>JAAVMA010000011.1:600000-998892 GCA_022985105.1 Penicillium ochrochloron
GTTTCGGTAGGTCCCAATTTTCATCCGAAATTGTGTTCATCTCCAATTGACATCTTGACTTGGTTAGCCGTTCACAAGCCGCAAGGCATTACTTCCGCCGACGTCCTCCGCGACCTACAGCGTCACTTCAACCCGTCTAAGCTTTTCAGGCCATGGATCGAGGCTGAGAAAGATTCCCGCAAGAAAGAGAGCAGCTACCAGAAAAACCGCCGACGCAACAGAAACAAGAAAGTCGAGGTGAAGATCGGGCATGGCGGCACACTGGACCCCCTCGCAACGGGTGTGCTGATCGCCGGCGTCGGAAAGGGCACCAAGTCGCTGAATAGCTTCCTGACGTGTACCAAGTCCTACGAGACGGTTGTTCTCTTCGGTGCGGAGACGGACACGTACGACCGCTTGGGCAAGATTGTGCGCCGGGCGCCATATGAGCATATCACCCGGGAAGCAGTTGAGAAGGCCCTGGATCAATTCCGGGGAAAGATCATGCAGCGTCCACCTATCTTCTCGGCACTGCGCATTGAGGGAAAGAGGCTATACGAGTATGCGCGCGAGGGCAAAATGCCACCCGTCGAGATCAAGTCTCGGCCCGTTGAGACCGTGGAATTGAAAATCGTGGAATGGTATGAACCTGGCACACACGAGTACAAGTGGCCCGAGGAAGAGATGACCGGTGATGAGAAGATCATCGCCGAGAAACTCCTCGACAAGGAAGCTGAGGTGCCCGTGGAAAGCGAAGGTGCAGACCAAGAAGCATCTTCCGCTAAGCGAAAGACGCCGCCTGCAGCAGACTCGCCCAAAGAAGAAGAGGTGGAAGCCGCAAAAAAGCAAAAGCTCTCAGAGGACGGCGCCGCCCAAGTGGCCGCATCTGAACCTGTTGCACCGGAACCAGCTGCTGCAGAGGCCCCCTCCGAGCAAACGGATCAGCCTCGTCCCCAGCCCGCGGCAGTCAAAATCCACATGACCGTTACCTCAGGCTTCTATGTTCGCTCTTTGGCACACGACCTGGGCAAGGCTGTCGGTAGCTGTGGTCTCATGAGTGAACTCGTTCGAAGTCGCCAGGCTGAATTTGATTTGCAGCCGGAGAATGTCCTAGAATACAAAGACTTGGAGCAAGGCGAGGAGGTCTGGGGGCCCAAGGTTCAGAAGTTCCTTGAAAACTGGGAGAACAAGAAAGCTGCTGAGGCAGAGGCGGAAAACGCGAAGGCTCAGCAATAAAAAGGTGTGATGCCGTTAGGCAAGGCAAGGGAGTTAGATTATGTACAACAGAGTTCTGCATAATGCAGGTAGGCATTCATGTATATTGAAAAACAACACCCATATTCCAACCTCATCATCCCTAAAGCATTCAGATTTCCAGGAGGATTCCTCTGTATTTCTACCAATCCTAGTTTCTTTAAATTTCAATCCCCAACCATCAGACATAAAACCGTGAAAAGGGTAATTCAATTGACCATGTGCAAATGCAGGGTAAAATTCTAGATATTACAGAAAGCCAAGGCGGATATCCACCGATTTTTGTTGCGCCTGGCGCCATCATCATCTCCCTCTTCCAAATGACATAACTTGCCCAGCCATTCCCAGCCCACTCACATCCTATCCAAGGCCAGCTTAAAAGCGACCCTTGGCGGCAGCCCGCTTGCTCTTACCGGGCCGCTTGGACGCGCCAGCCTTCATCTTCTTTTGAGAGAAGCCACGCAGGTCACCGGTGGAAGTGGCATCGCCGCTCTTGGAGAAGCGCTTCTTACCACCGAAGCCGAACTTCTGGTCGCGCTTCTGGCGCTTGGCGTTGGGGCCACCCTCGCGGTTGCGTCGCTCGGGCTTGCCAGATTCCTCGATGGCGACGTCGAAGAGATCGTTAGCATCGTCAGTGGGGGCAGAGGAGTCAGCCTTGCGCTCTGTATAGCAAAAAAGCAAATCATTAGTTGTTGTTTCATAGTTCCGAGGGGTTGGGGCAAAACGTACTCTTCTTCAAGGCATTGATCTTCTCAAGGGTATCGCGCTTCTCCTTCGCGCGCTGCTGCAACTTGGCGACCTGCACCTGCTTGCCAAACTTCTTGAGATCACGCTGGCGACGGGCCTCGGCGGCAGCCTTCTTGCCGGCGGCCTCCTCGTACAGCTTCTTCTTAATCTTGTCCATGTGCTCGTCGTTCTTGACCATCTCGGCGAAGTAGTCACCGGGACGGGTGAAGGGAATACCCTCCTTCTTGAGCAGACCGCGGGCCTCGATGGCCGCAGCCTGGCAGACCTTGTAGAAGGCCAGTTCACGGTTGAGATCGTCATTGGGGTCGGTCACTTCAATCGGCTCTTGCGACACTAACGAGTTGTGCTCGGAGAATGGGGTGTTCTTGGTGATGAAGGAGATGCGCTTGAGGGAGGTCTTGATGGCGGCGGAGTTGTTGATGGTGAGACGCTGGTGGACAATTACATCCTCGCGCTCGTCGTCCTCCAGGTCTGATAGTGGGATATCTTCCTCTTCTTCCTCTTCGTCGTCGTCCTCATCGTTCTCGGCCTCATCTTCTTCTTCTTCTTCTTCGTCGTCTTCCTCGACATCTTCAACCTCGTCCTCTTGTTGAATTTCCTCTTCTTCCTCATCCTCCTCAGAATCAGCGATTTCCTTCTCTTCGGGCTCTTTGCTGGCTTCTGTGCTGGCATCGGTCTTCTTCGAGGCCTTGCGCTTCTCGGCGGCCTTCACCATCTTCTTCTGCTTCTCGGCATTGTAGTCCCGGCCCCGGTGGGCATCGAGCGTCTGAAGGAGCTTGCTTCGCTTGACCATGGTGCCTGTTCTGAGGGGAAATTGGGGGTTGGTAACAACGGTGAGGAAACCAGCTGGGGTTGATGCTACGGGATTTTTTTGAACTCGGATCAGTCCTAATCAGGTTAGCGTGGCGATAAGACACTAATCGGGGTTAGCGGATGTCGGTAGCGGAACAATCTATTGATCCGGTCTTATCGAAGGTGCCGCTCCATGGTTACTTACTCCCGCATTCTGTTCGGTAGTGAGATCAATACGCAACTCCTGTTGTTGTTAGCTGTACACCATGGCCGAGGAAGCCTCTCCCGAGAAGACTACCGCGGAGGAGTCTTTTCTCTCACAGCCGGTATATACTTCTCACCACTTCCCAACTCTCAAACCAATCCCCCGACTGACCAATGCCAGAACTCCGATGCCCAAGGCCAACTCACCGCAGCAGTCGACGAGCTCCTCGACCAACTCCAGAGCAAGTTTGACAATGTGTCCAAGGAAATGTTTGGCAAATGTTTGTTTAGTCCCTGCCAGTCCTCGCGCCGCCAATCACTACACATCCCCCACTACCTTATACCAGACTAACCACTTCTTAGTGGACGACATGACCCGCCGCCTCGACGAACTAGAGGCTTCATTGACAGCATCGGGAACCGAATCGGCATCCGCGACTCCCACTCAATAATTGTTATTGTACACAATATCGCATTGCACGGTTGGGGGCGAGGAGTGAACGATGCTCCGTATACAGTGGTGCTGCCCATGCTATCTGTATCTTTCACCTGTCCGGCCAATGCTTGTCTACGACCCTTTACAGCTTCGGCTTTCGTTTGATGTTTTCACCAAGATACCCTCCGTCTCAAGAAGACAAAGCTTTCAGAAGAAATGCATATCTTCAAGCAATGAATCTATTCTCGTATACAGAATGCCTAGGTCTCCCAGCAAATAGAACCCACCCGGCTACATTCGACGTTTCTCAGGTCATACAGTACAACGAAAAGAGCGCTGCAATTATTTTCCAACGATTCATCACAAGGGGAAAGATTTCCAAACCCGATTCCCCGACATACTCCACAACTCAAGACGAAACAAGCTTACAGCTCATCCTTGGGCTCGGTCTCACCGGCAAAGCCACGCAGGATGTTGCTGCGGGAAACCATGTCGTCGAGCTTCTCGGGGGCAGAGCCACCCTTGCTCAGGACCTTGACCAGACGAGCCAGCTCCTTGGTGGCATACTCCTGGTTCTGGGCCAACTTGTCGGCAACCTTGACGTAGTACTGGGCGTACTTGTCCTTGAGATCCTTGGCAGCCTTCTTGATCTCGGCGGCGAGCTTCTCGAAGTTCTTAGCGGGCACGTACTCGGCAACCAGCTTGTCGAGCACAGCAACGGTGCCAGCCTTGTTGTTCAGACCACCGCCAACGGCGCGGTTAGAGCCAGTCTTGGCGTTCAGGAACTCGACGAAGGCCTCCTCGGAGCGGGCGCCGGAGTAAGCCTCGGGCTCGGTGGAACCCTTGGGGAAGAACTTGATGGTAGGGTAGCCGGTGACGCCCTGCTCCTTAGCCAGGGCACGGGCATTCTCGGCTTCGGCGTCAACCTTGGCGATCACAATATCCGACTCGAGGGCGAAGTCATTGGCGAGGGTCTCCCAGATAGGAGCGAGGGTCTTGCAGTCTAGACAGAGAGAAAGCGCGTAGTTAGTAAACCAGAACAACCAAAGATCACAAAGAAACGGGAATAGAAAACTACTCACGGCCACACCACGGCGCAGTGAAAGCAACCAGGACATCCTTATCACCACCAACAGCAATCTTGAAGGTGGCATCGTTCAGGAACTCAATCTTGCTAGGCTCCTTCTGCGCACCACGGGGCTTAATACCAGTCTTGTCGGAAATCCACTTAGTCAAGCTCTCCAAATCACGACCACCCTGGTACTCCTCAGGCTTATCACTCTTGCCATCGAACCACTTCAGGGTAGGGAAGCCCTGAATGCCGAAGCGCTTGCCCAGTTCACGGTGCTCGTCGGCATCGACCTTGCCAACAGTGACCTTGTCCTCGGCGAAAGCAAAGGCAGCAGCAAGCTCCTCGTAGACGGGAGCAAGGTTCTTGCAGTGGCCGCACCAGGGGGCGAAGAATTCGACGAGGGCGGGCTTGCCCGACTTCAGGACGACCTGGTCGAAGTTGTTGGGGATCAGGTCAATGACGGCGGAGCTGGCACTGGCGAAGCCGCTGAGCGCGGACAGGGCGCCGAGCAGTAGGAAGCTCAGACGAGCCATATTGATATGTATTTTGTGGATTTGTTTTTATGCGATTGAGTATATGATCAACTTCCTGGAGGAGATAGGAAGGAAAGTTAACTGGCTGAGGTTCGGGGACTTCTTTGGCGCTGATGACAAAACACCAAAGAGGCCACCTCGTCCGGCAGTCCGCAGATCATCGGCAGATTATCAACCACGGAATTACATCACAATTTTACTACTCTAGTCATTCAGACTACTTGATCTTTGATTCTCCATAAAAGGTATTTTTACTTCGTTTCCTTTATTACTAAAGTAGTAATACAATAGAGAAAATTCGTCGACGTCCCATCCTCTCATGTAGCAATACTTCCTGCAGGTTGAGCTGTCATAAAAGAGGCATGGAACTCAAATGCGACCCGCATACACGTATAGGCCCGAAAATCCCCCATGATAACGATGCGTCTGATATCCGATGTAGCTCTGCTCGCGGGGTTCTCTTCTCTCACTCATCGTCGTTCCGCCAACCACTTGTTAGCATCATCCCAAAGCTTCGCCTCCTTGAACTCCTTGCCGGCGTTCTGTGTGCCCTTGTGAACCTGTATGTAGGTATTAGCTTGGCTGCAACAGCCATGAAGTGTACTCCAGGAACGTACCGCATCCCACAGCTTGAAAGCCAGATCCAGGTTTCCGGTGAAGCTCTCGCTGTGCTGGAACCATTCCTTGCCCTTCGACTTCACTTCTTGTCGAGCCTCGGGCGAGGTGGGATTTGCCTGCAAGGGCAGATCATCCAAGTAGGTCCGAACAGCGATACCCAGACCGCAGTCGTTATCGTCAATGAAAGGTAGCCTAAAAACGGGTTAGAATATATTCACCCTTGAGAGTTTGAGAAGCTTGGAAAAGGAACGTACTTGATTCCCAGCTCAACCCAGTCATTGCGGTCTCGATCAACCTCACCACTCAGTAGTAGACTCGTCAGCACGACCTCAATGAGATTCCTCAACGCGGTGCGAACTTCGGAGATCAGAGAGCGGTAGCAAAGGAGTTGCCGGCTAAGAGGGCCAGAGTATCCGATAGGCTTGTGCTGCAACTTCGCAATGCAGGCCACACGGGATACCAGCATGTTGAACGTCTTGTCCTCCTCTGCACAGCCAAGTCAGCCCAATCCGGTGACATGACCCAAAAGGAATGAGAATGAGAATGAGAATGAGACTTACCAGAGCCTCTCATCGGGCCACCTGAGACATGTGAGAACCAGTGTTTCGTGTTAAGAAGGTTCAAACGGAGCATCTCAATGGCAATGAATATAGCATCCTCCAGATTGTCGGCAGAATCCACGGCAGACAGAGCTTGCTCCAGGCACTTGCCCCAGCTGGTCAAATTGTGCTTGTCGTCAACGTATCCACGCAGCTGCAAGAATCGCCACATTACGTTCGACAGTATATCATCTTGCTGTGACAGGATCTAGAGGATAGTGTTAGCTGGAGGCAGAAAGGAAAAGTTTCGTGAAGATTTTGACATACGGGTGTCTCTCTGTTCGCGAATGTCTTGGCCACGAATTCAGGGTTGTTCAAGCTCTGGATGGCAAACTTGAAGGACCCCCGAGGTGCCTGCAATTGTTTCACATCCTCGGTGAACTTATCACTGGAAACTCTCCAGGCTTGAATAGTCTCTTTGACTGATGGGAGCTCCCTAAGGTTAATTTGCCTCTCTTCTGAGTTTTCATCGAACCAGGGTCGAATGGTGATGATTTTCGTCTGGTAAAATCTGTGGAGGCAATTGGCCAGGAGACCGATAGACTGGGCCCGGATTGGAGTCAGAGTATCGGCCACGAGATGACGGTAGACATCGGTATCCTCGGTGCCCAGAGGGAGCGAAAGGCGAACTTCGCCAGATGTAAGGAAGTTGGGGACATCTCGGCCAAGAACACCCTTGGACAAGTAGAAGTACAGCTCCTCGGGCAGGCGCAGGCCGATGAGCTCGTGCATATCCGACGATGTGTGCTCCTGGTCCATAGGACCAACCCGGCCATCAATATCAATAATCACGTGGTGCTTGACAACCAGATATGCCCGCTTGTATCGCTTCGTATAGTCGGGCTCCTGCATACGACGCTCATCTTCGAACTGAGCACACAATGCCAGAGCACTTCGGCCAGCGGCATTGAACATGGGCAATGCATCGCGAACGGTAGGGAGCTTTCCGGGGAAGGCAGGATTCTCGAACAGCGGGAAGGATCGTAGGAAGGGTGACCCTAGGAGCAAACAAAATTCTAGGAATTGGTCATTAGAGAGACGGCCCAGTTCTTCCAGGAGAGTCTGCTTTGTGAGCCAGGAAAATTGCGCGGGCTCGAGCTCGATGCGAGTGACCAGCTTATCAATGTCAAACAGAAGCGCTTCGGAAGGTCCATAGATGGCATCGATCACAGGGTTGGCGCCACGGGCGAGATAGGCGAGCTGCTCAGATACGCCAAGTCAGTTTCCAACGAGTTTCCTCCTACGACTTTGGCGAGGGGGGGGTCGCAAGCGTTTTTATGGAAGACACTCTGTACTGACCTGCGCGCAAGCGCTATAGGGAGCCACCATGAATGAGACGCCATTTTGGGAGAGGATCCGCTGCAGGAACTTGTAGAGGGTTTCCGGGGGTGGGGTCCCTGAGGTTTCATCGTCAGTGTCGATTAAGGCTATCGGCGGGGAGAGGTCAAGGATTTTGGGTGGCAGCGAAGGAGACCAGATATCCGACATCCGCGCAAGGAGATTGGTCATACCGGCATTGCTGAAGGCATCCACAACTTGGTCCGCTTGCTGTTGGTCGTACAGCTCCCAGGCCTGCTCAAACGAGCGTACCATGGCGGACTGGGTGCGAGGCTTCTCATCTTTCTTGCCAAAATCCAGGCCATTGAAAACAAAGATGCAACCGACACCTAGATTCTTGAAGGTCTGTAGCTCCTTCTCGATGTTGGCCTTTAAGGCGAAGGGAAAGCCGCCTAGGGCGCCTAGCAGGGCCTCTCGGGTGGACTGGTTGACCAGGTGTTGTTGAATGTAATGCGACGCATCAAGACCGATAACAGCACCCTTTAGCGCAGAGAGAGGGAGGGATTGGGTGCGGCCCACGGCCCATTCATCGAGAGGACGGACTAGGAAAGAAGGTCCCAGTTAGCGACCTGGGTGGAGGTTGGATCGGGGGCGCTGATAGCGGGCTTGGACTCACTCGGCATGGTTGTGAAGCTGATGGGCAGAAAGCGCGGCTAAACGCCGAGCATTGAGGCCCTTGAAAAAGCGTGGGAAGGGAGTGGGGGTGAGTCGAAGGACAAGCGGGCAGATCGGAGAGAGATGAGGTCGCGATGGAGTTGCGAAATGACGAGGGGGGAAAGCGGAGGAGACACCAGCTGGCCCAATGTTTTTTTTTCTGACAGCAGACATGGGAAACTGCACCACCCTTCATCACATCAAAGAGCGCTTAGTCAAAAAACAAGATAAATTCTGTAGATCTAGCTCGATCTTCGATTTCTATTTTGGTGATCTGTTCTACATATGTAGTCTAAATAATTGTTCCACCTCGCGGTGGACCCCATTCAAGCTCATAGTCTACCCTCTGGGCAATTGATCGCATGCAGCAACGTAGCTATAGGAGCTTATCTGGACTATTATTTGATAAATAGCCAGAACAAGCTTATTTTACTGTCTAAGGTGTATAGAGATGAAGTCAAACACCAAGTCATAGCCTAAGTAGCTATTCTACCATGTCCAACGACGTGACCACTGTGTATCATTGCCCGAGAGCTACATATATCGATCGGGTACTATGTAGCTTTCCAGGGCCTCACTTCCAATGCACTACCAATACAACCTCCACTATTTTATGGGTATGACAGTCTAAAAGTATCGCGTGTCAGGCCCTAGAGCAGGGTTCAATAAGTTTACCATTCTATAGCCTGGTTGCATCCTACCTATCAGTAAGATTCTCCTAAATCTCCACTATGCCCCCAAGGAAACACATATTCCAAAAATTGCCAAAGAAACGAAATATATAAAGCCATTTAAAGCTTACCTAAAGTCGAGCGATAGGCTTGAACATGATTAGCGAGCTCCCTATCTGGTAGGTAGTGGAATGTACCTACCCAACTGTGCCTAGTTCGTGTCAATGGCGGGGTTCTTCTTCATCTGCACGTCGGATATCGCCTACACTAAGCAGAGTAAGTAGGTTCCACCCTACACCCGAGACTGACCCACGGACTTGGGAAAGGTCTTAGTCGCTTAATCGATTAATCGCGTCCCATCGAATCCGATAACCAATAAATCCCATTAGTCTGAACTGATACGCGATAGGCTTGATTTTTCTCAGTGTAACCGATATCTCCCTAGCGTAAACCTGCCCGCCCACCCGCTCCAATCTATCTATATAATCTCCGAATCTCCAATTCTCCAACATCTTGCTCGTTACCTCGTTCTCCCCGCACTTTTCAATAGAGTGCTCACTATACCCAATCCACGTGGATTCTTTCTTGGTATAACCGACGACCAACATGGCAGATACTGCGATCCCGATTGAGTTGCCCGTCATCGACATCTCGGATCCCCATGACCCCGCCGTGGGGAAGGCGATGCTCGATGCGGCGGCCAAGTATGGCTTTTTGTATGTGAACAGCAAGGGCACGGATTTTAAGACGGAGGATGTGGATCATGGGTTTGGCCTCGTATGTATTCCATTTATGATTTTGACATACAGTATAGATTTGGGATGGCTAACTAGTAGCTTGTTATAGTCGAAAAAGTTCTTTGCCTCTCCTGCAGAGGAGAAGGAGCCTTGCCGGATTACGCCCAACGTTGGTGGTCTTCCCAAGTACTCAAATTATGAGTATAGTCACTGGTAAACGTATACTAAGTCATCTAGAATCGCGGCTGGTCTGGCATGCACACAGAGACCCTGGATCCTGAGCACCAGCGGGTACGTCACAGAATTGCATCTGGAATCCATTGATGAGGCTAATCATGTTCTTGATCTTGAAAGACTGGTGATTTCAAGGAGTATGTACATGTATGATCAACACCAGCTAGGACACACCTACTAATACGACCACAGAGCCATGAACTTTGGCGACTTCAAAGATGGCAAAGCCCAACAGCCTCTACCAGCATCTCTGGCACCCCATGAGTCAGAGATCTACGATTTCGCCCAACTCTGCAACAAGACCTGCAAGAGAATCTTGACCCTTCTCTCCCTCGGCCTGGAGGTCAGTCATCATCCACTCCCAAATACCCACCTCATCCGGGCATCCCATCCAAAGGTACAAAATCATACTGATCAAGTATCCTCCAGATGCCGGAAGACTTCTTCACCACCCGCCACGACCCCAGCCTCGGCCCCACAGGCAGCATCCTCCGCTACCTTTACTACCCATCCATCTTCTCCCCAGCCACAGCATCCTACAAACACGACAAAGACGTCCGAGCCGGCGCCCACTCCGACTACGGCAGCATAACGCTACTCTTCCAACGACCCGGCCAGCCAGGACTAGAAATCCTCACGCCTGAGGGATCCTGGGCGCCCGTGCCCATCATTCCCGGCGATGAGCCCGACGCATTCCCCTTCCCGCCTATTTTGGTGAATATCGGCGATTTGCTGAGCTACTGGACGGACGGACTGCTCAAGTCCACCGTGCATCGGGTGGTGTTTCCGTTGGAAGAGCAGCGGAGTCCGAATCCGCAGGATCGGTATACGCTGGTGTACTTTTGCCATCCGGTTGATACGACGGAGTTGGTGCCGGTGCCGAGTGAGATTGTGGCTGCGCATCGGGAGAAGACTGGGGGGTTGAAGGGGGATGGGGCGGTTGGGTTTGGGGGTGGTGCTGGGAGTTTGGAGCCGGGGAAGAGGCCGTTGACGGCGGCGGAGCATTTGGAGTCGAGACTGGCGGCGACTTATGGGTTTACGAAGGAGGAGTAGAGGAGAGTTTGAAGTAGTCAGAGGAGTTACGTATTTAGGGGTTTCCATACGAGGAAATGAGAAAATAAATCAGATGCAAATGGGATCATTCATTTCAAAACGACGGTGCCAAAGAGTGTATGAGAAAAACGCCGCTGCCGTGGAGGCAAAGTGCACAGAGACCAGAACAAAAGAACCCTCCAAAAGACGTAAATTGGCATCATAGATGGGACTGCAAAAGGGAATAATGGGTAATGCTTCAAGTGACCGTTGGTGGAACGGTGAAACGTGTCGGTAAGGTTGCCCATCTACGGACATAGGAAACTCGTGACAGCACAATTAAGTATGAGGGGAAAAAATGAGACACGCGCAGGGTGAGTCAGGCAGTTAAACCTGAGTAGTTCTGAGAAGAGAAGACCCCCTGAGAGAGTGGGATCAATCATGAGACAATGTGAACAAAACGGATATACACTCATGATAGGCTGATGGGAAATATGAGTCGGATGGAGAACGAAATGGGTCACCCAGTGTGGATAGTCCCTGATGTTAGCGCGAGGAGGACAAGAAAAAAAAGGTCGCGATGTTCGAAGTAAGAGTTATTCGAAGAGAGAAAAAAGCCAAATGAGAATTCAGAACGACATGTGGAAAAATAGGTATCTTGGGGTGATGTTTGTCGAATTGGAAACGCCACCGGATTTTGCAAATGCCATGCACAAGTGGAACGTAAACAAAACATAGGGGGGAGACGCGATATGACGCTATGCGAGAGCCAATATGCATTTGTGGAAATCAGAAATGGGACTCGGGAGTTCGAGGTCGTTGAGGAGAGTATGAATGTGGTTTATGATATGGGGGAGTGATGGTAGAGGTAGGTGAGATCGGTATCCACGGTCAAGGAGTTGTATGACACCAGTGGCGGTGGTAAACCCACGCAGCCTTTTGACAGTCTTTGCTGCAGTACTTGGTACGGCGGCAGCGACGGCATTTGGCGAACTGGCGTTGGAACTCCTCCCATTTGCCACACTTGTAGTAAGCGCATTGACGAATACCACCTCGCGACTCGTCTTTGCGGCAGAGGTTTCTCATGACCACACAGGCCCAGTATTGCATATCCTTCGAGTGGTGCCGAACGGTGAACTTCTCAACCAGCGGGAAGATATTAACATCGTCAGGCAGCAAGTACTCGTCCTCCTCCTCGACCTCAACAGGAGAAGACGGGTCTGCATTCTCATCAAGGAGATGCAGTTCCCGGTCAATCTTGAGTTTTGGCACGAGGTGGGAGCGTTGGAAATATGACCTCAGGTTGCAGTACTTGGATACATAAGCCAAGAGCTGCAGGGACATCAAGACGTCCTCATCCCGAGGCATGGTGGTGAGTACGTTTTGAGTGGGGGGTGTGTTTCGATCACGGAGGTACATGGCATAGGGACTAGGGGCAAGAGTCGGGGAGTTGGGGTTGTTCGGGGCCTGGGTGGGAGAAAGACCCAACCCGCCGTTGGGTTGTGTAGGGCCGTTGTTGTTGATGATGCTGCCGTCAACGGCAGACCGATGGGCGATGTTGAAAGTCTCAGCATCCTGGCCCTCTTCCGAAGGATCAGTCACGGTCAGGCCATGTGCGGGGGATACATCATCAATCATGGTCGTCTGTTGCTCATCCACGCCATCAATATCCATGCGGTTAGGCAGTCCAACGATAGGCTCTGGGTTCTGTCCCAAAACAGGATCATCTCCCATGGTCAAGTCCTCGCCGTTTGCATCGTCCGATTCACCCGAGGCCGAAGGTTGCTGCCGAATTGCGGGCCGCTGCCGTGGGGGTGCCGCTTGAGGAATGCTTCGAGATTGAGGCTGGATGGGTCCACTGGGTGTTGTCGGAGAGTCGGGTTGAGAGATGATACCGGTTTGCAGCCCAGGCAGCATGCTCGGGAGACGCTCTGCATCACGGACGGGACGTAGACCAAAGGCTTCGGCAGTATCGATCGGGGGAACGGCGGTGGCGAGGGGTTGCATGGCTCGCAGGCGATGGCTCGTCCGAGAGTAACGGGGATCGTGGGCTCGGTGGTTGTGGACATCCTGTCGGAACGTGCTTCGTTCGGGAGGTGATGTCATGGGTGCACGAGGAGGGGAAGTGATATCCATCGCATCGGAGTCGGTCGGTTGATTATCTTGATAATAAGGCTGGGGGATTTCGATGCTCGGGGGAGGAGCCTGTCGGCGGGAGGAGGGGCGGGCCTCGGTATGGCTACTCGAGTCCACCGGGGCGGTCCGTTCAGAGGGCTCGCGACTGGAGGAACTAGCCTTCACAGTCTGTCGGCTCGAAGAGTGCTTTTGCGAGTCGGGCTCGCCGCGTGATCGCACTTTGTCCACGACCTTGATGTAGTTGTCCAGAATGGTAGCAATCACCGGGACCATGTCGGCCTCGACTACCCTGGTGCGCACACTTTCTGAACCCCGTACTCCGATGTTGACAACACACTGGAAGGCGAGACTCCATTTCCACATTTCCATCAAATCCTTGGTTCTGCCCTCCTTCAGGATGCACACGAGTCTTTCGATGCCGCCATCGACGGTCAAGATGTCCCTGATCCTTGCCGATGAGGTTGTGAGGTATGCTAGATGGTTGAGGGAATTGATGAGAGGGAGAGTCGATGTGCAATCAAGGGCACGACGGTCATAGAGGGTGGTGGTGATGTTGACCGAGGCCTTGTTCACATTGGGAATGCTAAAGTTGACTTCCCGCATGATGGGCGGGGAGCGGTGGCTGAAAATTCAAATGAGACTAGAGAAGCAATGCAGGCGTGATGGATGTAATTCGCATCCAAATGATTCGAGAGAGAAAACAGGGCCAGGCGATGAGGACCTTGACGATGCCAAAATGGCGGAAATTCAGCCCCTAACCAGAGGGATAGCGCCCACGGGGACGAGATCGAGAAACCCTCACAAAAAGCACTGAGTTTCACCCAGAGACATCAGGAACACCGGTTCAGGGGAGTATATACAGCGCCTGATGGATTCCCGAGAATGAGGGGAAGGGCAGCGAGAGGGGGTTGGGTGGAGGAGGAGGAGGAGGGGAGAAGACTTGTGATGACTCTCCACGAGAACGAGACCGAGACGGGCGAGGATGGGCGTCAACGAGGTGCACGGGGGATGGAGGGTCGAGAGTCGGATTAAAGAAAGAAACGAGGAATGCCAAATCGATGGAAGGGTCGCGAATCCGATCGTAGGGTCGTTGGGAAGGGGAGTGGATGGGTTGAAGTTGAAAAGCCTTTGAGGGCGAAAGCGGAGAGGCGTCAGGTGCCTCCTTAATATTACGGCACCCGAGGATTGGCTTCCCGCCACCCTCAACCTGCAGACTCGGACTCTGTTGGATTTTCTTGCCCTTCTATTTTTACCAAGTCACTCTGGTTATTTTCTGAGTCTTTTTTGGCACACTTCAGTAAAGAAAAATGAAGATAATAAAAAGACAAGTCTACAGTTCTCATCGTATTTCACCTCCTTCCTTATTCCACTTGATTTCCCTCTCTCATAAATCCCCGACGTGCGCTGCAGGGCCTATCCGATCCCTCGTGGCGGCTAATGCTCGGGCTCGGGATGACTGAGGGTGACAAAGCTGATAGGGCGAGGCGGTCAGGATGTGTCGTGGTCGAGACCGGCAACAACACAATTCTATGATTGATAATAAGATGATTGAATAGACAACGTTTCTTAATCTCTGCCTAACCGCTAGAGTAGCAGATATCAATTTCTTTTTTGAATTGATCATTCTTGAAACTCTGCGCAAAAGTGGCTCCTCTTGGCTGCTATCCCTCGCAATGCCGAGTTCCGACATCCCGATATTGAAGCAATAATCTTCCCTTTCTATATACGACAGTAATGATCAATGACGCACAATAGATGGAAGAAAACCTGTAGCCCTCCAGAACAAATTGGGTTTCGTTGATCGGAGCCAGAAAGGGACCTGGCTTTAGCGGGGACCACCAAGGTAGATGGAGGTAGTCATAGTCGAGAGTCAGACTGGATTATCACATTCCTCCTGATCAATCATGTCCGACCAAGAACTTTGCCAAATGATACTATGCTATCTAGACTTTGGAAAATAAGATATGCAGACTCGAGGTCCCTTCGAGTCGGTCCGAGGTACTTGGGATCCGAAAAGGTCCTAGAGCAATGACGATCAGGGTGTACAACAAGTCTGAGCTAGAACAATGATTTGTCTAGTACAAGAGGCGAATCTTGTCCATATCATCAATAATTCAGGCCTCCTTTTTTCATAAGCAGGATATATAGCATAGGGCTACTGGTGACTGCCCCAATGCAGGGCATTGCACACCGTAACGAAGCCTGTGTACGTCTAGACCATCGGGCCGAACTTGAGTATTGAGAACATAACTGATTCTCACCAGGCTGACAGATTATTAAATAGAATAGTGCTCCTCGGTTCCATGGTTGTCGGCACTGTGTATAACAGTAGTTAGTTAGTTAGTTAGTTATCAATAGTGAATGACTCAATGGCTGGGCATTGGTGCAGAGGGTGTAGTTCACATGAGTCAGCTTTATGTCGCCTCCTGACAACCGCTTATTGTCAGACATTACGTGGAAACCAAAGCCGCGCCAGCATGGTCGTACATAAGAACTCTGGCCAGGCTACATTGATTTTCAGCGACCAGCGCATCTAGCTGTATTTTGATGCACTTTGTCGATCTTCAACGATGAGTGGGGATCCGCGGTGGAGAGGGGGGATTGGCACGTTCAACAGTCAGCAGTGGGCCTTTGCAGAACCAGTTCGGGGGGCCGGGCTCAGCGGTTCCAACGCCTGGAGAAGATGTGGATTATTGAGAGTCCACAATAATGGAGTCTCTTGTTGGTGAAGTGAATCATAGCACACCCTATATGGAGGTGTCGCGACTTGGGAGATTGTCCTCAGTCTGAAATCGTCATGTCGTGATCTGAAGTTTGACCTCCATACTCTAACTCCGTAAATAATGATCGACCGCAACCATATCAAGTCGAGCCTCTTCTTTAGGGGCCCGGGAAATAGGGGGACCCAGAGACCGTCGGATAGTGGGGGGAAGCTCATCTTCCTGCGGCACCCAGGGACAAGAACGCGAGGCCATTCGGCACTGCGCAATCTATTGAGATTGAAGGCCCCCTTGGGCCCTGGAAGGATTCAAACGGCTGGACCCGCCGGGCGGTAGGTCATTATACCGATTTGCCAACCCTAAGCATTTAAGCCTGTTCAATTGCGAGGCTTACAAGATTCCAAGGCAGGACAGGACTGGGCGCTTCGGGGGTCATGCAGGTTATTCAGCCAAGTTGGATCTGTGGAGTCTGAATGGATTAGAAACGATCAGAAAAGCGATGGTGTGAGAGCTTGGGCCCAGTCAGTGGCTGCAAGTGTTGGTTGATAATTGACCCCAGTAGGGAGGCTAATTAGCTCGTTAACTTGTACCTAACCTACTCCGTGAGTAGTTTGTAATCCTGTACGAACTGACTCGGAGATGAGTATGGGGCCCGTATGGTGGTATTGAAGATGGTGTAAAGTATAAGCGCGTACAGTATGGGATTGTAATTTTCGTACCACCGTGGCCAGGCTGACAGAGGACTTGGCACATGTTGACATGGGAGATGAGCATGATTTGGTGGTTCGCGGTTGAAATGGCAATGAGATTCTCGCAGCAATAATACTCAGAGCAAACCCTGTGTCTTCCAAAGTATGAACTTATGAAGTGACAAATATCAAGGTATCGGAGCAGGGTACCGAAAGCGGGAGCGCCCCCTCAAGTCTCTTTTCCACCTCCGCGCTTTGGCGTCTACTGGTGTTGGTGCAAAGGGAAGCATACGGGGCAAAAGATCTTCGCTTTCTGCAGGCAATGACGCCAGGGAGAGGCCAGACCAATCACAAGTACGGGAAAAGAAGAAAAAAGCAAGAGCAGGTAAATAGCCGCCCGCAGTGTAGACGTGGAGACCAAAAAAAGAAACGTACAGAGTACAGGGGTTCGAGAGAGGAAGCAAGTGCCTGACCCATCATTCTGGTTTGTTGCTCCATAATATGGTTACACCCTGGGGAAATAATATAGTCCGTCCGTATGTACGGGAGGAGGTACAGAACAAAAAGATTCTCCGAAGTCTTTACCCTGTCGAAATGGTTGTACGGAGTCCCATGGCCTATCGTTGCATGCTGGGTTGAAACTGGGGCGCACTATTGACCTCACTATAATTAGAGATTGGTTTTTTCATGACCGACAATGGCCCCCCTAGGCCCGTCAGAGGTATTGTACAGATACTACCCTGTCGCTTACATGTTCGTGTACAGACATCGTTTATATCTCTACGCTTATCTTCGATTGAGGCACAATTGAAACTGTTTAAACACTACCAAGATGTCTTCTCCATTGACTACGGGTAGGTGGGCCACCGAGCTTTGGGGGGATCACTCACAATGGGGGCGATCTTCGGTGCTAGTGGGACCTGCTGGAATTCATCCTTCAAGGCTTCATGTCTTTTCGAGGTGAAGTGCTTGCCTGCCTCCATTGGTCTTCGTCATCACGGAGGATATTTTGAAATAACCTAAGATGAAGTGTGGGTAGCTCTTACGGGATTGAAGGCCCATGCGCTATTAAGCAGAGATGTCTTGCTTAGCCTTTAGGACAAGCATAGTTTGGGTGATTAAGAATCAATTGTTTAGGCTAAGGTTGCGTTATGCAAAATTGTTCAGTACTTCTAACCTTCATTCCTACGAAGCAGTCTGTAACTATCCATCAACTACTGCTTGATATCAAATAGAAAAAAAGCAACAGCGCTACCCCGACGGAGTTAAACAACAGTACCTGGAGGAATTATTTCCCCCTGTGGGTGCGTATCGACGGTGTATTTTTCACTCCACCGGAACCAACTCCTCGACCTGGCGCGCCGGGCAGAGTACATACAACTGGGCGAACAGGTAGATATGATGAATCGATTCTCGAGCTATTATACTTTCATCCAAGGCACAATGACGATATGAATAAATCAACGAATCTATAGATAGCAAGTTAATTGACTCGAGAATGTAATCTAATCCCAATCGAGAAGTCTTTAACGGTGTCGATGCTTGTGTCTGGTCTGTTGTCCCTATATTGTACAAGTATTGACTTGTCTTGGCGTCATACCATTACCACCTAGCAGCCGGTAATTTTGTCCATCTCGCCCTCTGTAGCAAGTCAAATCCTCCTCCACCACTGGCCACTGCGGTAATTACTGCCGTACCCAAGTAACCGTACCGGCCATACCGACCGTACCACACCGTATTAATCTTGCAGACATTCGATCGCTCTCTTCTTCCCCCCTGGTCAGAATCCCAGAAACCTTCAATCCCAATTCCTTCCCTTTTCCCTTTCCCCTCCCCTTTGAGCGTCGTGGAATCTCATACAGGAAATCTACTTCCCCTTCACACTATCAATCCCCCTTGCGAACGATTATTTTACGTGTATTATGATCGCAGCTTGAGGCCCTGACTCGGTCGCTTCTTACCCTTCTGTCCTCTTCGCTCCACTTTCAGCCCCCTCGTCCCAACTTGCCCCCCTCTGCACCCTTTCCGACTCTCCCATCCAACCGCCAACCTCTCCCTCCACACCTCCTCCTCCGCCTTCCCCCCTGGAACGTCCGTTTTCCTCGCTCCCCTCCATTCCACCACCACCGGTCCTTAGGGGTTATCATCCGGCAAAATGGCAGCCGATATGACGGGCGAACAGATGCAGGCCAAGATCACTGCGGCCAGGCGCGAAGCTGAGGGTTTGAAGGACAAGATCAGGCGCCGCAAGGATGAGCTGGCCGACACCTCTCGTACGATTTTCCCATGGACCTTTCGTTATCGTTCCCCGGACCTCAATTCCGAGAATTTTGTCTTCCTCGATGGACCACTCTCAGGAGAGGTGACGGGGGTGGTGAATTGATTACGATGAATTGCAATGAATTGCTGACCTCCTCTCCACAGTCCGCCAGGTTGCGCAGAACCAGACCGATACCCTTCCTCGAATTGGCATGAAGCCGCGCCGGACATTGAAGGGTCACCTTGCTAAGATTTACGCCATGCACTGGTCGACCGACCGCCGCCATCTCGTGTCAGCTTCGCAGGACGGAAAGCTCATCATCTGGGACGCCTACACCACCAACAAAGTCCACGCCATTCCCCTGCGCTCGTCCTGGGTCATGACCTGTGCCTATGCGCCTAGCGGCAACTACGTGGCCTGCGGTGGTCTCGACAACATTTGCTCCATCTACAACCTGTCGTCGCGCGAAGGTCCCACTCGCGTCGCGCGCGAGCTCTCCGGTCACTCGGGCTACCTGTCCTGCTGTCGCTTCATCAATGACCGCCGCATCATCACCTCCTCCGGTGATATGACCTGTATGCTCTGGGATATCGAGTCCGGATCCAAGGTCACCGAATTTGCCGACCACCTTGGTGACGTGATGTCGATCAGCATCAACCCGACCAACCAGAACATCTTCGTTTCTGGTGCTTGCGACGCCTTCGCCAAGCTGTGGGATATCCGTACCGGCAAGGCCGTGCAAACCTTCGCCGGTCATGAATCCGACATCAACGCAATCCAGTTCTTCCCCGATGGAAACGCCTTTGGAACTGGTTCCGACGACACCTCCTGCCGTCTCTTCGATATCCGTGCCGACCGTGAGCTCAACATCTACCAGGTATGTCTTACCATCTCATGTTTCCGAACTTGTTGGCTGGACCAGACTAATTGATTTTCAACCCAACAGAGCGACCAAGTTCTTTGCGGTATCACCTCCGTTGCGTTCTCCGTTTCTGGCCGGTTATTGTTTGCTGGTTACGACGATTTCGAGTGCAAGGTATGTATTCCCGATTTGATCGCATTTGCTTAGAATGGTCACTGACTGAGATTGCAGGTGTGGGATGTTCTGCGTGGCGATAAGGTTGGCTCGCTGAGCGGCCACGAGAACCGCGTGAGCTGCTTGGGTGTCAGCAACGATGGTATCAGTCTGTGCACTGGATCTTGGGATTCTCTCGTAAGTTCTGGTTTGTTTCCGAGTTGCAAAGCAGAAAACATACTGACTACTTTCCCCCATCCTACAGCTCAAGGTCTGGGCCTGGTAATCACCCCCACAAAAGAAAACAAACGCAAGATACCCCGTGCCGATCATTTGCAATGCTCTTATTCGAAATTTTCTTTGGTTCGATGGGTCGACTCTCCGCCATTGTACGATAATAATCAGTTACCAGGGAACTTCCGGGTTCCTGGGTTAATTACGGCGCAGATGTTGGTCCGTCGTATGCGATACGGAAGGGTGTTGGGTGGTGGAAGGCGAGTGCGACGCCTGGGGAAGAAACGAAAGCGACGACACAACAATGTTTGGACATGACGAGAGCGCTGCCGCTTGGGATGGTCATGATGAGAGGTACTGTGGAGTGTTTTGTTTTGCGACGCCAAAAAACAAGAAGAGAGTCGCCATCCCACGCAGTTCTTTACTTCTATGGCCATCCTATCCGTTGGCTTCCCTCCTGTTGGTGATGATGCCTTTTTCTCTCTTCTTCCCTGGATTTACCTTTTTTATTTCTTCTTTTCCCCCGATTATTCCCTTTCAATTACCCCCTCTTCGTTTCCTTTTTTCTTCTTCCTTTCTTGATTGCCTTTCCCGCATCGGTTCTCGGTATGTATTTTCTCGGTGATGGAATGGACAGGGACCGGTTCGGTGGATTCGGCCATGATCTTGCGCTGCTTTTTGAAATTTCCCCTGCGTTTCCGCGTCATCTCTCAATTTCAATTTCCTTTGATTTCCCCCTCTGATCTATCTCTCCAAACGTTTGATCCTTTCCCGCCAAATTTCCTTGTGTCATCACCCAAAGAAAGAACCGTGCCTGTACCTATTTCGTCTCATATGGTCTGGATCTTTTCCTTGTTTTTTTTTTCATGCAGTTCTCTTCACCTTTTTTTCCCCTTGAGAAGCTTCCAATTTCCATTTGTGATTTCAAACCTTTTTGAGTCATATCTGTCCATCTCTTCCTTTCTCGCTGCGTGTCTGAAGATATGCAGCTGGTCTGTTTGAGCGGTGCGCTGGCCTTCGCTTGCTGGTTTCACTGCGGGTTGGGCGTCTGCGAGCGTGGCGTGAGCATCGGACATAGGGCATTCATACAAGGTGTTTGGTGATAAGCTGCCCTAGTAGTTTGTAGGTCTGTAGCACCAAGTAGTAGAACGGGGTAGATATGGTCATGTTGCCAGACCACCAGGCGAGTTGAAGCATGTCCGGTAAGTGATTAGCTTGTTTTGGAGGAGGCCCTGTCTAGAGAGCATCCAACATCTCATGGACTTGACCAAAAAATGCTTGTAGGCAGGCAGTCGTCGAGAGAGTCACTCCTCACCGCAATTCCAGTCAGCATGCATTATTTGTGCTCCATGATCCGAATCAGGACCAACAGGCAACAAACATGAAGCCATTCCGAAGTGGGAACAAGAGATGAGCCACGACCATGTATTCAGCATAGTTCGTGATAGCTGAATGGATGTAGCTGAATGCCTTCAGACTTCTCTCGTCAGACGAAGTGGACCTTCTAGGGGTTTATTCATGCCTGACGGGATCCAGAGATCCCTGAAGGGATGTTTCCCTAGCATCATCGACGAGGATGGGTTTGAATCTGCCTAGAGACAGTATGGCAGGATATCCTTGACAATGGAGGGACTCGATTGAGTCAGAATTGAGCTTATCTCTGGTGAATGTCCTGGGGAGTTTACAGGAGCAGAGAAGAAGAAGAAACTTAGGCTACAAAAGATTACTCTAGGACAGTGCCTAACTTCGCACTGACCCGAGTCCTGGCCCTGACACTGGCTTATTACTCTGCTCTTTGTCCTCTGTCACTGATCCCTCAAAGTTTCCATGAGGACCCAATGAGCCTATGAGGCCGGGCCCACTGCCGACTACGTGGCCATCAGCCAAATGCCAACATCAACGTGAAGTACTAAGTTCAGGCCCGTTAGAACTACTACATTAGTACATCCGTACTACTACCACAATAAGTTAACGTTAAACTATTTTTAATTCCGCCGTCCAGTCCCATTATTTTGCCCCAATGTTAATTTAAATTTTGCAAACCAACAAGGTCGTGTTGCCTAACTTGCCCTGGCCTTGTGGATCAGATCCTCCAGATCCCCCCCGCTCCACACAGCCCCGGCCCCCCAAGGCCAAAATCAGTCCAGCCAATTCACCATTCAGCCTTAGTCCGAATCTAGGCAATGGCGCCGTAGTCCAGATGAGACACGACACTTGCACGGGAGGAATTACTGGAATGGGGTTCTCGATTGGCTGGTTAGAGATCTGCGTCACCCGGGAGGTGTGGAAGCCACGCGCGTGTTTGTGGTGTTTCAGAGTTGCAGGTTGCCTGGCTAAACAACGTTCCGGACTTGGGACGGGGTAGGAGGTGAAACGGGCTGAGAATCTGAGAGATGACGAAAAGTGTGATGGAGGAAGTGACGGTGTGAGGGTATACCTGATTTGAATTTTGCTTGTTTGGGTTAATTATCAGGGAAATTGGTTGGTTATGGAGAGAACCAACCAGGGATGCTGAGTTCCTTGGAAGGAGCGTCGAGGTTGTGGCACGAACCGCTCGCACTGACGCGCAGATGCGATTCCACGTGGGAGATTTAATTTGGGGGCCGACGATCAGTCGGGGATGATGGAATTAGTGTGTTGTTTACTTGTTGTTATGATTCTTTTAAGTTTGTTAGGGTTGTAGCGTTAGGTCGACTTTGTTACTCTGCCAGGTATACCTCCGTACTTCATATCATTCTATAGTATCATAGTACACACTCGGTTTCAGAAATCAACGGCTTTCCCCCTCGGCCGAAGCACTCCGAACCACGTCAATTCTTTAGGACAGATGGAGAACCAGAAATAGAAAAGAACCAAGTTAAGCAACCTGTGGAAACTTGTAGTGGGGGGAAAGAAGACGTGAAACTCTGAAACTCCAAAGGTCGAGAAAAAGGGGCTCGTGGTGGTCATTCCTTTTTTCCTTTTTCTTCTTTCACCTATCCATCCATCGTCCATCATCCAACCGTTTCGTTTCACCCTGGCGATCTCTTCCCAGCTCAGCCCCAACTCCGAGCCCATCTTTTCTTCTTCCTTCATCTTTGTCTTCGCCTCTCCGCGACAACCGCCCTACTCCAGACTCGCTCTAGTCCCACCGAATCCTCAGGGGCAACATTGCTGAAACCGACCTAGACTGCCTGTCGATCCCTCCGATTCGAGTCCCGATCCCTTCCCGGAAGCGCTTCGCCCAGCTGCTTTGCCCCAGAATTCCCAGACAATCCTGGTTTCCCCCCCTCCAAGTCACTCCAATCACCCTCCCATACACCGCGACCTTAAATCCCATCTCCACCCCCCCCCCGGCCCCCCGAGAGCTCTCGCTCTTTCTTTCATCATGTCAGCCCAAGAAGAATTCGACCAGCTGGTGCAGAACAATCGTGCCCATACTTCATCCCACCCTGAAGACCGTGACCGTGACGACTCCCCGCACTTCTCCGACGACAACGACTCCCTCTCCTCCCCACCACGCAACCTGCGCCAACGTCGCGTGATTGACTCTTCGGACGAAGACGAGGATTTCGACGACAACATGGTTTCCTCTCGTGGCAATTACCACGTTCCCAACACCGTCTTTGAAGCCAACACTGGCCCCAAGGGTGTCATCGCCGATGCCCAGGCCTTTGAGCGCGCCCGCAAGAAGTCCTTCCGCAAGACCCTCCTCAGCGCTGCGGGTTTCGACTCCAATGGCCCCGCCTTTAATAAGGGAACTCGGGATGAGCCACCAGCTCCCGCACCTGAGGGTTCCTCCGGCAGTGAAGATGATGAGGAGCGATTCATGCGCAAGTGGCGCGCCTCGCGTATGCAGGAGTATCAGAGCCGCGGCATGCGACGTCCCTCCCCACGTGGGCGAAGCTTCGGATCTGTAGACACCGTTGATGCCGCCGGGTATCTCGATGCCATTGAGAAGGTCACCTCGGATACTGTCGTTGTTGTGTGCATTTATGATCCTCACGTATGTTGGAGACCCCCATTGACCTTGATGATTCGTATATCTGACTTTGCTTTTCCAGTCCAATGACAGTGCTATTGTCGAGGAGTGCCTTGTCACTATTGCCCGCAGACAACCCACCGCTCGCTTCGTCAAGCTACATCATGAGATTGCCGAGATGGATCACATTACAGCTCCGGCGCTCCTGGCCTACCGTGGTGGTGAAGTCTTTACCACCATTACCGATATCATTCGCAACATTCCCAAGGGCCGCAGCTGCAGTGCTGATAGTCTGGAGGACCTGTTGAAGTTGTATGTTACACTTCCGAAGCGCAATATGTCCATGACTCGCATACTAATCTGTCATCCAGGAACCGTGTGGTTTAAATAACCTCGATGTATCTCTTTCCTGCATCATCTTCGCACAGCAACAGGCGTCTTGGTTTCCTTTCCCTGGGCCGATATTTCCATTTTCCCTATCCTATCCTCTCCACTACCATCACTCTACACACCTCTTCCACTTCTGACATGTCTTCCTATTATCTCAATCCCTTTCCTCATCCTCTTTGTCAAATGCATACAAAACAGAAAAAGACGGTGGCTGTTTTCAGGCGTTGGAATCTCAATAGACCGTGTGAAACGGAGCTCGCGGCTGGATCATGTTTTTGGGGTGTTTTTTCCGACCTGCGGTTTTCCTTCTGTCTTTCTCATTTGTTTTCCCCCGACGTTGACCTGTGTCTATGCTGATACCTTACTCTCCTTGTGTTGTTTCCTCTTGTGTCTTTTTTTGGGTCTCTGATTCATGCCCTGCGGGTCGGACCTTGTCTTGATATTGGTTTTAGTTGAGATATCCCATGTTGCTTTTGTTTGTTATTTACCAACTTCTTTCCACTCCTTTCTCCTTGTAGTGTTTCATTATATCAACAAACTTCAGATCGTCGAGAGAGCTATCCATCCAGACATACTTGGGATCTCGTCATTGAAAACCCGGCAGTACGATACTCTAAGCTTTAGGATGAGTGAGTCTGTCGAGTTTGAAATTTTCTGAATGGGGAAGGTCCACTGTACGGCCCGCTTATGGATATTCTCAGTGCTTACTTACCAGCACCTATTGTCTAGTCTACGATGTTGCCAAATTGTCTGACGCGAGAAGTTGGTTCTTCATACATTGGACAATTTCTTTACGAGATTTTCACCATTCGCAACCAGAGATTTCTCATTATCCAACTTCAGGAATGGAAATGGCCGAGGAAGAGAAAACAGCAACAGCAACGCCCACAGGCGAAGCCACGGCGGCCCAACAACCCTCGACACAGAAAAAGTGGCCGAATCAACGAGTCCAGAATCAAACTCATCAGCCCTAAAGACGACCACAAATTCCCCTCCTACTCTCTGCCTAGGCATAGCTCGCACTGGCACCGCATCTCTAGCTGAATCGCTACACATCCTAGTCGTCCCCAACGTACACCACGGGACGCAGGTGATAGGGGCCGAATTCCAGAAGCAATGGAGTGTCTTCGACCGAGCTGCCGACGCAAGTTTCCCTGTCTAACCGGCATACACAGGCAAGCCCTTTACGCGGGCCGAATTGGATGAAGCTTTTAGCGAATATGGTGCCGTGACTGACATCGCCTCTTTGTCGTTTTTTGGGGAAAGGTGTACCAGATATGCCGTTCCCGCGTGTCAATGAGGCGGCTGAGTATGCTAGGCATGTTGAGAAGTCGAGGAATGATGCATTGAAGCGGCTGGCGAGGAAATTGTTCCTGCCATGCTTCTAGGTACCAACTACCACTTAATCATCATACATTACCCTCTAGCTTGAAAGGAATTCCGACCCTTTAGAGAACTCCCTCTATCAAGTTTATCCCCCGAGGTTGAAGTCAGGCCGTTCGGGAGAGGGATGCCCTCTGGCAGATTCGCCCCCATCGAGGTGCCGCAGATCTGATTCCTGGCTCTGCCCACGTCTTGAATAGACTCCTCTCAAACGGACAAGAAGTGGTCGAAGAGTGGCTACTGACGAAGCAGTAAGAGCCACTCCAATCTCAAGATGTGATGTAATAATAAGCCCCGTATTGAAAAGAAGATTTCTAGGGTCAATGAGATCATGGATATAAGCAAATCTTGCCAGAGTGGCAATACTGGCACTGTTTTGTTTTGCACGAGAGTGAGCCGCGAACATTTTCTTGTTTCTCTCGAAAGGGCAGCTTTTTGGCAACATACCAGGAGCCGAGAGCTAGGAGGATCCCAACATACACCTTGGTACGGAATCCAAGATTAAGATGATAGACCATGAAGATAGGCAAGATGATGAGAGTCCAATCGGATGCGCTGATAATGGCCGAGTGCGCATACGTAACCTTGATCGTCCTAAATGTGTTGCAATTTCCTGCGTTGTTCCAAAATGCAGACACCGGTGTACACTGGAACAGCGCGAAGAATAGCAAACCAACACTGTAGCTGAAAAGTATGGCGAGGACAACGTATAGAGTCCAGGTATATTTGCGTTCGATCGTAAAGCGAAGAAGAAACAAGCTAATAGATAGCTTGACTAGACATGTCGCGATAACGTAGGTCGATTCGTATATGAAGAGTAACTCCCAAATATCAGACGTGTTCCATTCTGGGGGTATTTAGGTGGTGCATGCCTTCATGGCGAGAATCAGCCTTGTTTGAGAGATATCCATCCATTGGTGTCCGAAACCACCGGTTCCGACGCCAACGAGGAGACAGGCCGAGCCTAGCACAAAGGTTACCTATCTTCATCGTATTAGCAGATTATGGACCGCTGAGCAAGAGATGATTTCCATTTCCACAGTAGACGTACCAAGGAGGCCACGGAGCATGCGTCATCCGCCCCAAATCCCCCTGTTAATCCGATACGCACATAGCAACGGAGAGCAACGGTAGTGACTGTCAGAATAAGAAAGCATATAACAACGGCAGCAAGTTGTGTGCCTCGATAGGTCATTCGTGGTCCTGCGATTGATTGATGGAGGAATGCACTGACATGAGTGCCCGTCAACGAGCATTTTAACCACACCAATCTACCGCCTACTATTTTCATCCATGCCTTTATTTAACCAATTAAGATTGTTGAAGGTTTTTGTTTTTAGGTAGAAAATTAGGTAATAAAGTTTATCTGGTCACATATTCCCTAAGGGATACTGTATCCATTAGGCGATATCAGCTACGTGTATCACGAGACCTTCGCATATTAGCATAAAGGATACGCACGGAAGAACCCCTCTTCTTCAATATTGCTATATACAGTTTATGGCCTAGTTAGATCGAATGTAAGTGTTGCTTCAGCCCTTCACATTCGCCACCAGAAATGTATTCCAACTCGACCGTCACCCCGGAAGTACTCTCCGGACATCCGCGGGGCCATTTACGAAAATGATCTAACTATTCAAGAACAAGGAGTAATCAACCGGACGAACTGCGAGCGGTAAGAGTTGCGACGAATAGCAGCAAGTGGGCAGAAGTCAAAGTATGCCCTTCGCTCCAAAAAGACCATGCGATCCCGGTTCGATTACGTATATAGGTTTGGAATAGTGATAAGATTTGCGTACCACCTTGGCTTGCTGATATTCCCCAGGTAGGTATGATTCAGAATTCGTTACTATAAAATGTGATCGTAATAGCAGACACCTTTGAACCAGATGATGGACCCAGAATCCGAACAACACAGGAGCAGACATTGTGCTTCTAACTGGCCTCCCCAGATGCTATACCCATTCTTGACCCGCCTTCGGAAAATAATTTGAATCCTCCGTCTAGATTAAAAACCTTGTACCCTAGCTGAACAAGGGTTCGGTACGCAAGGTAGCCATGATAGCCGACTCTAGAGTAGACCACAACAGGTTGCCGCTTGTCTATACAAGCTAAACGGTTGCGCAGGCTGTCAATGGGAACATTGATAGCTCCGGGAACATGGCCATGAGCAAAGACTTTTGGGGACTGTACATCTATGATTTGCCAGCCATCGAGGTGATCTTCCAACTCAGCGGCCGTGACTGTATGCAGGTCTCCTCGGAGTAAGTTACCTGCGACCATGCCGAGCACGTTCACCGGGTCTTTTGCCGAGCCGTATTCGGGAGCATATGACAACTCGAGGTTCTCCAAATCAAGGACAGTCATGCCGCCTTGCAAAGCAACGGATAGCACATCAATCCGCTTGTCCACCCCCCTTCGACCCAAAATCTGAGCACTGAGAAGACGTCCACTGGCAGGCTGAAAAGCCAATCTCAGAGTCATTTGCTGACTTGATGGATAATAGCCAGTGTGGTCAGGAACGTGGACTGTCACGAATTGAGGATGATACCCGACTTCCTTGAGTTTCTCCACCGACAGCCCTAAAACAGCTACTGTCAAGGTGAGGACCTTGCAGCTATAAATGCCTATGTGACCACGATAAGGGACTGCACGTTTCATTATATGGTCAACTGCAAGTCGGCCCTGTAGGCTCGCAGCACCGCCGAGAGGTAAAAATTTCGACGTTGACGGAATGAAATCGGTTGTCTTCGTCATGTCGCCAACCGCATAGATATCGGGGTCATTCGTTTGCATGAACTCGTTGACAAGAACACCGCCATTCCTGCATTCGAGGCCCGATTCTTTTGCGATTTCAGTGCGAGGTGTTAGATCAGTCGCTATTATGACAAGATCAGCTGGGACACTAGGCCCGTCGACCAGAGTCACAACACGGCTATCTTCAGCCGTTCCGATATAGATACGCTGAATCTTTGCGTTTGAATGGAGTTTAACCCCATTTTTCACAAGCTCAGTTTGTACCATATTGGCAATATCAGGGTCAAAATCTTGGCAAATGCGATTCTGGAAGTGTATGATGCTAATTCGGAGTCCGAAATTGTGCAAGGCTTCGACGGCCTTCAAAGCAACATATCCGCCACCAATAATCACAGCTGACTTGCAGAAGTGACCAGAAACATAATCCCTGATATTATGGAGATCCAACATTGTCTGGAACCGGAAAACATTTTCGCCCTCGATGCCTGGCACAGGTAGTGGCATAGGATGAGCTCCTTGCGCGAGAATTAGTTTGTCGTATGACAACTGATAAGTTTCGTTCGTGTTTGACGCTCTGAGCAGTATTGAGTGATTCTCCTTGGTGATAGCGACTAGCTCGGTGTTTTCCCGCATGTCTATGTTGAACCGCTCTTTCAACCCCGCCGCTGACTGGTGGATAAGGAAGGTGTCAGTTTCAATTACACCCCCTACCGACGACGGTATTCCGGAATTGGCGTAGTTCAGAGAGTCTCCTTGCTCAATTAATGTGATGTGGGCATTCTCATCTAGTCTTCGTGCTCGAAGTGCAGCTGACATTCCGCCAGCTGCCCCGCCGACGATGACTATCTCCATGGTTAGGACTTTTTGGTTTGTCTTACTTAAGCTGATGTTCTAGGTGAGTTGAGATAGTGGTCGAAAGGTTTCTCATATAAAAGCTCTTTGGGTCGGGTAAGATTGCCATCCGTTGTTAAGTCGTCGTCATGACGAAGCAAGGAACCAAGGACACAGCCATCATCACCCGTCATGGCCGAGTACACCAGATCATGCCACTCTGTACGACTTGGCTTGGTTTGGCTTTTATTGTACGGAGAATGTAGTCAATGATTCAATCTTATCCGTTAAATCAAGAAAATAGAACCACGATCAAATATTGACCGATGCTTCAGCAAGTCGTACACTCTCAAGCCCCTGACAAGTCACAATACTAACATAAAAATTCTCACCATTGGAATTTATCGCGTGCACAACAACATTGTAACCATAATCAGAATCTGTCTCATCAACACCGGCCTCGGAGTATTGTTGGTAGCTTGAAGTTTTAATACCATCCTCCTCTGAAAGCAGCAAGGTACTTGCAAATTTCCGGGCTTCTGTGTAAGATTTAAATTGCCCCTCGATATGGGTGCCGACAGGCTTCCGCTCGTGGCTGCAATATGGAATATTTGTCTGCACGACATAATAGAGAGGGATAGCAATCCGGCCATCTTCATTTTCAGTCGTCAACTGAAGATCATTTGGAGCTGTGCATATGCGGATTCGGAATTTGGTGCCATCCGTCGCAATAGCATAAACAGCAAGACCGGTTCCCTCTGATGATGCAAGGACTTCTAGGGCCTCAGGGTTCGTCTCGAAGACCGAAAACCACTCCAGCTCATATCCACTGTCATAGAGACCACGATGTGCAGCATCCTTGGCTTTGCCAACGGAAGTGTAGGTACCAAGGACGCGTATCTTCTCTATCTGTCCCCTTGGATCCTTCGATTGAGAAGTTGTAAGCAGAACATGGTAAATAAAATCAGAGATACGATGATTTTCCTCGGTCATAATGGGTTTCAGGGAAATGATCTAAGATATCGACCGAACGACTTGGGAAAATATTAACTATGACAACTTTGTGGTTCAATTTATAGTCACCCTTTGGGAAGAGTCGAAAGAATTTGCAAAAGTGTCACTTCAGACTGCAAGGACTGGGTGGCAAACTATAAGAAAGTTAAACTATCTCATTTGCTTGTATGTACAACGCGTCCGAAGCGCCATCCAATCGTATGATTCTGGTGATTGAGACCAAGTAACGACGTGGTCAGCTGCCTCGCTGCAGGTGATGACAGCATTGAACAGTCTTTAATGGTGGTATGATTTAAACCACTTATGAATTTTTACATTCGATAGTGAAACTTTCATACGCCGCAATGCTCCATATCCTGAGCTCAATTACGCACCGTATTACATCAGATGGCTGGGCTAAAGAAAATCACAAACAACCCGTGAAGTCCAGGAGAATGTTGAATGGCTAGTTGGGTGATCATCCATAATGTTCGGACCCGATCTCGGTCTTTGACAACCGAGTTGCTCTAGGTGGGGTTAAACCAACCTTGATCTCACGTTCCAATAACACCGCACGCTTGGTGGGAGGACTAGCCGACCAAAGTGCTCTTCTTCTAATCAAGGTTTGTTCGGGGCCGGGCTACGATAATGGACAGACAATGCCATTCGTTCATTCGTGTAGCAAGAACAACCCTTCAGTATAAATGTACATAACTCATTACGCGGAAGATTTCTAGAGATCATATCAAGTTCTTGCCATCGGACATTTAAGGGGATATCCCGGAGACCAGTGACCAGACCGTACCAGCAAGTTCTTCTACTAACATCAACTAAATTCTAATTGAACCTCACATCATGCCATTTTTACCCTTTCTCAATGTTCTCGGCTTGAGGAGGGAACTGGAAGGAACAAACGCGGAAATCTTCACCTGGGGATGTAACGGGTACGCTCAAAGCATCAAGCAATGGAGTGACTTGTGCGATAAACAAGTCGTGAGTAATCTTTACTGAAAGAATGCTCCTTCCACCCAAACGGATACTGATCTTCCACAGGGGGCGATGGTCCGAGTCACGTCGACTGATGAAGCAGCCACAGTTGTTCGCTTTGCTGCATACCACAGAATCCCTTTCACGGTCAAAGGAGGAGGTTACTCCACGACCGGCGCCTCGATCACTCACGGTGGTATTGTCTTGGATCTTTCCAATCTACGGAGGGTCCATGTCAATCCGGTGTCTCGGATAGTCACCGCTCAAGGCGGCGCCCTGTGGGAAGATATCGATGTCGCAGCAGCTCAACATAGGCTAGCAGTCGTTGGAAGTACACTGAAACACATCGGGGTGGCGGGAGCAACATTGGGAGGAGGTTATGGATGGCTGACTGGCCAGTATGGCTTGGCGATTGATAACTTGCTCTGGGCGAGGATGATCTTAGCCGATGGCAGCGTGATCCTCGTATCAGAAGAGCAACATCCAGACTTATTTTGGGCTATTCGAGGTGCTGGCCAATGCTTCGGGGTGGCCATTGAGTTGGCATTCCGAGCTCACAGACAGGATCACCCTGTATTCGCTGGGACTCTTCTCTTCTCGGCGGATAACTTACCCGCGATTGTTGAGTTTGCCAACAAGTTCGACATTCTCACAGACGGTAATCAGGGATTCTGGTTCGGATTTGCCATGCCGTCCTCAATGGATCGGTGCGCCATCTTCGTGGCTATCTTCTATAATGGGCCCCAGACAGCCGCACGGCAGTTCTTTTCTCCATTGTTCTCAATAGGACCAGTGGTGAACGAGACAGGAATGCTGCCCTACGATAGTCTCAATGGTATACTAAACGTGATGGATACAGTGTCTCGACGCAGAATCCTTAAGGGTGCCGATATTACCCTCCCTGGCGATGAACCCGTGGGCACTCGAAAAAGTCTTCGAGGATCAAACATTACCCTCCCTCTGGATATCAATTTCGCCGCATCAATATACAGCGAATTCGATGGCATCTTAAGGGAGTTTCCTCAAGCCAGAGACAGCATATTACTTTTTGAACTCTTGCCAAATACACAGATCACCAAAGTTCCCAATGATGCTACCGCATTTGCCAGCCGTGGTCCTTATCATAATGTCATTTCTCTATTTGGATGGCAGGATGCAGATCTGGATGAGAGAATGCACTCATTGCAAGAAGATATTATGAACCAGATTGGGACACGTGCAGGTATCGCATGCAAGCCCGATTATAACGTTTCGAAACACGGGACAGGATTATACGCGAACTATGCTGGTACGTTGATAAGAGCAATGGGTGTTATTATCAATTTATGTCGAGGATCCTGAAAAAAATAACGACTAACATGATCGCAGGACACGATCTGCCCATAGAGGCAATATTTGGAGACAATCTTCCCCGTCTCCGAGAGTTGAAGAAGAAGTATGATCCTAATAACATCTTCAAAAAGTGGCACAACCTCAACACGTCTACGGATACCAAGAATAGCATTTAAATTGTATGGATAGGATTATGGAATACCAATTTTACGCATGGATTACTGGATTGAAGTTCTCAGACAATAAATCATATCTGAGAACATATTTTGGGCTACTCCATCTCCAGTCGCTAGATGATCCCGCCGGGCACCCATACTTCCCATCTGATTAATGAGGATATCTCAATAGTCGAGGATACATGGATCGCAATCTGCGGTGAAGTGGTCCTGTGGCTACCTCACGAATACCGGTCCGTTCACTCAGCTATTCAGAGTAACAATCTTGTCCTGGGACATCCATCGGGTCGAATTTTATTCTTAGGACTCTCCTGTTCTGTCAATCAAGAAGCAGCTGGCTTGTAGATATCGCAATTAGAAAGCCCTCCTCCTAGATTTTCAAATTCAAGCAATTAAGATTCGGTATCAGTGATGATCGCACAGCCCCCGAAACCATTTAAGTTGATCAGAACAAGAAACAGCTAACCATTGCCATAGGATAGGCTATTTGAGAGGCACTCTAAGACAGAGACCCAGTCTACGCACATAAGAGAGAAAAAAGGAACAAGGACACGCAATAGAAAAGACCACACAGCCAAGTTCCTGTAAAGGCCCACTAACTCCCCAATTTCAAAACAAAAAACGGCAAAGGACAGGAAGAACAGTACAGCACAGGAAAGGAGGGGAAAGCATAGGAGACAGGAGAATCAATGGAAAGAAAATTTTCTGCTAGAGCAAGTAACTTTCATAAGATAGAAAGGGAGGTTTGTACCTAGGGACACCCAGAAAGAACCGTTTGACAACCAGAACCAGAAATTCAAAATGCGCAGCGCAACGGTAAACTATGCCTTTTCTTTGTCCACGTTGCTTCGTTACGGGGTCTTGTTTACAGGGCGCCCCGGTCGGCCGTGAAGTCCCAGAGCATCTTGATGAGAGAGTCCGGGAGGGTGTACAGGTCCACGTGGAACTCGCCCACTATGGAAGTGATTAGGTTAGTTTCTGTGGAGTCTTGAGATGCTTGGATGGTAGGAGGGGAGACTTACTCTCGGCATCGTTCTTGGTGTACGAGTCGGCGGACTTGTTGTCATGTACCATCTGAACGACTTGCAGGAGATCGTCCTCGTTCAACTTTTGCAGACCATCGGCAAGCTTGTCCATGTCGACCTGTATAGCATGTTAGACTTGAAAATGCAGTAGGCGAAACGCTAACGACTCACGTTCTTCTCAGTGCGCTTCTTCTTCTTGGCGCTCTCTTCACCGGTAGCACCGCGCTTGGACTTAAGACCGTTCTCATCGCCGGGAACGGGGCCAGACTCACGCAGCAGAGCCAGGAGGGCGGGCTTGGGGTTGCGGAAAGTCTGGAGTACAACATGCCTTGGTCAGTTTCGTTTCATACCACGGATACACAAGGGAGAACTCACAATCTGGTGCTTGGCCTCGTAACGCTCCTGAGCAAAGTTCAAGTCATGCTTGATGGTGTGTGTCTTATCGGCAACCAATTCGATGGTCATATCAAACTCACCCCATCCCTCTTCTGAGATACGGTAGGGGGATTTCTTGAAAGCTGTGTAGTCGAGTGCGGTCAGCCACTGTTCACCCGAAGGTGGGCATTGTCTAGTAAATGGATCGCGCAGTAGCGCAAAGCATCAACTGACAGAGAAATGAAACATACTCTGATTGGCACGATCGCCGAAACTGGGGTGCAGTCTGTAGATAACCTTGTCGAAGACGGTAGCAGGCACCTGCTCGCCCTTGTCGTTAAGGAGCCAAATCTCGATCGACCACTCGCGCTGAGGGAAACCCTCAACCTCGGATGGCTTATCGCTGTATCAGATAAGAATATCAAAGTCAGCCCATGTGCCCATATAATATCTCTCATGCTTCGGTGTATGCAGGAAAGCTGTAAATGGTAAGTGCTCGCGAGCTCATTGCGCCCCCATTGCTCCCGCCATCGACGCGTATCTTATCCTTGTCGCATCTGGTATATGATACGATAGGCTGAGAAGTACGTTGAAGTCGGTCAAGAGAGGAAGGAGTATTGCTTGCGAGCTCATTGCGCCCTCATCAGTCCGGTCACTGACGCGTGTCGCATCCTTGTCGCAGCCGGGGTATGACTTTGACGGGCGGGAATCGTCTCAGTGTTGACTCAGAAGGAAAGATGATCATCATCAGCAGGTTCATTGCACCCCCACAAGTCCCATTACCGACGCGTATCTCATCCTCGTCACATGCCAGGCATGATATCGACAGCAGACAAGTCCGTCAAGTTGGTTTTGGGACAGAAGGGGACCGATTGCCTGCAAGCTCACTGCACCTTCATCGGTCCGGTCACAAACACATATCCCATCCTCATTACATCGAGGGTATACTTTCGATCACGGGCAAATCAGGTGAAGTTGACCCAAAGAGGAAGGACGATCAATCACTCGCGAGCTCATTGCGCGCCCATCCATAGGACCCGTCACAGCCACAGATCACATCCTAGTCGCATCGCGGGTATATTCCGATCGCGTATAGATCCGTCGAGTTTGCCACAGGGAGGGAGGAGGGATAATCGGTCGTGGAGGGTAGGATGACAGAAAGGAAGGTCGGATACGTACATTACATGCTGCTCCGTAACGAGGCGAACGGTGCGCTTAACCTATATCTCAAAGGACGTGTTAGCGCTGATCCATATTCACTTCCAGAGAACAGGTCTCAAGTCCGGAATCAGGTCATTCGTCTCCGTAAAGACGCGCGACGAGAAGGCGCCGCTCAGCAACTCCCGATACACCCCCCAGACCGCGGTCCGGACCTCAACAGAGACAGGCCCGGTCAGAGCAATCAAAGACAAGGTGGGAGTGAACTCACGTCAGGCATTTTGGTGAGTTAGACTGAGATCGTCGCGGTCACTGGTGTTGTTCAGGGAGGGTTGTTCTAGAGGAGTTCGCGCCGAGAGATGCAAGAAGCTCGGAACAGTTTGCGCGGGCTGGGAGGGAAACGCGGGTACCCCGTGCGTAGGGAAGGACTGGCGGAAAGAGCGAGGGTGAGAGTAGAAGTGAGGCGAACTCTGACTTAGATTGTTAGAGGGAAATTGCTCGGACAGTGATGAGAATTGGGTGTTTTTCGAAGTGAAGGGAGAAAAGATGAGAGCAAGCGGGAGTGGGGAGGAATGAGGTCGACGGGGAGACACAACGAGACCAACTCGGGGAAGCTCAAGGTAAATTGCAGTCGAAATTACCCGCCAGAAAGAGATATCCGGCACTTATTCATAGGGTGTTTTCTTATGGAATTGATGGAAATACGATGGATCTCTTGTCGAATTCGTTACTTATTCTTCAGTTCAGTCTCATTAGTACCGAGACGACGGCCATAAGCAGTAGGATTGTCAGGTTCCTACTAATTGCTACTCGTAAGATCAATCATCCGTCGTAGCTACTCCACTAAAGAAGACCTAAGACGACATGATAAGGACCTAGACTTGATGTGCAGGGTGTATATTTGATGGAGAAAAAAAATGTCTATCTACTACCGACGGACCAAAAGACATCAAGGATTTGCCCTCCGTTTCATAATCACATCACATCACGATAGCTGTTGTGAACAGCGTCATCATCATTGACTGCCTTGATCGTCGCGTCGTCGGGGAAGGGGAAAGGGTCATAGAGGTGGGAATGGGAGGAGGATGGGGGGAAATGTCATAGTTCTTTCGAATTTGAGGGGAATAATGTGGGATGGGGTAGTTTCGAGGGCAAGCTCTTGATCTCTAGGGCAAGGCCCGTCGGTGACAAAGCAATTCATGCTGATAAGCTCGGAAGCTCCTCCATGTAGGAGGGAAGAAAAGAGGCAAGTGGTGATCCGCATTTACTCGGAAGAACCGAAGACCTTCTCGTTTTCCTGCTGGGCCTTCTCGAAGGCATCCTTGAAGAGGTTGGCGTCTGCAAATTAGACAGTCAGTAGGAGTCCAAAGTAATCGCCTGAAAGAAACAAACTCACTCTCGCTGTTGGCGAAACGGATGGCCAGGGTCTGCTTCTCGGGCTCGCCCTCGGAGACATCAGCGGTGGTGTTCCAGACCCAGCTGCGGTCGCTGCCGACGTTGGGGCTCAACTTCATCTCAGGAACAACTATAAATATGTGAGGTCAGTAATGAGATTCCACAGACTCCGGATCTGATACAGGAATTCTCACCGTAGTGGTTGGCGCAGACCTTGAGGGTCTTGTCCCGGCGCATGACCAAGCGGGTCTTCAGGTTCTCCTTGTGCTTCAGCAGACGGACATCACCAGTACCACGCTCCTTCCACTCCTTGCTCTCGGGGTCGAACTTGAAGAGCTTGGCGCGCATCTTGAAGACCTGCTCCTCAACCTCTTCGCCGGTCTTGACCTCCACAACATCCTTCAACTCCGTCTTGACCCAGCTGGCATCGGCGACGACCTGAACAGTAGAAATGACACGGTTAGAAAATTATCATTCGAAACTCATCTTTAGACGGGATGAAATGGTGTGGGCGGTTGGGTAGCGGCGAGCCACACAAGCTGCGGGGCCCGAGAAAACACCCCGCGTTCGGGGCTTGTGCCAGTGTTTTGATTGCAACATCGCGCATCCCCAATCCACGCAAAACTCATGACACCCCATCCAAGCCCAGTATACCAACTCACCTTGTCAGCCTCAACGTCCTCCTCCTTCTCCTCCTTCTGGGCCTTGGCGGAACCGGAGCGGTCGTTCTCCTCCTCATCAGCCTTGGGCTTCTCCTCCTTCTTGGGACCACCACCGAACATGGAGAAAACGGTATCAGAGGTCTTCACAGCGGCATCCTTGGCGGTCTCGGCAACTTCGGTGGCCTTGTCGGCGGCAACCTCAGTGACGGTCTTCTCGCCCTCACCAGTGGTGGGCTTGTCGGCCTCAGGAGCCTGGGTGGTGGGGTCGGGCTTGGTCTCCGCAACGTCAGACATGGCGAAAGTAGAGGCGGGGGGTTTTCGTTCGGGAAAATGTGAGAGATGAGAGGTTCAGAAAGAGAGTGAACACCGGGGATCAAGGTATTCAGGGGTAAGAAAGTGCTTTGTTGATGCGGGAGGGTTGGATGAGGGGGGAAAAATTAATAGTTTGGGTGCAGGCAGAACTCGCCACCGCCTTGGGACTGAACTCTCTAGTGGATTGCGAACGCGAGGGGTTGGCCACCGATCGATCGATGGTATATTACTTGATATTCTAGTTGAATTACATGGAATACAATAGAAATCAAGAAAGAATCATAGGCAAAAAAAAAGTTACACGTTACTTAAATAAACTGCGTCTGCGCCGAATCAAATAATAGTACTCGCGCGAGTTCAGCCCTCCCAAGTTACCCGCCCAACCTAATCGCCGTAAACAAGAAAACCCCTTCAATAGCCAAAGAATCATGGGAATAAGCAAGAGTTGAGTGCAGAAAAAGAAATCAAAATCATGTCGGCCTTGGTAAGCTAGCCTGACCCTAGCAACAATAATCTCAATCACTGTCCCGGCGCCCCACAAAGCGGCGTGCTCGTGCCTGGGCCCGATCTAGCGTGGCACACTTGGCACTGCGCACTCGATCCATCATGGAGCGAACGTCGACCTGCGCGGCAGAATTGCCCAGACGATTCCAAGCATGACTGACAAGGCCCCGGGCTTCCTGATTGGCTCGGACAGAACGGCTATGCACCAGAGAAGAGACAGTTCGGAACTGTTCAAGTGCATTGCGAGTGATCACCTCGGAGAGTTGCTTGGAGCGCGACAGGACGCTATCCCGAGCAAGAAGGCTCTGGCGTCGTAGGGTGTCCTGGTGCAGGAAATGAGACCGCTTGACCAGATCGCCCATTCTCACCTGCACATCGGTGGAGACCCGACCATACACTTCAGCCAGGCTAGTTTGAGCAATCTGCAGGTCTTTCGTGACTTGTGAGGATACCTGCCGGGCTGCCCGTCTCCAGCTTGCAATCTTCAGCCAGGGGGTCCCAAAGTCGACAGTGGTGACTTGGTTGATGGGTGGCTTCGACTTGGCCGACACGGTGATATTAACCGAGCCATATGCATCCTCTCGGTCCAGCCGTATCGTATAGACCCCGTCAAACAGCTTGGAGAGCTCATAGGGCAGAGACTGCTCGTATCGGCGAGCGCTCACGTTGAAGAGTGGTTGCTTCTTATACGTGACAAAACTGCGAGGAGGCTTGATAATCACATGGCAGTCACCAACAACTTGAATCTCAAAGACGTCCGGACTTCCAGATGCGCTCGAGTCGGCAATTGTCAGTTTGGCAACGTGATCGATAACCCCCGGGGGTTTGCTGTGGGGGTGGCATGATTGACTCTGCGGCCATACTGACCCTGAAGAAGTCTGCGGCACTTTGAGGACTGCCACGGAAGTGGATAGAAGAGGAGGACTTAGTTGAGATCCAGTGTTGGGAATTCCCGGTCCAGAAGTCCCACGTGAAAAAGAAACAAACACAACATTCACAGCCGCATATCCGATTGAGAGAGCAATGGCGAAAATCAGGGTCAACGTAACAAGGCGCAACATGGGGCCAAGCTCCCGAGCCTTGGAAGAATATGACGGTGGGAGCCAGTTGCGAGGATACTTCTCCGGGTCGGTGGATGAGTATATTTCAACCGGTCTCGGAGCATCAGCAGCAACCTTGGGAATCTTGTTGGGATAGAGGTCCATGAGCGAAGCCAAGTTCCGGTTGAGCTGGCCGGGTGTGATGCTCTCAAATGTCTTCAAGTCGATAGGATACCGGCGCAGCACAGCTGTTTCTCCGGTCTTCGGGTGTCGAGATTCCAGGCACATGTGCAGACTGTTGTGGTTCAATGGAATGGGCTCCCCAGCCCGCCTCCAGAGCGGCTCCTCTGAGATCACCATGGCGGGGATTCCATGGCGCTCCAAAAAGGCGTGCACATAATGCTGTGTCTGAATGGTGGTTGGACTGTCTCTATCAGACATGAACAAGATTGCCACATCTGGTAAAGTCCACTCTGAAGCAGACGAGATCCGGTATTGATCGCCATCCCACCATGAGCGACATGCGGGGCGATTCTTGAAATCTAAATGCAAGGTACTGGGTCGAGTTTCGTGAGTCTCGGCACTCGCTTCCTTGCACTCATCCACAACAAGCTGGACATGAATCGGGAGCAGTTCCGCAAAGTTGGGTACGGCACCAGCTCCGAACGAGGTGGGTACCACATGGTATCTGGAGGAGTTGGCAGAGCTAGTCTGCGATCCGCTGGTGGAGCTCGATACCAAGACATCGCCAATCTTGTCTAGGATGATGTTCCGGGAGGCTGGCTGGCCGATATACAACACACGATATGGCTTATCCAGGTCCAGACTCCCCTTTGTCATGGTCTGCTGGACTGTGGTCATCAGGATCGCACCGTCCACGTTATGTGGCAGCGACTCCTTCATCTTGGATGCTTCCGCATCATCGAAGATGTGGATCGTATGCTTCAGCTCGACTAGCTCCCTCTCTGGCCATTTGTCAGGTTCCACAAACTCGATCGAGTCGATCGACTGACGGAAAGCGGGGCGGGTAGTCAGGTCGCTATCGTCGATCGCAGTCTCGTCCTGAGGAAAGAATATCGGGAACTGCTGCGAAGCTACCGAGTCCTGCAGCTCGCCTCTGGCAACATCTTCGTCTTCCTGAATATATTCCTCGTCCGGGCCACCGACCTCGCTGCTGCTGTATCGCTCGTCGAGACTGGCTACATCGTCGGGGCTAGTTTGGTCGATCAACGACCCCACATCGGTATGTTCGGAGCGGCTTCCATCTTCAGAGTGTAGATCGGACACGCTCAGGTCTGCCCAGCTATCACCCAGGGACCTTGCAGCCAACGAGAGATGTTGTTCTGACGTCATGTTGTCGGCTGGACGAGAGCGGGACAACCACTCTTGAACGGAGGCTGAGAGCGGCGGGAAGGTCGGGTACTGTAGATGAGAGGATGTTTGGGCGCTCGGGGGACGCCTGGGTGGCTCTGGAGCGTCAGCCATGACTTTTGAGGGATCATAGAGCGGGTGGGGGTGGGTGTCAAAGAAGAAAGGTGAAGTAAAAAGAGAAACCAAACACACCGCGAGGATGGGGATGCCTTGGATGCCTGCGATCCAGGCATGTGCCCCCCGTTGAGTGTGGGTCTGCGGGGAGTTGCCCGTCAGCTGGTCGTAGTTGTTGAAGGGCAACTGCCACGGGCCGCTGCGGAGGCAAGGGAGAGTGGTGAGAACAGAAGAAGAAGAAAGAAGGTGGAATGTATTCACAGCTGAGTAGATAAAAGGGAGGCTGTATGAAGCACGAGATGGAGGAAGGTTGATAAAGAGGGAAGCTGTTGAAGTTGAGGAGGGAGCAACCTAAAGGGCGTCACCAATACATTCGTAATCGATAAGCATATCCAGTGACCAGTGACCAGGGCGGGGTTGCCCAAATCAAACGGTCGAAGAGCTCTCCTCTTAAGGTACAGTTCTCTCCTTCCGCCTCGATGACTAGCAAATCTTACTTATTCTACCCAACTGCCGACGGAGAAACTCTTTCTTTATTTCACTTCCTGGGCATGCTCTTCGAACATGACTACGGATTCTATACTCTTCGACGACACCAGGATGAAGTTGCTCCATACCACCGATAAGCAGCCACGACTCCACTGCGCCCCACCGATCATCCCGGGCCGAATCAGACGTGGGCCTCCCAATTCAGTTTAGTGTAGGGAGTATACAGTATATTGATGATTGTATATTTCTTGATCCACTGATACACTTACATTCTATAGACGGAAAATATACGGAGTGGGCCACAATAAGTCTGCCATACCATGTAAAAGCTCTGAGCCATGAAGACCGTATCTGGAGAGTTCCATGGTCGGGGCTTCAAACGGACCTCCAGGCTGTTTGTTCTATTGCTGCTATCTGAGCCATCCTCTCTCTCTCCTTCCTCACCACTCTCTTCTTCATACTTCAGCTACCAAGATGTCTCTTCATTCTCTCCCAGTTGAGATTCTTCTCATGATCGGCCAGAGGCTGGACTCTCCGAGCCTCTCTGCTCTCACTCGCACCAACCAACACCTGAACGCCTGCCTCACGAACGATCTCTATCGCCGCAGTGTCAGCACTGATGGCTGGGCGCTTCACTGGTTAAAAAGAAATCAGCAACAGGCCCGGAACAGCTCAGCGATTCCTCACGCTTGGGGGCAGTCCTAACGCCCGATACACTGAATACTGGCCCATTTCATGCATACCAGGTGCTACGGTTTTGGTTGATTGTGCGAAGCAGAACAGATTGGAAATTGCTAGGCTTCTCCTTGAATACGGCGCAGATACCGAGGTGCAAGACTCCTGTGACGACACGGCTCTGAGCTGGGCATACATGTCAGGGAATTGGGCGCTAATGCGGCTTCTTCTTGACCATGGAGCAAAGATGAGGACCTTTCGTGGAACTTACTTCGCCGTTCCGCCGGAGATCGAAGAATACATGATGAAATATTCTTTCCTTTCTGCTCAGTCTCGGGAAGACAGCACCGATGCCCCTCCCGGGTAATTGAAGGGGAAAAGGAGTGACGGAACGTCCACAGGTTAGTGAAAATCACATGGAGGCTCAATTGTTTAGTACTGACTCGGTGTGCTTCATAGAAGCAGCACCTGCCGCCCAACGCACGCGATCGTTGCAACCATCAAAGTTCCTGATGGTGGCACCAAGGAAGGTTCCAGGCAGCTCTTGATGCGGTCGATAGTGAGATCGACTTGATACATTATCGAACGCTACTTGGGAGCCGAAATGACGGGAATTGATAGGGGACTGAGGAAGAAAATGAGAGAAACTTGAAGCAATAATTTACAATTAGCGCTTATTTCAGATAGGAATTAAGCAAGAAATATTATTGCATACTTAGCGTTTCCTGTTGTAGTCACGGGCGGTTAGTCTTTTGATAATGGAGCCTCCCGTGGACAAAACAGGTAACTTCCCATTTCCATCGACGGGAGACTCCTATAAGGGCAAAGCAACCATTTATTTGAACTCATTCACGTCATTCGCCTACTTCTTTCTTTAACCATATACCCTATCCTACCTCCCTCTATAACACCCATCAACCTTTCCCCCCTCACTCTACCCCCAGACCATCTACTGCCAAGCTCTCCAAAAATGCCTCTCACCTCCCTCCCAAACGAGATCCTTCAAACCATCGCCGACAATCTCGAAGCAGACAGCGAAATCAATCAATTCATCCTCATAAGCCGGGAAATCTACTCCCGTCTAAACGACTGGTTCTACAGCCGCAACATCCGCCAAGGAGGATGGGCCCTCTTCGACGCAGCCTACAACGGCCGAGTAGACACCGCAAAGCGGCTTCTCAGACTTAGGGCAGACGCAAACGCCAAAGGCACCCATCACGATTCCCTACACTCACCTGTGAGGACAGTTCTGGGAATCGCGGCGTGGAGCGAACATTATGAGATTGTCAAGTTACTTCTCGCGTACGCTGCGGATCCGAATGATCCAGATAGCTATGGTCGAACGCCGCTCTTCTATGCCGTGGAGAAAGACAATGTCTTGATTGTGAAGCTCCTGCTCGAGTGGGGGGCTAATGTCAATGTTTACGATTTCTGTGATCCTCCACAGTGTCCGCTGGACTTGGCTTTAGCATCAGATGATGATCAAGGCGTTGTTGAACTTTTGCTGGGCGCGGGTGCCGACAAAGGTCTCGTGGAGAGCTCGAATGTTTGTGCACCGGAATCTCCTTGGTCTGTATCTTCTGGATCGTCTTTTGATGAAGAGTAGGGCTTTCTTTCCTTGGGCCGGCGTTGCTTTCGTATTCTTATGTTATTTAGATTGAAGGAGTGATGTACTCGGCGAGGAACATGGAGTCTTGAAAATGGCGATCGTCGTGTTTTAAATTGCAGATATGCTTGAGGGTAGCGCTAAGTGCGTTCAAACAGTTATTATTTCTGAGATACATTAATACAGCAAATCTACAACCCATGTACACATTACCCTCGAGATAGCATCGCTATCAGAAGTCTTAATATGGCTTTTTACATCCAAAGGGCTTCCACGCCTTACCAACTCGTTTCACATCAGAGCACGAAAAGACCGACGACAACCGCAGCCCCGCCAAGCATCATCTCTTGAGGTGTAGCAATCGGCATCGCCGCATTGCCAGTGGAAGCCGCAGATCCCGAGCTCGTCTTCGAGCCGGTTCCACTGGCAGCAGAGCTCGTACCCGAAGAGACCGAGCGAGAATTGGCACTGGTACTGGCACTGGTGGACGTCGCCTGGTTACTCGCAATCGTCGCTCTAGTAGCCGCAATCTTCGATGACGCCGAAGAAACCAGATCCGAATAATTGCTCGCGCTGAAAGGGACCTTGGTGAAGCATTCGCCAGCGGTGGACCAACCAGCATAATCATCGGTTGACGAAGTCGCTGCTTGTTTCCACGGGGGGGGGGGGGGGGGGGGGTCAGGTCGTAAACGCAGCAGAAAGCATCCTTGTCATTGACCATCATACTGCCGTAGCAGCATTTCTGATCGCCGCCCAAAACGTGTTTGATAACCAGTCCTCCGAGCAAGTGGCTGCCGCTGTGGTGGCCGCGAGGGAAAGGGTCAGAGGAAGGAGAATGGTCTTGAGGGATGGCATAATGAGACTTGATTGCACGTATATGGAGATTCTCAAAAAGTTGAGACTATTCGAAAAGTTCTTATATGGGAATTGCTTGACTTGTATTCGCCCTATGATGCCAAGGAGCTTGGCAGGGCCCAGTTGCCCTGCGCAGGGAGCCGCAAGTGTTTTCTGCTTGATTGGTGAAGTAATCTCTCATGTGCTCCATTCGCTCCTGTTTAGCTCCTTTGGCGACGGACTAACCGCGGGGCGACTTTTCGAGCACTGGGAAGCTGTCCAGTAGGAACAATCGGATGCAAACTGTTCTGGTGAGGGATTTGGGGGCCGCCAGGACCCCTGTTTGACCCCACAACCTTGTGAGTGCCCTGCAGGGAATAATAATTCTGACTCGGGAAAATAGGTGAGGTTACATGGCGCCTTATGGACAGTGTTTATGCCAAGAAACGGGAGGGTAAATTGCCATTAAGCAACCGGCAATGCGGAGTACATTAAGCTTTCTTCAAAATGAGATACTTGCAACGAGAAATGTGAAAGATAGCAAGTTTGAGGCAAAAGTCTCATCCAGGCAAATAAAGCACTTGAAGAAAACGAGCGTATATCATCGCCCAAAGAGGTGGATTCTAAAGATTCAATATCGGTTGTGTCCAGATATCTCGGGTATGACTTGCCGGGACCCACTCGGGCTGAGGACCAGGGTCCAGTAGTAGTACCTATGCGATATTTTCTTCTCAATCCGAGGAGATATCAAAAGGAATGAAGATGGTCAAATCCTGCCATTGAGACGTGTGATTAGTTGCGGGCTGCCTCTGACTTCTAGAAGAATCATTGACCCGTCAACAGGCGATTGGATGGTCAAGCAGATCTTGTGAGAGGGAGGCTACGCAGAAGCAATGACAGGACGGGATTCTAGAACGCAAGAATCATTTGTTCACTCTATATCAAAACTCAGCGCCGTGATTATGTACAAAGACATGTCCAAAAGTCGGCGAACCAAAAACGCCAAATCTATGTCCAAAGAACCTGGTATCGCAAAGCCCACTTCACTCAATGCAAATCAGCATGTCTAGAAGAACCAAAGATGAAAGGAAATCTTGATGCAATGTAATGGCTGGTATGGGCAGGGCTCAAGAAATTTCAAATTATTTCCCGGATGATTAGATCTTCTCGCGGATGGAGTCCGGGAGGATTCGATCCTCGAAACGGCGCATCAGCTTGTTAGTTTGCTCGGCCAAGCTGAGAGTCAGGATCTAAGAGATAGGAGATTAGTATATGAAATGACTCGTACTCGTGTGACCCAGACTTACAGTGTGTGGGAGAATACGGGCCAAGTGAGCGAAAAAGCCCTTGTAGATAGCCAAGACACCCTCGGTGCGGATAGTCTTGAACAAGCAATCAAAGACACCCTGGTACAGGTTACCAGTCTGGTTGTACATGCGAGCCATGATGGTATCTAGAAAATCAATATGTTAGCCAGAATATCGCCTTTTATCTCGGAAACTGTCAAACATACCAGGAGGATGCATAAAGCAGCACACGACAAAGCCAGATACCGCACTACTAGCCAAATGCAAAGCGGGGCCTTCCTCCATTCCCAAGTGCCGCGTCAGGCGGCGCTTGGCAAAGAAGTATGTGGGGAGCTGAACAGCACTGCCGAAACTGGTACGGATCATAGCAGCCCCAACACCACGGTAGATACCCTTCACGCCCTCACTCCTGTAGATCTTGCTCAGACCATCGATGGAGTTCTTATAGTTATGCTGAGTACCGACGGGAAGGAAGGGCGAATAGGACTGCAGGCGGGTCTTCACCAGGAAGAATGGAGATCCAGCAGCAGCACCAATAACTCCAGATGCCGCACCGGCGAAGACATTAACGCCGAGAGACTGCACCTTGGGGTCGCTGTAAATGGTATTTGTGACGTTGGCACGGATGGGTTCGTAGAAGCCGAGACGGCAGCCATTAAGGAGGACTTGATAAATGTACTAGATGTGATTCATGTGTCAGATCAGACCAAAATTCAGAAACTGGCGTTATAGGGGTATTGCTTCACTCACGGCAGATCCAATTCCTCGGAACAGTCCCCGGGGGCCTTCGTTTTGGAGGATAACCTTGACACCGTGCAGGACACCCCGGTACTTCTTTACGCTTTCGTTCTTCGCCTGCAATTCACCCTGAAGTTGTAACCTTGATACAATCAGCGCTAGTCCAAGCTCTAGGTGACCAAGGCGACCAAGGCGACCCATGCGACAATGCTTACCGAATCTTGACTGTCTCGAAACTGTGAGTGACAGTAACGGCACCGCATGCGGCAATGCCTCCAGCGAGGAAAGCACTATTTCAAACACATAGAATATCAGCGCAAAGCTCATTGCCTTTGATGGCCATTAGAACCATACCCAGTTGTGGTAGACATCGTGTCTCAAATGCAAGTCTGTTGCGGCGAAATGACGGATGAGTCGGACAGCGATCGGGGAGTGATCGGAGCGGGCGACAGAGGCAAAGAACGAGGGGAGCCCCCGATGAGAGCGTGCGGAAAAGTTGGAAGCTGGCAAAGCTTGTTCAGGGGCACCAATCTCTATATATCGAGGGTCAGTTTTTCTCAGACGGTCAGATTAGGCGTCCGGGGGGAAGTTGGTCAGGGCTGAGATACATATACCTAATCAGTAACAATCAGTAAAAGCTTACCATCGGTTACCGCAGGCCGAAACTCGGCCTCCGTGATTGGTCAATGGTTCCCTGTCAGTCTGGCCGAGCTCCGACTCCGGGGGCGGTGAAGCGGTGGAAAGTAAATCCGCCGTTGCCGCGAAAAAAGAAGGCGCGCGTGGAGGAGCTCTTTGTCTGGCCCAAAGGGGAAAGCGCGACGCTGCATTCTGGGCCTGCCGCCCCAAACGACCGGAGCTATCACTTTTGCGCTTTCTTTGTTTCTCTTTTCTTACTTATTCTCCACTCCTCCTCAAGCTGGTCCTCTTCTCATTCACGCATTTCTCTCCTGTTTCGTCAACAATTTTACTCACCACCTAAGCTCTCAATATGGCCGAGGGCCAGCAGCAGACAGCGGTGTCTCAGCCGACTACTCAGGCTGCTCAGCAGTCCCAGAAGATAGCCGATGTGATTCGCGGATACCGTCCCTGCAAGGTAGGACAGCCAATGGACCCTCAATCCCTCCCCATGCCGCTGCTCACTGTCTTGATTTAGTCCTTCAAAAACTCCAAGTCGGAGTCCGCGGCGAACTATACCACCTCCCTAGACTTCGATGACCAGGGCGACTTTGTAGTCGCTGCTGGGGACGACGAAACCATTCAGATCTTCGACGTCAAGGAAGGCAAATCCACAAAGTCGGTTCCTAGCAAGAAATACGGTGTCCATCTTGCCCGATTCACCCACCACTCTCGTCAGGTCCTGCACGCCAGTACCAAGGTTGACCGTAAGTGCACCTAATAAAATTGGTGAATATGGCCGTGTATAACTCAAGCTGCTTGGTAGATTCTTTGCGGTTGCTCGATCTTCACAATGAAGGATATGTGCGCTACTTCTCAGGTCACACAGACAAAGTCACATGTCTAGCGATGTCACCAGGCAGTGATGCTTTCATTTCTTGCTCCAAGGACGACACAGTCACGGTTTGGGATCTCGGTTCCCGCAACCCACAGGGTAAACTGAAATTGGCGACCCCCTACCTCGTGGCGTTTGACCCTTCAGCCTCGGTTATCGCAATTGCGTCGCAGTCTACCTCCTCTGTCCTCCTCTACGATTTCCGAAACTATGACAAAGCGCCTTTCTCCACCTTTGACCTTGCTCCATTTGAGGAGATCTACACCCCTTCGACTCGCGGACGTGGCTGGACCAAGCTGGAGTTCTCCAACGATGGAAAGTTCTTGATGCTTGGAACCGACTATCACGGACATTACATACTAGATGCTTATGACGGTACAGTCAAGGCTTTCTTGACTGGCAAAGGTGGAGCATCCGGTCGTGCCTCCCCAGTTTCAACTACTGGCAAGCCTTTGGGTCAAGGCGATGCATGCTTTACACCCGATGGACGTTTCGTGATTGGCGGCAACGGAGATCAGCAGGATGTGCTGGTGTGGGACCTCAATGATGTACGAGAGGGACAGCAGGACAATGTCGCGTTACAGCCCACAGCCAAATTGCCTCACCGAGGTCGGACCGCTCTCATTGAGTACAACCCGCGGTACAACATGATCGCTACTGCCGACAAGGACATTGTGTTTTGGCTTCCTGATGAACCGCCTAGGCCATCTGACAAGTAGGCGTATCACTTACGACTTCGAAGCAAATTTCTACAGCGATTCCGATGTGTTTGATTACTGTTGACGGATACTTACGACGTTCAGTGTACAAGACTCGTTTCTTGGACTACTGTGATCTCTATCATGAAATACGCGGAACATGCCAATCCGCGGTGTGTCTTGAACAAGGAACTTTGTCTATTTCTAAAGGAAGGCCTTTGCCAAAAGTGCGCAATCGATGAACACGTGGCAATGACATCGCTCTATTCTTATGCTCTGCGGTCTTTTTCTTTGCCGGCCAAACTTCGGGCTGTGTCACAAATCCAGACCATGGGCCCCTCGAGGTCTTCATCATCGCCCCGGTTATTCTCGATTGTCGTTTCGATCTGTTTATCGATCGTGCGATTGCTGGAAATGGTCGTCATTCCAGTCACCCACCCATACATGAATACGCTGTGGTTGATATCCGATAAGCCTTCTGCTACTCGATTTGCCACTGGAGGCAGTTTTCCCTCATTTTCTGCCGCGGTGATGGCCGGCTGCGCGTCGATGACTTTGATGGGAATTCTCCAGTGTGTCGGCACCTGCCATTCCGACAACTCCTGGAATTTCTGAATGGCAGATTCTCGGTCCAGATCGGCATATGGAGGATCGCCCATCATAATCTTTGCCCTTTCTTTCTCAGTCTCGGTGCCAATCAGTTCCACAATCTCGCGCATGCGAGTTGCTGCCTCACTGGTACACACCAGCTCGTGGTCACCCATGGCAGGCCAGAGTTCGGTTTGTAGCAGCGGCTGCTGCTTTTCAATCTCGATTTGCCGGAGAATAGCTCTATGGAAACTGGGCAATGGATCGATTTCCTTGGCATGGGAAAGGTCAGACACGAGGGCGAGGAGGAGTGTGCAATCCACATTCAAGATAGCAGTGAAGCGCTTGAAAGGCCGGGGCAAGAGGCATGTCAGCTCGGGCTTTTTGGCATTTGCAGCTCTTGATAGTGTCTCCTGGCATTCGACCTTCACACCATAGCTGCGCATCTCTTGGAGAATATCATCAATTTCAGGAACATTTCCTTCCCCGATTTTAGGCAGTACCACTCGTAGCCGCGGGTGTTTATACCGCAACCGTGTAGCATTGGCTGCTTTTCTCAGATCCCGAGCCAACTTGATAAGCTCCAGCTCATCCTCATCATCGTCGTCCTCGTAGTCGGACCCCTCAAAATTCCGTAGCACAGTCCGTCGTCGTGGCCCATCACTCCCCTCATTAGACATACACTCATCATCCTCCGAGTCCCGCTCCCACCCTTTCTTCGCCATCTCGAACAGCAATCTGCTTTCCGACATGGTAGATACTTTCACCCATTCCTCTCCATCATCGGCCACGATATCCACAAAGACACTTTTGCGTTTATCCTTGTTAGGCAGTTTCCCGCTCTTTTTCGCTGCAGCCTTCAACGCCCTCTTCTCCTCGTCAAGATGTGTCTGGCCATCCCAGTAGAACCGCTTCCCCAGCGCAAGAAGCCCGTAACACGAGCCTCTCGTGATATCCCACACAGCCTGGTAGAAAGGTAAGTTCGATGACCGCAGCGCATGCATCAGTCGCATTTCAAGCGAATCGTCCTCTTTGCCGTCTTCCCCGTCCTCGTCGCTATCATCGCCCCGGTCCTGATCCTGACCTTGACTTTCTTTTTGAGCCTTTGTCTCGCTGGTGCTCACACTTGCAGTACTTTGAAAGCGCTGCTCCAGTTTCTGCAACATCTTCAATTCCGATGTCACGTTTGACCGAAACTGGCGCACTTCGACCAGTTGCGGATTACGCAGGGAGCTCTTCAACAGGCTCTGCAGCTCGTCGACTTCGGCGAGGATATCGAGGCATTGTAGATGCAGACGCTCGGAGGTTTTAGAACTGGGCTGGATCGGGGACGGTATGTAGTTCTCCAGAGGCAGGGGTTTGCGTGGGGATGCTGGAGTTTCGTCGTGGCTAGCGGGGTCTTGCGTCATTGTCGAAAGTGGGATTCTTCGAGGGATATGCAGTTGTTATGCGAGGTTTAGGGTTGATGATGAGATGGATTGCATGGATGGAGCTGGTGAGATGTCTTATTGACTTTTGTTCAGGAATTGAAGGAGTTTAAGAGGTTGGTTTGTAGGCGCGTGTGCTCTAGCTTTGTTTTGTGCCTGGCGGAGTGCGGGGCGGGATGCGATATGCTTTTCTTATCGGATAGAGGGTCAAGGCAGGAATTTCCAAGGTTTGTTTATACTGGATAGGAAGAGTCGGGGGTTGATCCAATGGGCAATTGAGTTGAGGTCAACCAAGGATTAGGCCATACAGTATGTTAAATACCAGTGAAAATTTTAAAGGGTCCAATATATAGCAGAGATGAGGCTCTGTATAACTATGACTCAAGCAGTTAACGAGACCCGCAACAGCGATCTATGGACTTCTGGCGGATTCGGCGCAGGACAACCTTACACCAGTTATTATCGAAGCAGCATGAATACAGTTTCAAAGAGGATTCACAGTCTGGTGTGTATCTAAATTTCAAACATTGATATTTGTACAGGCTGTCAGGAACTATTTGATTTCAGCAGCTAGGCGAATCATCTTACTGCAAGCGATTCCAAGTATAATTCAGGGGGCCAACATACAAGCCAGGTCGATCCAGGTGTATCAAATTCCCATCACACAAACAAAACAAAAAGGGAAACCAACGCCGTGACATGCATGAAACTCGAGCGAGGCCCCGGACAGGTGAATCCTTACCACACTTTTCCCTGGAATTGCTCCATTAGCCCCAGTCGATGAAGACAGGTCGCTAGCCCAAGACAATCCGAGTCATGGTCCATTCTAATGGGTAAGTCTCTGTCTTTCGCTAGAGTTACGGGGAGATTCGTCATCATCCGACCATTTGTCTCCATCCTCGCCAACGGCGAAGATCGTCTCCTCATCGAGGGAGGCGCGCTGGTTTGCCGAGACTGGCTTGGGGGGCACGGGCGACAGATCGCGACGGCCCATTGCGGCGGAGCTGCCAGGGTACTCGGGAGGAGCATCCAAAGGATCCTCCTCGTCAAGGCCACTGCCGAAGGAGCGAATCTCGAAACCGTCGTCATCTTGCGCGAGCTGCAAGAACCTGTCAGTAACCCACTTTCAAATACAATTTCTTCAGATATAAACCACATACCTCATCACTCATGGCGAAGCGTCGGTTGTTCGCAGTCGGTCGCCAGAGGTAAGCGACAAAAGCGATGTCGAATAGGTAGACCAGGTTGAGCCAGCCGTCCAGCACGAACCAGCGCGTCTTCCAATGCTCCGGAACAAAGCTGGCCTCGCTGCGGCCAGCAAAGGCAAAGGAGTTGATGAAGAAGAAGCCGAAGATAACAATGATGCTACCGAGGATGCACCACCACAGCTTCTTGTACATCAGCGCCTTGGTCTTCTGCTTACGGTCAATGAGGTCCTTCATGGTGGCGTTGAGCGAGTTCAATGTCCAAACATAGAACGCCGTCAAGGTACCAGCCAGAGGCAGAACGATCAGGAGAACCATCGGACCGGCACCTTCGGGGGTGATGGACAAACTGGCGATCGAGTAGACCATGGCAAAGATGAAGTGGGCAATGGCCAGGATGCGGACGTAGACCATCGTCCGGCCCAGAGAAGGCTTGACCACACCGTATCCCATGCATACAATGAGGAGAAGGAAGAACGAGAAGGCATTTCGGCCAGCATTGAGAATGGCAACAACAATCATCAATGCCTTGGCCATGGTATTCAACCCGTGTCGGTTTTGATAATCTGGGAAGGGGAAAAGTCAGATCGCAGGACAAAGACCCCCGAAACAAAATATCTTACCATAGAAGCCCCAGGTCATCAGCTGCTCAACAATCAAGAACACAAGGATCGCAGTAATGTAGTTCTGGACAGGCACTGTTCATAGTTAGCACTTGTGTCAGTCACCGGACTGATTCTTGACTTACAAATATCATGGCGGTTTTGAACATATAGGAATGCCCAGAACCTAGAAACATGTCAGCATTTCCCTTCTGTACTATAGCGAGTCCAATGTCCACATACATTCCAACAACAGCGTAGACAATCGTCAGAGCCCCGTAGAATGGCAGCTTAGCGATCTGTGCCGCGGGAAGCTCGCCGTACGAGTTTCGGAAAGTAACCACCGCATTATAATCCTCCCCAGAGTATGCGTAGGTGCTCACGCAGTAGAATCCAGTCTTTTTCACTGGGTACTTGATGGCATCCGGGTTGTTCAAGTGGATGGCCTTGGAGATGATCGGGCTTTGAGAGGCATCGGTAGCGTTTTTGGTAAGAATGAAAGAGCCGACATCTTCTTGTGCGCAAAGCTTCGCGTCCACGGCCGCCTCATCGCAAATGGTATCCTTCATCTGAGGTGTATTCGGTCAGTTCCCACTTCTGCCTGGATGTGCGACTCGGGGGCATACTTCAGCATCACCAGATCGGTACTGGCCAATCAATTCTTCGTCATTCCATTCAAAGATCACCAAGCTGGCGAGAGGGTCTCCCTCCTGGTTCTCGGCTTTCGAGAACTTGACCAAGATAAAGGGGTCGACACTTCCGCCCCATGCCTTCCGACTATACATCCCTGAGCATCGTTGTCGGTGTGCCTCGTCGGATTTCTAGGAGATAACCATCGTCAGAATTTCATCGTTCAATTATGGAGAAATCAACCGTAGCGACAATGCGATACCACTCACAATTTCCACATCATTAGCAAGGACGGAGCCTGCAAGTAGGGCCGTGAGGCCGAGTGTCCGGAGCCAGCCCTTCATCGCGACCGTGATAAAGAAGCAAGCAAGGCTCCAGTATTCGGAGAGGAGAGCTATTCAAGACCACGCCGCATCCAATATGCGCCGAATGATAGTTTGAAAGGGAAAGGTGTCGTTCAGGGCAGATCCACCGAAGCTCGTCCGGAACCGTCGAGCTCAATTGCGTGGCCTGAAAAGCCCGGGGAAGCCGCGCGTGGAATCTTACCTAAGCCGTCCGCCCGCCGCACCGCCACCATCTGCTTTTTCTTGAAACTTTTGGATATCGGCGATCTTGCTCGACAAATCAAAGTTAACTACGCAGCAATGCCGGCTAAGGAGTTGGTCCGTCCTTGTATGGACTGTAAGGATGCAGAAGCTATCCTGGATACGCGAAAGAGGCAGTTATGTGGGTATGCAACGCAATATCAACCCCTCTATGTTGTCCATCTGGCAGAGTACAGAGTACTAAAGGCTTCTATAGAAACTGTTTCAAGCGGTTCGCAGGCCACAAAGTCCTTATGCGTATGTCCAAATATAAAATGAAAAAGGCAAATCGCAAAACACCCAAACTACTGCTCCCACTCTCCTTCGGTGTCTCCTCCACGGTTCTGTTGCATATGATCAATGACGATATTGAACGCCAACTCGCCAAAACGTTTGTCAATGTCGGTTTTGAACTCAATATACTTGTCGTCGATCCGTCAACTATCCTCGCCCCAGACGCCAAATATGACCAGGCTTATGAGGCTGTCACAAAGGCTTTCCCGAAGCTCACATTCACCCGACTGCCATTCCACAGCGTCTTCGAGTACGTGCCCGATATGAAGGAGATTATCCAAGAGTATGCCGGCTCAAAATTCACCGATGATGAGTCCCGGTCAAACGAGGATCGTCTCACGGCATTCCGCGCTGTGATCTCCACCGCCACCTCCAAGGCCGACCTCGACTCGGTATTGTTGACCAGACTTGTTGTTGGATATGCCAAGAGTCTTTTCTGCGAGACTGTGATTTGGGGTGACTCGGACACTCGTCTTGCGGCGAAGACACTCGCTGGTGTTGCCAAGGGCCGTGGCGCCTCGTTAACTTGGTCAGTCTCCGATGGCATGTCTCCTTGGGGTGTGGCCTTTGATTTCCCGCTCCGAGATCTGTCTAAGCCAGAGCTTGAACAGTTCAAGAGCGTGTGCGACGAGCTTTCGGAAATCATTGTTCCTGATGAGCCTATCTCGGACAATGTTTTGACGAAGAACCTGTCTATTGATGAGCTCATGATGCGCTACGTTCGAACGCAGGGCGAAAAGTATCGTGGCGTCATGGCGAATGTGTCTAGAACTGCCAACAAGCTTGAGTCTACCACCGCATCGGACGACGCTCTATGCCCTTTATGTGGAGGACATGTTGGGAACGTCAAGGGTAATTCTGGAGTCACAGTCGCCAACCAATCCAGCGACAACTACAGTTCCAAGTTCTGCTACGGGTGTATGAGGTCTCGTCCAGAAGCCACTTGCTAATTAAATTGTTATGGGAGATGCGCTATGGGAACTAAATCGAGAAAACCAATCTGCAGCCGTCATAACCTGAGTCCGTCCTCGCCCAGTCCGAAAGGGTATCTTGAAGTCGTCAATCTTGGGTGGGGGCTTTCCGTGGGGGCATTTCAATCATCTGCCTCGCTCCAGGTCCTCCTCCCGCTGGCGCGACCCGCCAAACCACCGGCTGGAGCCACGACTATCACGGGACTTCTTTGCGCGCGGAGGCCTGGTTGGCTGGCTGGTGGCATTGTCTGCGTGTCGGGTTCCTGGCATCGCATGCTCGCGGTAATCAGGCGGCGAATTCTCTATTACGCCGCGCTCCTGCTTGTCCCACTCCTCCGGAAGACTGTGGTCAACGATTCGTTCCTCTTGTCTGTTTTCAATTCCCGGAAGGTCATGTCGTCGAGTCTGCTTCTTGATGGTCTTAGCACCCTTCTCGCGCAGATGCTTTTCCAGGATGACAGCATTTCTGGTGTTGCACTTGTACACAGCATCTGCAATGTCACCAACGAAGGGAACCAGGCCGATGAAGAAGTCGACGATCACGTTGATCAACATCATCATGCGCAGACGGGATGGGAGTCCACCATCGATCTCCTCGCAGTTTCTCACGACCATCAAGGCAAGCGCGGCGTCTCCGGCGTCTCCGATGCTATCGAAGGACAATTCGTTAGTTGTTGGTATTTGTGTGAGCATTCTGGAGTCGAGACTTACAAGGGAACGAGACCAATGACGCTACCCCAGCCAAAGCGAACTCCACACAGGTTGAACAGAGCATAGTCGAGTCGGTACGCTCTGCGTTTGACCTGAGTGAGGATTTTGGCATCTTTCTCCGATAAACCAGGGGGGGTAGCCTTGCGACGTCTTTGCGTCTTCTTTCCGAATGCTTTCCCGAGACGTGACGCGGGGACTTCTTCGAAGTAAGGGTCCTAGTGAGCCAGCCGTGACGTTAGCTCAGCTATCTCCATAGTCGTGCTAGCTTTTAAATCAATAAACATACCTCAGTTCCAAAGTGGTTCCTCGCAGACTCAGCGAGAACCCTCTTTCCAACCAGAGACCAGAGTGCGCCAGACATTCTTCGCGTAGTGTTGGAAAAGTAGCTCGTGGGGTGAGGGTGACAGGTCGCAGGGGTGATCGAGGGCGGAGCTGAAAGATATACTGTGTCAAGGGGGACCAAAATAGAAAGTTGGGCTGTCCTAGTTTTGCGAGGGCGTCAAAGGGGTTGAAAGTCCAGGTGACTGTGGCTTTCAATGGAGCCAGTAACGTAAATCATGAAGCGCACGGAGAAACAGAAAAACAAAGTTAACTGGGTGAGATCTCGGTGCTTAAGGGCACAACGTCATTCCCCAGCATTTAAATTGCGGCGCGCCAAAAGCCTGGCACATGCGCCGATCGTTGTGGCGCACGGGCCCGTTGCACCGCCACATTTCTACCCGACGCCACAGGCTTCCTGACCTTTCCTGAGTCAGCCGATCGTCACTTTGGGCTGTTCCACCTACCTTGCGCCTGAGCCGCCCGTTACCTCTCCCCCCGATCGGCGCTTTGTCTCCTTCAACTCGTCTTCGCAGAGCCATACGACTCTGATCTTCTCTCGTTACCTTGCCACCTACGTTTCTGGGCCATTGCACTCGCCCTGTAAGCTACTCCTCTTGTGCTGAGCCGTGTCTCTTCCCGAGGCCTGAGCAAGCGTCTGGATTCGGTCGTTTTCATTGAAATGCGAAGCTCCATCGACCAATATGACCGAATCAAAGATGCAGCTAGAAGACTGTGAGCGTCTAATAGGATCCCTTTTCGTGATATTCATCTCTAACGTGACGCCGATCGACCTGAACAGGGCTGGATGATCTATGCGTACGTTTCATCATTAACCTACCACATGAAGAGCTTGAATCCGTCGAGCGAATCTGCTTTCAAGTCGAAGAAGCACAATGGTTCTACGAAGATTTTATCCGACCTCTCGATCCCGCGCTACCCTCGCTTTCCCTCAAGGCATTCAGCTTGCGCATCTTCCAGCATTGTCCCCTCATGTCACAATGGTCTCACTATCATCACATGGCCGCTTTCTCCGAGTTCCTGGCTTACAAGACCAGAGTTCCAGTTCGTGGTGCAATTCTGCTCAATGAAGAGATGGACTCTGTTGTTTTGGTGAAGGGCTGGAAAAAGGGCGCAAACTGGAGTTTCCCGCGAGGTAAAATCAACAAAGGCGAGCCTGACTTAGACTGTGCGATTCGTGAAGTCTACGAAGAAACTGGGTTTGATGTCCGTGCAGCCAATTTGGTGAAGGACGAAGACTCCGTTAAGTCTATCGAGGTCACTATGCGAGAGCAGCACATGCGACTCTTCGTCTTCCCTGGTGTCCCCCGCGATACGCATTTCGAGCCCCGTACCCGCAAAGAAATCAGCAAGATTGAGTGGTACAAGTTGTCGGAGTTGCCGACTCTCAAGAAGAACAAGCAGCACGACGAGGGAATGGCTGTGGCCAATGCCAACAAGTTCTACATGGTTGCGCCATTCTTGCATCCGTTGAAGAAGTGGATTGCTCAACAGAAGAGATCGGCTGCCAAGGACCAGACAGGCCTGAAGCCACCCTTGCAAACTGAGGGCTATGCATCTGTGGATGCGGCTCTTCATCTCGCCGACTTGGCTACCTACGGAGGCGGAGCTGGCGATCTCCCAGAGGTTGACGCGATGCCACCGGCTGCAGACGTTTCCTCGCATATTAAGCAGCTGCTCAAGATCGGTGGAGGTCTCCCTGAAACAGTTCAGCCGGAACCTTCTCCCTCTGCTCAGCCCCCTGCTGTGGATCAGATGAAGTCAAATGCCCTTCTGACACTTCTCAGGACTGGCTCTCAGGGCACTGTTCCCCAGGTCCAGAAAGAAACCGAGGCTCCTCAACCATCGATTTCCTCTGGTATACCCACTACTCAGCAAGCTCACCTCGCGCCCAATTTCTTCCCTGGCTTCCCTCAACAACAGCAGCACATGGCGCCATCCAATTTCATGCAGCAAACCTCCGTACAGCACCTACCTGGGCAACAACCAGGTATCTCCCAATTTGCTATGCAGCACCAGCAATTCCCTAATCCCGGACAGCCCGAGCTGCCAGGTTCTTCTGCTATGCCTCGATTCCCCCAGATGTCACACCCAAGCTATCATGGCCTACACCCTCAATCTCCTCCTTCTAATATTGCACCTGCCAGGAATGTCGTTGCTCCGTTCCAACAGACCGGGGACCCTCAGTTCTCCCAGCCCGCCCAGCCCTCTCAGGCTCCGGGTGCCATTGTACCGCCAGCTAGCAAGCTCCCTCCCCCAAAGCTTACTAGTCACTCGCTCGCGCTTCTCGGTTTTTTCAAGGATGGGAGCAAAACACCCAAGACTCCCCATGCCGCTCCATTTCCCGTTCCTGCGCCTGTCCCCGCGCCCGCACTTGCACCCGGTCCTAGTCAAGAGCGCAAGACTTCACTCCACCAGGATAGTCTGTTGAATTTGTTCAAAGGCCCAAAGGGCTCGCCTGCATCTCAGCCTGTGGAATTGCTGGGTCAGCCTATCCGGGCAGCGCCACCTGCAGAGAGACAGATTCTTCAACGGCCGCCATCACAGGTGGGACCTCCCCAGCAACGCGGTACTACCGCATCAAAACCTCATATGGGTGTGGCTCATCCTGCGGCCACTGTGTCTGGTCCTTCCAATGTCCCTCACTTTGAGCAAAGTCCAAAGTCAATGACTAAGAAGATGGCAAATGGGTCGAATCGCAGAAGCAATTCGCATCGTCGGGAGCAATCACAAGCGCAGCCACTTTCCTCGCCGATTACCATTTTGCCTCGGCCGCAAAGCGCGAAGCGAGATGTACCTGCCTCCGGGCCCCCTATCTCAGCAGCCCAGACTCCGGCACAGCTCAAGGTCATTCAGCCCGCGGCTCCTGAACCAGTGAAGCCATTCCAGCCCCAGATTTTGCGTCGGTCTGAAAAAACAGGGTACGAGAACCTGTTGATGGGTGCTCCCAAGATGGACAACGCCGAGCGCAAACCAAGTCTTCCTGTACAAACCAACCCCGACGAGCTGGCCCCAAACGCCAGCTTTGATCGCCGGCCCAGTCAGACTTATGCGCAGAAGGAGGCGCTTCTCTCGCTCTTTGGAAAGCCACAGGTGTCCCCTTCTTTGCCTTCCGCTGTCCAGCTCGACTCCCGGGCAGTACCCCAGCAACCGTCCAACGTTTCGGGTCTGGTCAGCCCCCTTTCGTCCCTACAATTTGCCAGCAGCGGCGAATCTGTTTCCCGTCATGGAACACCATCTGAGGGCGACCACGTCTCAACTTCTACCAACCGGGTTTCTTCTCCGAGCAATAAAGCCTTTTTGCTTAATTACCTGCAGGGGGCTGCCAAGGACGGCAATTAAACACATCATTTTCATGTGTGTCGGTCATATGGCCGACTGAGTACGACTTTTTTTTTTATGCAGGACAAACCAATCATAGTCAAATTAAGCATTAATTCGCTGTATTATCCTCCAACCTAGTAGTATTGTATTGTTTTGCGGTAGGTATAGGTGCCACTACTCACCCAATCTGGGCATCGTAGGCAACCTGTCGAGAAATATATATCTATCCCACCACCCGTCCAATCTCTACACAGGTCACCTCAGCTTCAGCTCACCTAACAATAGGTCATCGGACTGGGTTTGTTGCGTTCAATGCAAGGATTTATGGGATTGTAGTTGTTCATACCAACTTTCCCACGGAGTGAAGATTATGGATGGAGTAGCAAAAATTCTCACCTTAATAAATTCCGATAACATGCAACCATCCCCCCAAAGACAAAAACTGGAGATAGTAGAGACACAACGAAGCAAAAAACGACAGCTGGCGGATTTGAACCGCCGCCTCCGAAGAGACTTGATTACCCGAATTTTTGGGATTCTAGTCAAGCGCCTTAGACCACTCGGCCAAACTGTCTTATTGGATGAGAAAATGGTCAAAATTATGTACTATAAGCGGGCCGTATTGTGGAACGGCTAAAAGGGTAGTTATCTCGGAAAGGGCAAAAATCGACGGCTGGCGGATTCGAACCGCCGCCTCCGAAGAGACTTGATAACCGGAAATCACGTGATGATTCTAGTCAAGCGCCTTAGACCACTCGGCCAAACCGTCTATGGATGCAGAGGGCAATCCTTGGATATATAAGGCCAATCCTTGCAAAAAGAGCTAGCCTATCTAGGCAGTACTATAGCCGCGGAGCTCGTTTACGATCTAGACCTGAAACTGCATGGGAGACAGTACGCCATATTGTGCCACTCATCAAAGTACTAGTCTCTACTACTCCCATATCTTCACCATGCGCGGATGTCAGTACAACCAGGGTCCTCTTGCTGTGCCATGGCTATTCTGCCGGTAATATTGAGCGACGTAACACACCTCACACGCGACTAGCGCAAAGGAGTTGGCGTGAGCGGTGCAGAAGCCTGGTAAGGGAGGGTGTTTCCACCCCTCAGACACACACCCAACCCGCCTACTCAGGTCAATCCTCTACACCCCCCTCTCCCGTCTTGACTAAGATGGATATCAACAATCCCCCCAATGATCCCTCATTGGATCCATTCTACAATAAACACGTGGTAAATAGAATCCTCGATGTCGTCCGCTCTCATGCCGTTTATGATCAACGCGTGATAGAACAAATCCTTGATATCGCGTCGGATTGCGAGCCATCACCCCCAGCGCCGCAACCGCGTTTCTACTATTCACGTGAAGACGGCCAAGAGCATCTGAAACAATTCGCTGCCCATCATGGGTACGCTTTAAATGTCAGGCGTTCAGACAATCACAAGGTTGACATGGTTTGCTCTCGTTGGCCTGACCCCAAGTCAAAAGCAACGGATAATGATGGCACGCCTTCACGAGAGCGGAAATCCAACGGATGCAACTGCCAGTTTCGAATCCAGCTCAGAAAGCGTACTGGAGCGCCAAAAAGACGTCGATCTGCGGCTCCTGCAGAAGATCAACCACAGCCGATTTGGCAGCTACGAATTCAACATGGAACCCATAACCATGGGCCAAAACGACGACGTCCTAGCAATCCCGCGCACCCTCCAATTTCTACGGGAATGATTGGGCACGATGTACCCGAGCCGGACTTCTCGTTATTGCTCGATCAATCCTTTGGTCTCGCAGAAGATCCCGTGATTGCACCCCCAGAGCCGCCTATCCTCGAGCCACCCCCCGAGATCCCAGAAGAAAAAGAGACCTCACCCCCGGCGCTACCGCCAGTGCCACCCCCAGCGCCGCCAGCACGCTTCTACGATTCGCGTGAGCTTGGTCAAGAGGACATCAAGGCTTTTGCTGCCAGCCATGGGTATACCCTAACTGTCAGACGGTCAGATCCAACCAAGGTTGACCTAGTCTGCTCTCGCTGGCCTAATCCTACGGGGGAGCGAAAAACGAACGGCACCAACTGCCCATTCCGGCTTCAGTTCAGAAGGCGTGCTGGAGCACCGCAGAAACCTGGGTATATCATCCTTTCAGATGATCCCCCTCCACAGGAGGGATGGGAGCTGCGAATCCAAAATGGAGAGCACAATCATGGGCCACAGGCTCTCACAAAGAAGAAACGAAAGAAGAGTGAGATATCGGGTTCATCCAAGCCTCAAGAATCAAGTTCTACGATTATGGCACGTCCTGAACCAGAGCTTTGACCGACGTACGCTCTAAGGAACCTCAGTCTTGCACGCACAGCGAGGTTTCGAAGGTCCTGCATCAAAAGCAGAACAAATTCAATCAGAAATTTTCTCTCGGGTACTGAAAAAACAATAATAACAATACCACTGCAACACTTTGACAGCCTGGCCACCGGCGTTGACCATTTTGTTTATATTTTCACCACCTGCTTTTAAACCATGTCAACCGCCTAGATTCAGCTGGAGGTTGATTACCACGGATTACTGAATTTTCTAGTCTGTGGATAGATCGATTCATTGAATTGATGTGGGTAATCCAGTAGTTGATAACATACAAAGCGACACGTGGGGTATGTATCTGATATCCATCCGATAAAGACTTGTCTTACAGTCTTACAGTCTTACAGTGGGTCTGCATATTTTAGCGTGAAAGGGTTCCACCAATGAGGCCTATGAGGAGTATTACTCGTTATGGCCTGGATTATAAAAGGAGTCCTTCCTAATCCCCCAGGCTAAGCCTCGTATGTTACTTACTATCACTACCAGATCTGACTAGCAGAGAAGGCATCATGACTGAATCAACCCCTCGGGCTTTGAGCCTCATCTGCGGCCCAACCATTCGTCATGGTACCGAACATGCATCGCTTGTTCGCTCGCAGCTGATGCGCCAGAGATACCGCGAGAGGCGACATCGGGTCCTTTGGAAGAATACCCATACTGATAATACTCCAAATAATATTCAACATCGTGCATTTGGAACCAGACATCAACATCAACCATTGAACACCATACATAGTGACAAAATTAATTCCCTAGGAACCAGGCATCAATCCTGCTGACGATCGTCACAGTGGCTTCCTCAAGCTAATTCACATATTCCCGTAAAAATCCAAAGATCACATCATATGCCGCCGAAGCGTTACGATGCAGGTTAAGGGCGTGGCCGGTATTCGGTTGGATATAGGTCGTGAATGGCTCTGCCTTGGGAAAGACAAACGGGGAGAGCGAGTCTGGTCCATCTAAAATTCCCCGACATTCTCCTCCACAGAGAGGCAAGTCAGATTGACCTGAAATCATCTAGACTCTGTTAGTAAACGTAGTACCTTGCAACCATGTGCCGGGACTCATATAAGCTGGAGGCAAAAGACCTACGAGTACGGGACTGGTGAAATTAGGAGCTAGCAATGATATACTTGCGAATGTGAGCATTTCAGCAATAGCAAATGGAGCCTTTCGGTCCTCTGCTTGCTTCAGAATAGCCGTGTCAAAGAAAGGGTATGTGTAAAATGCGCACTGGTTATCGTACACATCACCCCATGTGAGGTAGCCTGTATTGTAGTTGCGAAAGCGGGCGGGATTGTTTGTACTCGCCAGCTCATATCCGAGGCAAAGCACCAATAGATCAGTGAATGAAGTATTGTGGCTAAAACCAGTGAGGATAATCCCATCTGATAGGGACGGTTGAGTTGCAACTAGGCCATTCGTGATTAAGGAACCAAAGCTGTGTCCTACATGTACCACTTTCTTTGGCCGCATGATCTGTTTAGAGAGCTGGCCGTTTCGGATCATCTCCGAAATTTTGGCAAGGATAGCAACTTGAGTTGGGAGTTGAACCTCGGAGTACGGATCTGCATGCTCAGATTGGCCGACGCCTAGTCGGTCATAGGACAAAGTGGCATATCCGAGAGCAGTTGCAGCGTAGACATAATTATAGTCGATGCCTTCAAGATCCCAGTACCTTTAGAAGGATTAGATTGGTTAGCTAAAGTGTGCGGGTCGAGGGCTTGGTAAAATGGCAGTAGAATGAACTAACGATCTGTCAAACCCGACTCCGTGCGACAGCACCTGAACCACTCCGTTTGAGCCTTTCTCTGGCTCACAGTATTCAAAATGGATGTTGAAGCTTCGATCAATCTCCGACTGGCCTCCAATCAAGGAACTGAGATCGGCTGTTCGAGAAACAAATGCAGTGAGGAAGGCGGTCGATTCGTAGCTGCTGTTGAATTCCGGGAAATTGAACTGTGAAACAGACAAAGACACAGGGATTGGTAGATCGAATTCAAAACATCGAGGCTTGTGAGCGAATGCTCCTGGGAGAGACAAGAGAATGGAAGATAAAATGAGCAAGAGAGCCATGGCTATAGCTATATCTGATGTACTGGGAGGGTAAAAGGTTCTGCTGGTACATGGATTGACATGGCACCAATGTCATTATATACCCTTCAAGTACACCCATGGAGACTTGGATATTCCAAAAATCTTCCTGGTGAGCTTACTCAAACTGACTACCTAGCGGGTACCAGTATAACTACCGGGCCGCCAGGTCCATGACAAATAGGGTACTGTTTCCGTAGCTCATTCGGGTCTACGAAGCTGATAGAAAGTCATAAAGAGCGTATCTTAGGCCTAAACATATTGTAATACTTTGATTACCTTCGGCTCTCTTTAAACGAAATTTAGTGTCGTTCAGACCAGCGAATAGGCTTCCAGAATGCCTGGAAAGTAGTTCCATTTTGGGTTGCTTATTTTGTTCCCGCCATCGCCAAGAATGCACCCTATACCACAGGACCCGAAGAAAACATAATTCCAAATTTGCTGACTGTGCCAAATTGTCAAAAATCTATGATAGAGGCTTACAACCAGCTGTTTCCTGTCTGGGGCTTGGAGATGGGCGTCATTTTGCAATTATGGGAAGCAGTTAGGGAGGCCTCGTGGAGCAAATCGAGAGTCACACTTCTGCACGAGGAGGATCTGGGTATTGATACTGCACGTCTTACCGGGTTGGACAGTACTTTGGCGCAAACCGATCGGAACAAGTTGTAAATATCCATTCATTTTCGAGCCGCCTGGTAGCATATTGCTGAGAATGATTTGATATTCAGAGTCAACACCACCTTGAGGATTCGAACAGGTATCTTTCCAAATTACCATGACATTTGAGATTACTCTTAACATTGAATATCGCCGCCTTCTCAAGCTTCAAAGAAGTGATTTTCAGACACAAAATGTTGCCAAAATCACATGCGGGTCGGTCACATCATGTCCATATTTCTTTTGGAGGAACAGCTCTGAAGGGCCGAGGAAAATATACGAGCCTCCCTGGTGGGCTCGGTATTTAGTAACAAGCGGGTTAAGCATCATTGATACAGAGAAAAAAAATATATAGTTTCTGTCAACGGAAAAAAGGACTGATACGTGTGTAGCTATCTTTGTGCCATCTGGAGTGCTCTAGATTTTCCTCTAGTTGCTCCCTCCGATATACCGTGCAAGCCACCCGGACGGAAGTAAGATCACCGAGGGCTAGGAGCTATTGCAATCTGCAGACGGAGCCTCTCGTTTGGCTAGTACGGAAAATGCTCCATATACCCGACATGGTATAAATAAGCGTGCGAATTATGAGATCAGACGAGTGTTAGCGTATATCTGAGCGCCATAACCCACAAAAATAGGTAACATCCTCCACTTAGATTAGGAATCCGAATTCAACCTTTCATACGCTCCTAATGTACTAATGACAGATACAGGACAAAGATCCTGTTTTATCCCATCCCGTCATCTGCACGGGATTTAGAAGCATTCCCATACTTGAACCTACAGCACAGCCCTCCCCAATGCTTCCGCAGCAACATAATACGCTGATCACACAAGCTCAGACTTCATTCTTATTCCCGAAGGAACGGTTATCCATCCACGTGGTAAAGAATTCCTAGATACCCCTGGTCTGTTGACCCATAAGCAAGCCCTCACCTGGAAGTCTCTCATGGACGCTGTCTATGAACGCAGAGACTTTGGCATGTCGGACGGGTCTCAGTACCCGGTCAGACTGACGGAGTAGCACCATTGAGTTCCACATCTGCACATTTACCGGGGATACATCTGTTATTCGGGAATAAGAATGGAACAGAACCCTACGTGGAAACTCATGCATTGACAGTGAAAGAGATCAAAGAGGTCGTGGACAAATTGGCGCATGCTGCGCGACTAGCCGTTAAAGTTGCCGAATTTGACGGCGTCGAGATTCACGGGGCGAATGGTTATTTGCTTGACAGCTTTGTGCATGATAATATCAACACTGGCAGCGATGAATACGTGCCAAGTTCCTTGTGGATGGCGTTATTGAAAAGATTGGGTATAACCAGACGGCTATTCGCCTTGCGCCGTATCATCTTCTTCAGGGGACGCATGATAGTGAACGATTAGCTAAGCTACCTTTTGGCGTATTCGAGTTCATTGGAGGAGAGGGAACTTGCGTATTTGCATAGAGTGGAGCCGCGATACGACCAGTTGAGTAACGAGAGATTAGTTGACTGCTGTCAAGGAATCATGGTGAGCTTGTAGCAGAAGATGGTCCAAGATTGTCAAGAAAGTCTAGTGTTTTAGATACTAATGAGTATTTTTTCTTTTTTCAAAAAGGCGCCGGAATCAGCCATTTCTAGCACCAACTTCCATCACGCAGCTTTGTAGTAACGTTGAGGTGTGACAATCAGCAATAATCCGGAAGATGTCAAATTCTGCCCCTCTCTACCGCCCAACGTCATTGCCCTCTGCTCCGTCGGCAAAATGGTGGAAACCCGCTGCTTCACATTAGTCACTTCGATCTTCCGACGATGATGCGGCCTCGCCCCTCAACTTGTGGCCGCTGCCTGGCACGCAGGAGGCTCTTCTCGACGACAAATTACCAGGCCGAGCAATTCCAAAATGCCCCTCCCCCACCAGATGTCGGCTACTCTCGGCTCACAAATCGCGGCCTCATATCCATCACCGGAGTCGATAGCTCAACCTTCCTGCAAGGGCTGATTACCCAGAACATGCTGGTTGCCAATGACCCGAACAAGAACATCCGTCACACAGGCACATATGCTGCCTTTCTCAACTCTCAGGGCCGCGTCTTGAACGATACTTTTATTTACCCGCTCCCGAACTCGGACGGCAGTGACATTGAGCGAGAATGGCTGGTCGAGGTGGATAAGAATGAAGTTCCGACTTTGATGAAGCATTTGAAAAAGCACAAGTTGCGCGCCAAGCTGAAGCTACGTGCGCTTAATGATGGCGAGCGGACTGTCTGGTCGTCATGGAAGAATCACTCGGAGCCAAGGTGGGCTGCTTATAATCTCGAATCCGAGACGGCATCTCCATTTTCCACATCTTCAGACGTTGTCGGGTGTATCGATGCCCGGGCCCCAGGCTTCGGGTCACGTCTCGTTACGCCGGGATCCGACGACCTTCGCAGCCATTTACCTGATGAGTCGCAGGTTGCTGGGTCCGAGGTTGAGCTGGGATCGTACACTGTGCGCCGGATACTGCACGGTGTTGCGGAGGGCCAGACCGAGATCATTCGCGAGTCAGCGCTGCCGCTGGAATGCAACATGGATATGGGACGGGCCATTGATTTCCGCAAGGGTTGCTATGTTGGCCAGGAATTGACCATCCGCACACATCACACCGGCGTGGTGCGAAAGCGCATTCTCCCCGTTCAGTTTTACACCGGGGAGCCTTCTTCAGCGGATGGCCCTGTTTATGATCCTTCGGTCGAGCTTTCTCTACCCCCTCATGGATCGAACATTAACAAGGCTGGTGGCCGCCGGGGCCGCAGCGCTGGAAAGTTCCTGGACGGCGTGGCCAACATCGGCCTTGCACTGTGTCGTCTGGAAATGATGACGGACGTCGCGCTGACCAGCGAAGGAACACAATATACTCCAGGAAGCGAGTTCAAAGTCTCGTGGACTCTGGAGTCGGAGCAGCCAGCTGAAGTCAAGTTGCAGGCTTTCATCCCACCCTGGACAAGAGAATTCATTCTCGCTGGCGGCGCACGGAAGCCGGCCCCACGACAAGTTGATCTTGAAGGCGAGCGGGCGCGAGGCCTCGTTGAACAGCTCGAAGAGGAAGAAGCGCAGCGACGGTGACTAGGTCGAAACCTGCGTCAAATGTAACAATGCATCTATGTATGATAAGATAAACCCCATGTAAATAACAATGTATCTCTATTCATGCAAAATGTGGTCTTTCGTAGACCGGGGTATCTTTTGAGTAAACCAACACATCGCCCAATTTCAACACAAAAAAACCCAGAAAATAATATCGCTATGCAAAAATGAAGATTTCTCACGCCCAATTAGCCTTCGCCCTCTCCGCCGCAGCTTCTGCAGCATCGGCAGCCTCGTCTTCTCGGGTAAGTTCTTCTTCGAGAGCTTTGCGCTCCTTCTCACGCTGTGCGTTTTTGAGCCGCATCATAGTAATCTCTTGGAGACTGGGTGTTGACTTCGCCGAAGGATTGAAAGACGATGCCTGGGGAGGATTTCCGGCCGCGGAGGGAAATGAGCCGAATGAAGGCGCCTTTCCAGGTGGTTGCGATCCAGGTTTCATACCAGGGAAGTTGAATGATGGCTTCAACGACGGCTTGGAGGTTGTACCAGTCGTATCTGCAGTGGACCTGGACGAGGGCCTCTGGGCGTCCGCTGACGGCGTGGACTCCTCAGGTTTGCCGTTCGGGCCGAATCCCAAGTCTGGTGCTTGGCCTGTCGCATATGCAACCGAATCCACCAAAGCCCAATCACCCTCTGCTTGCCGGATCTTCTTCTCACTATCCAACACGGCCGCCTGTGTGCTGACAATCGACTTGAAGACCACGACGCCGGTGCCATATGTAATCTTCCCTTTCTTCCCATCCACGCGGGCACGCTTATCCTTCAGCATGAATGTGCCTTCAATCTCCCCAAATGACGCGCACAGAGCCTTTAGCCATTCCGCATCCCAGTCCGCGCCACGGCCTTCTCGCACCCAGCGGACCTTCACCGAGCGCTCGAGCTCCGAAACATTAGTACCGCCGTCCCGGGATCGGTCGACACGCTGGCTACTTCGGTCCGCCGCCTTGCGTGCCTCTTCCTCCTCCTCCTGCATCTTCCTTTGTTCTTCTTCTAGCTCCCGCTTCAGCTTATCCGTCGCCTCGCGGCGGCGACGGCGCCCGTCCTCGGCGATCCGCTCAATCTCCCGCTGCAGCTTAGCCTCGGCATCATCTTCGCCACCTGGAATCCATGGTCGCTTGACGCCCTGCTGAGCCGCAGCGCCAGCACGCTCTCGTGCTTCGAGGTCCTCGCGCATCTTCCGTTTCGCGGCGTCCATCTGGTCCCGCTCGCGCTGCTTGCGCATACGCGCCTCGCGCGCATTGTCATAGAGCTGTCGGATTGCTGGATCGGAGAGCACATCGTTGGCGATTTGAAGGAGGTGGAACTTGTCGATGTCGGCGGCGGTGGGGTTGGCGATCTTGTCAGGATGGTATTTCAGCGCTGTACGGCGGTAGGCGCGCCGGATCTCGGATTCATTGGCCGCGGGGGAGAGATCTAGCAGCGCGTAGAAATCTTCTTTAGAGGCGGCATGCGCCTTGAGGTCGTCGTCTGCTGGCATCTTGGCGACTAGGTGGCGTGTCCGGAAGGAAGAAAGAGACTCGGCGTGAATAACCTTAAGTTGGAAGGACCGTCAGGCGTAACTTAGTCAGCAATTCACGACGGCCTCCAGCCAGTGGAACATGTGGGCTGATGTCACCAACAGCCAATCAAGAAACGGCTGTACAGTAAGTAAACATGGAGTGCTTTTTGTTATTGTCAAGGGATTGTGGAAATAGAGGCTCATCATTTATTTCATTATCATTATCAGGTTTACTTGTCGTTAATATTTCAACTTGATTCATTGCATCTGAGGAAGATCGAGCTTGAGAATTGGTGAATTATGAGTACGTTGAATACGATGGTATCTCTGATGCCCATCTGGTCTTATTCAACGTCCTTGGCTACTTTCCTGGGCTGGAACCCGTTTTTGACGAACAGGATTGCATAATGTACTTTTCTTACTCACAGAGAAGATTTATGAACTCTATCACAGCCCATGCATTCCGGCGTGCTGCGGAGCAGCCTAGCAACACCGGCCGGATTTGGTGCAGCAATTTGAGGAAATTGCGAAGCAGCTTCGAGTAAGTTCCCGTGAAATTTCCATCGATTTATAGCTAAAGTTGAAATCTTTGGTCAGACCCTCCGAAGTGCACATCGTAAGCATACCAGCCATTACTTGAGTGTTGAGTGCCCTGAGCGCTTGCGTATGACCGCCGGATCTTCGACGATAGACCCTGAACCAAATGCATTGAATGTCCAAGATCCTGTTAGGCATGTGGATGGTGGTTTGAGAGAGAAAATGGCTCGTATTAAGTGAATGGCAGTGAGGTCGGTATTGGGGGAATAAGGAAATCACGCATAACTAAGGATGGTGCTCTTTCGTCAATGTATGTCTAGATGAACCAGTTAAATTCCTTGAAGGGAGTCTCAATTCGAACCTTCAAACATGAAAACTGATAGTGACAGCTGACCTCACATGATCGGACAAGATTATCTCAGCGCTTCTCAGAGCAGCCTGGACCATGTTTGCTTCAGTTTCAAACGAGGCCTACCCCACGTGCTCTGTTACCTCAACTGGGCTGCTCTCTTCATCTGCCTTCATCCCATCTCACCGCCTTTCCCCACATCTCCATCATCCAATCCACTCTTTCATCCGAAATGGCAACCCCCACATCGGGCGTTCAGGTCGTTGAGCCTCCAAAGCCTGTACTGGCTTTTGCGCTGGCAATCGTGAAGAACAAGCCAGCCAACACGACAGTCAAGGGTAAGTGAATCTGACTGAGCTTCATTGGAGAAATACGTAGTCTCACTCCTCGCGCCAGATTACATCCTTGAACTCCGAAAATCTATCAGTGGGGCGGAGGATACTAAGCCCGTCCTCACTGATCAGTACTTTGATAGTGTGAGACACTGGCAGAATGCCTACCAGAAGTCCGAGCTTGAACAAATCAAGCTGCACAACACCATCTTCGAGCTGAAGCAGAAGAATGAGGCTCTCCTCGCCAAACTCAAGGCGGAGACCCCGCCAGCAAAGCGTAAAGTCTTTGCTGAGCTTGAGAATGAGCTCGAGGGTGGCAAGAAGAGTGGAAACCCTCGTTCCAGGAACCAGCCGCGGCAGGATAACGGAGGCCAAGGCCAGGATGAGAGCCGTGACTCGGAAGCCGAAAAAGGTATGAGACTGAACTGAATGGTCTTTTGGGCTAGAGAGTGACTAATAAAACCTAGGCGTCTCCTTCTTGAGACACCTTTTCACCCTTCAGCGGACGCTGCAAGCAAAGCGTCGCATGACCAAGGCTCTGGCCATTGACGCAGTCATCCTGTGCAAAGAGGCAGAGCGGGGCCTTTTGAAGGCGGTCCAGGGCGAGATCACATCGGCCACTCAGCCACCGAAGACTTTCCCGATCCCGAGGAGCAAGGAGCCCGATTTCAAGGCTGTTGTGAATGCCGTCAAACAGTCTTTCGAATTGGTCTATCAGGTTCTCCACAAAATTCCTGAAGCGGCAGACAATGGCCAATCCCAGCCCAAGGTCATCTACTACATGGTGTGTCTCTTCGAGTCTACCATGACTGGCCTTGCCCAGTATTGCACTGCGGTGTCGAAGGAGACCGAGTCAGGCAAAGGGACAAAGGGTACCACCCAAGTCAATCGGAAGCAGAAGAAAGCAGCTCCCCCAGCGAGAGGCTCGACCAGTGCAAAGACTGATACAGCACGTGTCCTAGCTGAATTGCTATGCGAAATGGCTCTTTCACTGGAGATCAATGAGTCGTGCGATCGGAAAGTGATGGAAGGATACCTTCACATCGTACTTGACCGGCTGGGAAAGATGCTCGCTCTCTTCACCTTCGATGGCATGAAACTTCCAACCAACATAAGCCCAGAGATGCAACCTCCGGAAGGCCTCGCGGCAATGAAAGCGGAGGGCATTTCGCAAAAAACCGCTGAACTGGAGGCAAAAAAACTCATTTACTTCCTCGACAGACTCTTGAAAACCCAAACTCTCTTCCTTTCCACATCTACTATCTCCGGCTCTCAACTCCCGTTCAGTTTTAACCTCCAGGAGTCGATGAAGAAGACCTTGCTTCAGGCGGTATTTGGAAAGGATGATCTTCTATTCCAAGGCGGCTTGGAGCGGCCTGCGACTCCACCTCCAACTGGGCGTTACGCACCTCCGAATGAAAAATTGGACTTTACCGATTGGTTTGCAAGGGAGTTATGGCGCCTCGTTGGCTGGGATATTCTAGCTTCCGCCCAAAACCCACGTCCCTGATGATTCAAGCGACTTTACTTGATCGAAATTACTGTGCTCGACTGCGGATGTTCGAGCCAAGTGTGCTCTCTTCAAAACTGATTGCGCTCATCATGTCTTTATTGGAGCATGATATCTTGTATGATTAACGAGCAGAAACTACCCACGATAATGAATAATGAATAATGTGATTTATTTCAACTTGAGAATGCGAACAGCGTTTCCTCCCAGCACTGCTGCGACGGCATCTTGATCCTCTCCAAATGACGCACTAATGGCCTTGTAGTTGGTAGTCACACTAGTCCATTGTTCATCTTCCTCATTCAGAGGCGGGAAGAATGGATGATCAGTACCTTTAGAACCGTCAGTATCAGAATTTTCACTAGGGTGGGAGAACGACTCAGCATCTTACCAAACAACAGACGATCCGTACTTCCACCTCCAGCCTCCACGGCTGCCTTCAATCCCGCATTCCCATAAGCCACAGCATCTAAGTAAATATTGGTCTTCAAAACATCCCAAATACCCCGTTGCGGACCAGGGACACTGCCCCCATTCACTGTAAAAATCCGCTCATGCACAATACAACTCTCAATTCTCCCCGCGAGGAATGGGAGCGTTCCACCCGAATGAGCCAACAAGACCCGAAGCTTAGGGAACCGATCAAACACTCCACCCAAATACATGCGTGTAATGGCAATGGTAGTCTCCAGCGGGAACCCCAAAGCCAACGGGAGAACGTGTCCATAGCGACGAACGACTTCGGGGCCCCCGAATGCCTCGTCCGGCAAGCCATAGTGCGGATGCAAAAACAGCATGAGCTGGGTGTCTTGGAGTGCTCCCCATACAGCTTCTAACTCGGGGTCATCCAGACCATTTCCTCGCCCGGTGGTGCCCATAATAACGCCACGGATATGCGGCAGCGCACTGATTCGATGCACCTCATCCGCCACGGCGATCTGCTCCGGTGCGCCTAGTGGTAAAGTGCCGAACGCAAAGAGACGAGAGATCTTGTCTGAACTGGCAGCGGCGCCATTGACCTGCGCACAGGTGGATTCCAGGTCATTGTTGATCTTTTGAGCCCATTCCGAGGCTTGTTCTTCGCCGATGAAGTCTATCCATGGATTGGCGAGGGAGATAACGCTGCAATCAATGCCATGTTTGTCCATGAAGTCTAGCTTGACCTTGATGTCGGAGTATGATGAATCGACTGGTCGGCCACGCTGATCGAGTGGGATATTCGAGTCATCATCCGATGAGAGGATGATTAGACGGGGTGGTCCGCCGTCGGAGGGGTCGTGGATATAGGGCACCTTGTTGCGGGCGCGGAGCATATCGATGTATGCGGGAGGGTAGACATGGGTATGGATGTCGACGATTAACGGGTTGGTCATTTTGACAGTCTTTTTCAGGCCTGGGAAATTTATTGAACGGAGGGTAGATGCAAAGAGGATGAAGGATGAAGGGGAACTGAGGGGCAGAAGTCAAGTACCTGCAGCCTTTTGCTGGTCAACTTGCGGAGATAAGAGGTGCAGATGCGGGGATCTCCAAAGTCCCGATCCGCCTCGATGTTACCTTGTGAGCTATCTAAGCTTATCCTTATCTCTCCAGAGATTAAAGGTCTGATAAATACCTGTCTAGTCAAGTCCAGTCAGTAAATAGTATAATCGGAAAAACTGCGATTGAGAAGATCTCATCCGTGTTGATTGCCGTGAGATCTACTCGAATTCTTCAATAATGCTTTGGGAATCAGAGACCATAATATCATCATGTGAGACAGCCGAATTGAATATACTTCAGCTAGGAAAGGTTAAAACTACCCATCGCTCAGGTACCTTCCAGGGGTCCCGACTTCTTTATATGCACTCAGGTACACGACTGCATTGGACTGGTCTTCCATATAATAACATCATACATTAAATCGTCATTCTGCATCAAGCCTCTCACTCTCCATCTCAATGCCCGTCTATGGAAATAGTTTCCCACCAACCAGGCCTTTATCTATGAAATCAGCACATTGACCAGCAAGGATGACATTCAGGAACACACTGACCATTTGACATGAAATCAATCAATTAAGAGATCTCCTGGCTTCCAATAACGCTACCGGCCAAAGTGACGGGCTTCTTGTTGGTGAAGTTGGGGATATCACCGAAGACGATAGCCGCTGCCTCTCCAGCGACAGCCGCCTTGACGGCCTCCTCACTCTCCCAAACCAGAGTGGCGGCAATCAGGTACTTGGGAGAAGTACCCTCAAGATCACGCTCGTACTTGACGACGCTCCAGCTCTTCAGACCGGCAGGTCCCCAGTGCTGGGCCACCAGGGGCATATGGGTCTTCAGGTAGTAGTCGGTATCGAACGTGGTGTCCGGCTCATTGGGGTAGACGACGACAGCGGTGAAAGTCATTGTGATGGATTTGAAAGGAGATAAGTTTGGTATTGAATGGAAACAGGGATATTTAGAGTGGGACAGGGGTTGTATTTAAGAACAGATGAGGGGCAGTCTGTTTATTGTACAAGATCTGGTAAGATCACCGGCTTATTAATGTTCATTGTCGCGGGGTGGATCTCTAACTGTCCGAGGTCCGTTGAACACGTTGAGATGCCCCCCTCTATACATGTGGGCCACCATTCAACGGAGGTTTATGGAACCTCGGCGTACTCTCGGGCGATTATTCTACCGATGGATGGCGAAAAACAGCAATGAATTGTCGACTATGTGGGCCGTAGCGGATGCTATATACATAACACTGCTGAATATAGGAAGGGTACATTTAATGCATTCCTTGTTAGTTTGGTGATGGGACGCGGTACTTCTAAGCTTATCAAAATGTACATTTGCTTTCGGCATCTTACTGTAGAACAGACCACATGGATTATGCATTTACGTCTAGGATTAGGCTAGCGTACAATCCACTTGTCACAAATTACAATGTCCAGGGGGAAATAACCGATTAGTTAATATACCCGGTGAATGCCCCCTGAAGTTTGAACGTCCAACCAATTCCAAGTCAGAAAATCAGCCCAAATTGCAATTGCCGCCCCCCAAGACCCACGCAGAACCAGGCAACAGTAACCAGCAATGGCCAGCGGTAGCCAGCGGCACCAGCCTACCAAGGCCCTTCGAGGGTCTGCCAGGATCGGCAGGGTTAAGACTGCCCCAGACTTTGGGCCAAGGGCCCAGGGCCCTGAAATATGGACAGCTCGTGCCTCCAACACGCTTCTACCCGGCGCTTCCACCCCATGGCGACCAGCGTGGATCGGCCAAGACGGCAACATCTTGGCCTGCTGCCGAGTACAATAGCACTCGTCATAGCGATTGTCTTCGGATCCTACTTCAACGGTCGTGTTTCCTCGTTTCTGAATTTTGATCGATCGGCTCAGTCCAAAGACAGTTCTATTTGGTGGTGGAGATGTTCTCAGGTTCACCACCCTTTCATGGAGGGCTGTGAACACATTTGGCTGGATCAAAGAGACCGAAAGCTCTACGGTGCCTGTACCAATGCTACTTCTCCAAAGGACTGGAACCCTGGAGGCGCTGCTACTACGTGGGCAAGATCTCGCAGAGATCACATCGCAGTCTTGGAATTGGATTCCTCCGGTCGGGAGAATGAGTACAGGATTCAGCGACTGGACATTCCAGACAACTTTCATCGAGAGTTGAATTTGCATGGTTTCGACGCTCGCCGTATCGGCAACAAACTTCGATTCTGGCTGACGAACCATACGCCAGTCTTGGATCCCATGACAGGGAAAGCCCTTGATGTTCGGACGGAATCGAGTGTCGAAGTTTTTGACCTGGATCCGAAATCGGACAAACTTGTTCACATCAAAAGTATCTCCAGTGAGGCGCTGGATTCGCCCAACAGTCTGGCCGTCGACAAAGATGGAAAGGGATTTTTGGTGATTAACGGCGGTCGCACTAAACTAGGACCTTTTCGTGGTGGTCCATTCCAATTTGGCAGCTCAAGCATCTCCTACTGTCGAACTGATACGGGGATTTGCCGGACTGTTGCCAGCCAGGGCTTTGATCTTGCCAATAGCATTGCCATCGGCCACGACGGCTTTGCTTACATCTCAATGTCGTCGACTGGGACTCTGGCAGTCTACAAAATGGCCGGCAATGAGCTTACTCAAATCGATGCTCTATCCTTGGGCTCAGCACTCGATCACCTTTCCGTGGATGCCCGAGGAAACATTCTCATCACTGCATTTACGGACCCTGTCGAATTACAAGAAGCATCGACAAATCCACAAGCCTCAGTGACTGCGGGAACAGTCTTGATGGTCCAAAAGAAGAATGGCCGATCGAAAAAGTCGGATGAGGAGCAGTACGTACTCCAGCCGATGATTGAAGATGAAGCTGCAAAGCTCATGTCGACAACCACGACGGCTGTACACGATGTACACTCCGATCGCATATTTCTAGCAGGTGTATTTTCGCCGGGTATCAGCATATGCGAAAAGCGATCTTGAATCTACTCGGTCGCGATTTGTGTTTTATCAGGAGTCGACATGTCTACGTTTATCTGCCCAGGTGGCACATGCGCTAGGAGGAATTTGTGTATCATTATCAGCCCATTTTATGCCTTTTCAGCCTATCGCATAGCAAAGCTGGAACATATTCTACGGAACAAAAGGTCTAAATTAGCCTATCAATTGCATTCACGAGGCAGCCAGCGCCGAGGTCTGAGCACTGGTTTACTCGAGCTTATCTTGTGGTCTTATCATGCCTTTCATCCTTGGAGCAGGGGTGCATCATGCACCTGCATTTCCCCTCTTCTTCCCCGACTTCCTTTCTCCTTCTACTTCACAAATCACTCTTAGCGACCGTTAGCATTAATTGAAGCGGCGGAATCATAGACGGAGGCCCTGTTTCCACCCAATTTAGCGAGAGAATGGCGGGCAACCTTCAAGAGATCAACCCAGCATCTACTGCCGTGGCCAAGGATGATCTGGTGATACCTGTGAGTCTACTCACAAAGCTCTGCGCTGTCGAGAAACCCCAATCAGCGTAACTTGGATCTAAAAAGTCCGCAGCTCATCGATTTCGGGCCCTTCTACACCGGAACCCCTTCCGACAAGCACGCCGTCGCCTTATCTATCACGAATGCATTCAAATCCTCCGGCTTCGTATACCTCAAGGAACATGGCATCCCACCCTCCGTGGTATCCCGAGTCTTTGCATCATCTGCTGGCTTCTTCCGTAGACCCCAGAGCCAAAAGGATGGTCTGGGCTGGACTACCCCACAATCGAACCGTGGTTATGTCGCGATCGGGCGCGAGAAGCTAGCTACCGTCGAAGAAACGGGGGAGATGGATGTATTGCGCGGATCGGCACCTGATATCAAGGAGACGATGGAGATAGGTCGTGAGGGAGTGGAGGGATTGCCAAATCAGTGGCCGGATCATCTCGATGACGAAGGGAAGGATTTTAAGGAGACGATGTTATCTTTCTTTGGTATGTGCAAGGATTTGCATAAGCAGGTTATGAGTGCGATTGCGCTGGGCATGAATCTGCCAGAGCACTTTTTCGATGATTTTGTTAACGAGGGGGATAACAATCTTCGTCTGTTGCATTATCCTCCCGTTCGGAAGGATGTTTTCAAGCAGAATCCGAATCAGGTTCGGGCCGGCGAACACAGTGATTATGGTTCTATCACGCTACTTTTCCAAGATCGACATGGGGGTCTGCAGGTGCGAAGTCCCAAGGGGACATTCGTCGATGCGACTCCAATCCCTGATACTATCGTCGTCAATGCTGGAGATCTCCTAGCTCGGTGGTCCAATGATACCATCAAGAGTACCCGCCATCGGGTTATTGAGCCACCTAAGCTGGAGGGAGAATATGAGGGTGATACATCGGATTCGTATCCTGCTCGATACAGCATTGCTTACTTCTGCAATCCGAACAATAACAAATTGATCGAGGCGCTCCCGGGCACGTATGGGGAGGATATCAATGTGACCAAGAAATATGCCGACATCACTGCAGGCGACTACCTGGTCCAGCGACTGACTGCCACCTACTGATCGGCGAGCTTGGGGGTGTTGATTGTTTGTTGCGCATGCATTTTCTGTCTTTCATTCCATGCTATCCTTTGTGCCCGATACCCGTTATATTGCGGCGAGTTCTATCGTCTGAGCCCTAGTCTTTTCGAGCCGTTCTATAAACCGATGAACTGTCTATTCGGCTGTATCATTCTATCATCTGATAGGGACTTTCCAAGTAGGCACTAGATACTCAATCACTCCCAGGATTCAGCAGACATCACACCTTCTAATACGTATTCGGGACCGAGCTGATCCGACCACCATCAGTAAGCAGCATGGTACCATTCACGTAACCGCCAGAGTTGCTGGCCAACCAAATGACCAGACCAGCAAAGTCTTCCTCACTCCCACCTCGAGTCAGAGGAATCATATCTCTCGGGAAAGAACCCTCAGAGATACCACCGGCCTGAGCACCATTCTCAACGTAGACATTATTGGCCATCTCGGAATCATACAGTCCCGGTGCGAGACCATTGACCCGAATATCATACGAGGATAGATTAGTAGAGAGCATCTTGACGAGATGAGTGGCAGCAGCCTTGGACGCATTGTACGCATAGCTGAACGGCACTTTCCGGTTGAAACTCGCAATGGAGCTGGTGATTATGACCTGCGCGGTCGGGGCTGTAAGCACACCCACCTGTGGCGCGGGTCGCTTCTTGTTGGCTGCCTCGAGCAGTGGCAAGAAGGCAAGGACAGTGTAGTATGAGCCGGTCACATTGACATTCAGGACGTTTGTGAATTCCTCCATGGGGATGTTGAACAGCTCCTCGCGCAGCTCTGACAGAGATGGCGGAGTGCCGTCAGCCTTGGGCGGAGGCGAGCGCATGAGCGGACCCAGGATACCGCCATTGGCGAAGAGGATATCGACGTGGGTTGTCTGTGCTGCGACAGTCTTGTATGCCGATACTAGGGACTCCTTTGATGTGATGTCGCACTTGACTGGGATGATGACTCCGTCTGCTGCTTGGGCAGCTGTCTCACGGAGAGCATCTTCACGGCGACCGAGAACGAAAATCTTCGAGACACCGTTGATAGCGAGGGCGCGGGCCATGATCCGGCCCAGACCTATAGAGATAGCCTTCTGTCAGTCTGAACTCGATCAGGGTGGGTATGTATCCCCAGACTACCCCTCTCAGTCGGGCTTACCGCTGCCTCCGCCGGTGATGACCACGACGCGGCCCTGGACGGAGAAGAGATTCGAAGCTTGGAGATTCGACATGGTGTCTGAAGATGAAGCCTGATAACTGTCTGATAATGCGAGATCGATGCAAAGTGAAGGGAGATTGTAAGAGTGACGGGGGTTACACTCCCCCCCCCGGCAATCGCGACATTGTCGAGCTCCACCCTCAATCGGCGCTACTCCGAACCGGTTCGGCTATCGCTGCGACGCATAGCCCGGCATAATTGTGTCTTCAGAGTTAGTATGACATCGAAGTCAGGCCTCTGGGAGAAGAAATTCGATGAAATTGAAGGCTGCTTTCAATTTGCCGCTCTGTACACTTCAGGTTGGCAAGATTAGGGGCTCTGTGATGTTGAAGCGGAAATGCAAGGCCGCGGTACTGCACCATCCTCGTGGACGCAGGCATTGGAGATGAAAGACTGGAGCCAAACCGGACATGCGGGAGGATATCGCGATGAGGCTACAGTAGTAGAAGAAGAAGTCCCCGAGTCGCTGCAGCCAAGATACTTTGGTTCTTGGTATACGTTGGACCGTGCACACGCGACAGAGGCGCGTCCCAGTCTAAGCTTCAAAACCTTCACCAACGTGTGCCAACGAAAGCCTCGACTGTTCATAAATTTCTCCATCATTTGATTTATCCATATCCAACCCTTTTCACATCTGAATTCCGAAGCATCCGGGGAGCGGAGATGATTTCCATCGCAATGCATTTTCCCTTACTATGGGACTCGACGTCACCACCGTCTCCACTATGAACCGCTCACTACACTTTCTACGTTGTACATCTCATAGCCTGTTTAAAATCATGAAGTGCATGCGAGCAGTGTACCTTGATGAATGAGAAATTTGAGAGGCGTCAAGCGCGAGTCAGTTTACTGATCTCATGCAGGATGGTTAAATGCTGCTGCCTTTATGAGATTCTGATCGCTTGAATCAATTCGTCTACGATCCACGCCTGTCAACGCAACGTCAGCCTAAGATCCGAGATCTCCGCAGATTTTGAGGGTTCTATATACTCTTGCCACCCGCCAAGATCAGATTCTCCCCCTCGTGGAGCAATGTATATGACAGCATTGTGGACATTGCCTGCTATTCAACCAATGGTGCATTGGCTCATCGCTGCAAGCATCGAAGATTGATCGAAGAAAGCAAGAATAAAAACCTAAAAGGCCGCGCAATCGCAGCTTTTCAACCGGTTGGGAATCTATCCCGCTCTTAGTCCTGCATTACCTACGACTGACCTCAACTTTGGGGATCCCCACTACTTTCCTCCGTCGTATAGTCTTCGTTTGACGCATTTGGTAGCTAGGATGAGGTCGTTGACTTCATGGGTGTCGGACCAGCGCGCCATTTGAGTCCAATACGCTTGTCGGAGGCCCTAATCTGTTGAATTTTGTAGCCTGATTACCTTTCGTGCCTGAATAATGTCGCAATTCGGACCCTCGACAGACTAGGTTTGCTGGCTCAGTCGTCACCGATCTCCGTCAATGTAGGGCTCATAGGAAGCTGGCACTCCCCTGGGCCCTTATATGTACTTTTGACTATGTCCACCGTCATCCGAGTTCTTAGATCTTACACCTCTCTACTACACGCGGTCATATTTCTGCCCGGGAGACACTGGAGTTTTTGAGAAGGAATTGTCAACATCATCTCCAATCGCGATGTGGAACATTCTTCCACTACTGAGCGTGCTGGGCTCGGTGCCCTTTGCTTCTGCAATCCCAAATGGAATTGTCATTGCTCGCGCAACGACTGCGTCGTCGGCATCGGTCTCGGCCCCGCCGGTTCGAAGCTATCAGTCTTCTGAGCCGCATACTCCATTCAGCGGAACACCATCGACTACTGGCGCATTGACTGCTTCCTCGATTGGAACTGGCATTTCCAGTGGGGGTGTGGCAGCAGGAGCTACTACCTATCCCAGTGATGGAAAACTTCACAATGCCGAGCCCGCTCCATATGTTCCTGCTGGAGGAGTTGGTACCAATGGATCAACTCCCGTGTATAACGCCAAGAGTGATTTTGACTATGAATCCCTGGTAAGTCGTCGCTTTAATACTCATCGCCGTAATCGCGTGTTGTTACTGACTTCGAATCCCAGGCCCTAGCATTGTACCAGGAATGGATTGAACTGGACTTGTTCCGGGACGGATTGAAGCGCTTCTCGGCGGAAGATTTCAAGGCCGCTGGTTTGAACGCTGCAGACCGGGACCTGATTGAATTCATGGCCGAGCAAGAGGTTGGCCACGCAACTATGATCAGCAATATTCTCGGTGCCGAAGCGCCGCAGCAGTGCGCCTACAATTATCCATACACCAACGTCCACGAGTTCCTCGACTTCTGCCAGAAACTGACTCGCGTCGGCGAGGCTGGTGTCAATGGCTTCCTGGCTCACCTGGACTCTCGCGAGGCAGCCACTCTGTTGACACAGTCCATCACGACCGAGGCGCGTCAGCAGATGATCTTCCGCCAGTTTCAAGGTCTCTTCCCCATGCCTGTGTGGTTCGAAGTTGGTATCCCGCAATCCTGGGCTTGGACTCTCCTGGCACCATACATCAGCTCCTGCCCCAGCAACCAAACCCGTCTGGTCTGGCAGAACTTCCCAGCTCTGAGGATCCTCAACCAGCCTAGCATTGCTACCGCCGGCAGCAACAGCAACAGCACTGGACTCAACAACACTATCAGCTCCGGCACCAATGTTGTCAAGTCACCCAACGGCTCTTCCAGCTCGAACTCCAGCAGTGACTGCGGCGCTACTGTGACTAGTGATATTGGAGCACTCTCGTTCCCCGGTCGCCAGGTGGCCCTGCAATGGGAGACTGCTGGAAAGGGAGTCGGTCCCAACAACAGCTACATTACTTCTACTCAGGCAAAGACTGGCAAGTATGTTGCCTGGGTCTCGCAGCTTAACGTGACATACACGCCTTTGCGTGTCGTTAATAGCACCGGTAATAGTACTGGCCGTGGATACACCAGCCAGCCTGACCTGGAGACATATCAGGGTGACCCAGCAATCAACGGTACACTGTTCATTGCCATCACTGATGATAACCCCGTCCTGACTCCTTTCAACCTGAGCTTGATCAACCCACACGTCGTGGCTGGTCCAGCTGTCTACCAGGCTGGCTAAAGTCAATATGTTGGTCGCGAAACAGTGTGAATGAGGGAAAGATGTTCTCTAGAGGATTTTATGTAATTTAATGGAAGTTGAGATGGATTAGTGTGATGAGGGAATGTAATACGGATGCTCGTGAGGTTGAATTGTTGTCTCTATTGCACATTAGCTTTTGAGCATAGTCGAGGCCCAGCAGCTACTTGAACTTTATTTGGAACATAGACATTCTCTTCTTGTTGAGTGCATAGCCAGTGTCTGGAAAGAACGGCTGTTTATGTTATTAGCATATGTAAAATTTACGATGCAATTATTCTTTTCTATACTTCGTGGTCACTGGGGCATTTGCGCCGATCGGCCGATCCTCCGAGGCCGCCGACCCACTCGCGTGTTTTTGTTTCTTGCCAGCTCATCCACTTCTTCAATCTGTCCACAACGCCATCCCCAGAATATGGAAGCTCCCAGGAATCGAAAGCAGCGCCGTGCTGCCGCTGCAACCATGAACACAGCTTCCGAAGAGCCTAATATCCCTCTCGCCCTTCCAGAACGCGGCGATCCGAGCAAGAAGAGCAACGAGCCAACATTATATGACATCATTGAGAAGCGCCAAAAGGAGCTCCTTAAACAACAAGAAAGCTTAGGGAAAGCGCCGGGACCAGCACTGGGCAAAGGGATGCCCTCAAAACCAACAGGCACTCGATATGTGACCGTCGACGCGTCGGGGAACCTGGTAGACACGGACAGCAATATTGACAGCGAGGTCTCTAAGAACATGGGCACACAAAAAGCCAAACCGGGCCGCAAAGCACAACCAAAAGACATCAACGACGAGCCCGAACTTGAAATAGACAAGCCATTACCTCCTCTACTCGATACAATCCTCCTCGCAATCCCTCTCACGACCCTCCACCTCACCCTCGCCTACCTCGCCGCACACCAATATGCCGAATCCATCAATGTCCGCGGCCTCATCAAAGAATCGATATTCATCACCCTCCCACTCCTCATTTTCCTCGTCCACTTCGTCCACGGTCACATCATCTCTTTCAAACTACATACCAGCTTTGGCTTCCTCGCGGCGCAGCCAGTCTCGGTCCTCCCGCTCACGCGCGACAAGTTCACATTCTCCTTCCTGCGGCGTCTGGTCTTCCCACCGACTCTGCGGACTATCATCTTGCTTCCTATAGCAGCACTACTGGGAGCGCATCTGATTACCGTTACAAATGGGGAGCCGTACTATGCTGTTATGAAGAAGGCGCCGGCGTACGGTACTATGTGGATTTGGTGTATTTTGGAAATGTCTTTTGGACCGGCACTTATCGGGGCAGTGGGGCCTTTGATTTGGGGAGTTTATTGGATGGGATACGGCATTTTTTGAAGGACTACATGGCTAAGGAGTCTATATTGAATTTGGAAAATATTGTCTGTTCCACGGAGCAGCGGATGCATTTGTAGCAGCCTGTCTGATCTGAATCTGACAGCATCTCACATCGTCTAAGAAAGAATTGTACAAAAATCCTCAGATTGAGTCACCGATGATTGATCATTTACCTGGCAAATGTGGTTGTAGTACTTCAAGAATTTCCTTCCATACTTTCTTCTGCAACGACTTGCCTTGTGGACCGGTTACAATATCTCCCTTGCTGTAAATTAGATTAGTATGGTGTATAGCAAATGATGGATACACAATACATACCTGAAGAATGTGTCGGCACTCCACAATTGACCATGCGATTTTTGACCCAGGGTCACTCCACTGACATAGGTTCTGGCTCCTTCCTCGGCCGAGCGAGCAAGCACAGTTTGAACGGCATTCAATGGAATCCTTAGCCAGTTCGAGAAATTTCGTCCCAGATCAGTTCGACAAGCCCCTGGGCAAACTGTATTGATGATGACGCTCGAGCTGCTTGTAGACTCCACCAGCCCATCCAAAACATAGAAGAGCAGGAGCTTCGAAACATTGTACTGCTTCTGGAACCCGAAGAAATCAGGTTGATTGACCTGGTCCAAGATCTTGGCATCAGTCCGCGAGAATGTATCAGCTTTGACAGCTCGACCCATAATACTCCCCACAAACTCAAGATGTGAGGGCGTTCCAGAGATCGCAGCTGATTTCCGAAGTTGTGGCAAGAGAAGCATTCCCAGCAATGCGGTTGAGAGAACCATCACTTGCAAGCACATCTCGTATCCTTCTGGACTGACGTGATAAGAGGTCGCCATGAGTCCAGCGTTGAGAACTGCGATATCCAAGCGAGGCCCTTTGGCAACCGCCTCAGCAAAAGCTTTCACAGAAGCGAAGGTGCTCATATCGAGTTCGCATAGCTGGATCTTGCTCGCATCGTAGCCGGTTTGTTGGCATATATGAGCTCGTGCTTCTTCGCCTTTGCGAAGTGATCGGACACCGAAGATAATGCGTGAGGCACCCAGCGCAGCAAATTTGAGAGCCGCTTCGTAGCCTAGACCGGTATTGGCACCAGTGATTAGGACTGTTTGACCAGCAAAAGAAGTTGTTGGATCTGCTGGTGGGTGGCGGGCTGCCCACCACATCATATTGAGGCCCTCTCCCTCGGGGGGTGTGGAAGACATGGCGTCGAAATACCGAATTTGAAAAAAATCTGATAATAATGGAAGCTTGCAGAATAGTATTTCCGGCCAGTTTTGCACTCAGGGGCCCTTTATAGCAGTGTCGTGGCATGTCCGAAAAACGTTCCGATCATAGCATTCGGTATTCGGAGGGTTGATCAGCGAGCTTGGGATCTATGATCGGAGTCTCGAAGGCTGGCAAGAAGATCTCTCAATGGCTTGCAATGCCCCCGGGGTGTATATAATGGAGGTTGCTCGCTGGCCTCCTCTTTTAGCATCATTTGTAGCAGCTGGGCAGCCTTCCCAGGCTTGGGATTGTTATCTCCAGCCATGGAGACATCGCCAGAAAGACCAAACCTGATCTCAATGCTTCTCAGCATGTCTTCACTAATATTGACTAGAATCTGTACTTGAAGGTCGACCCGAGCCTCGAGTTTGAAGCCGCCGAGGTGCATGCCCGGAAATAATTGAGGAGTTGGATGCTGAATCCCCAACAAGTGCGGCAAGGAGTCCACGATACACCAGAAGATAGTTCGATAGATTCGCACGAGAGACACATAGCATGAAACAAGTGTGATCATGATAGGTGTATCGCATGACAGCTCGAAAACATCATCATCACATTTCGGCTGGAAATGATTTAAAATGTCGACGAGAGCCGTCGAATGATCTAGCATATGGCCAACGTGAACATTCTGTGCGGTGATAGGAGTGGCAGCAATGATCGCCTCGGGACACTTATCAGCCGTTATACAATATTTCACAGTCTCAAGATCGGCAAAAATGTTGATTTGAAGGTCCGCTAACTTCCTGAGGACTTCATTCGGTGGCGCGAAAGGCGGGGTGATAGGCATATGTTCGGCCTCCACCGTGGCCAGTTCATCAACAGCAAAAGAGTGAGACCATATCTCGTTAAAGTCATCGATATTGGCGGGCGACAGCAGACGGTGTGTTTCCGGGCCTGTTCCATAGCCCTGAGCATCCAGGGGTGTATCGAACAGAACTGGCTGCCGCATCGAGACATCTGTTGTGATATTTGCGACTAAGCTTGGATCTTCATGCCCTTCCGACACCGAGATTACAGGAGGTACCGACAGGAATGGACTGTTGGAAACCTGTAAGGGCCGGCCAGACCTCAAGGCAGGGCCCATGATACACTGGGCGTGGGCTTTCTCACATCGGTGGCAGCTCCCCGTGGCCCCTTTCTCACAGCGAAGCTTGTGACGCCGACACCGGTCACAAGCTGAGCGTCTGTTACCAATGCTCTCAGGTGTATGGCTCAGCATGATCATATCAGGGAGATATCAACTATAACGTTCGGACTCGGCGCATGACCGGGCGTTGATGGATGCTCGGAGATGAGTGGATCCCCCGACTCCGACTCCGGGATTTGAGATCGTAGGTGGGGGCCATTCACGCCAAGGCATGGTACATAATCATCCGTCGATACAAGAAGAGGAAAATTCATCATCAAGACTAGGATTAAGCAGCGTGGTACCTACATGAACTCAAATCCAAAGTTCCGTCGGAAGACTTCGGTAAAGTCCACTATCTTAGCTGTTGCCCACCTGGGCAAGATCCACTGCAGGAATATATTTGCGATTGGACTTTCTCACCAAAACGCCCGTGACTAGCAGGGTGAACCTTGGAAACGATGGTCTGAGATGGAACTTGTCACGCTAATTCAGACATCATCCATATCCAATACCTATGCCCAGTGGCATCAAATATTCCCAATCTCAGTAAATTTGAGGACCTGCGGTGAAAATGCTGCTAGCCAACCGGGTCTAAGATTGGCATACCAATGAATTAGACCCCAATGAAATTATTGAACTGTGCTAAGGGGAGATATCTCTATCTTGTTCAGGATAAAAGCTTCAGAGTGGAACTAAAAAGGAGGAGGGTTGAGGTCCAGTCCCTCTACTGTCAGCTTGAACTCGGTCCTTGAATAGCTTCCAGCAACGTCCATATCAAGTTTGCCTCGTTCGCAATCCTCCACGTCAATCTCGTGGATCAACAGGCCATCTTCGCCGGAGAATTCAGCCGATTTGGAGGACTCAAGTGCATCATCAACGCAGGTTTCCCAGATGGGACCAGCAAGGACTTCTCCCAGAGGGCCAACAATGCTAGATCCGCCACGGGAAATGTACTGGTCTCCTATATTGTCATTCTGGTCAAAAACCCATGTTCGCTAACAGACAGCGGATACTCGTACCTTCAAGTGCTGTTCCCTCTTTCTCAGCGTGGTCGGTGATCCATGGCGGCAACTCACGGTACCGGACACACTGGTTAGCAGAGAGGACGAAAGTTCGACCCTCACCACCAATTGTGCGCATGAGAGGGAGCCAAGTGTCTCGACTGTCGGCTGTTGGGGCAAGATAGATATTGACATTCTGGGAGTACAAACTCTGTCGAAGCAGAGGCATGAAGTTTTCCCAGCAAATAGCGGCGGCGATGGTAAGCTTCACTCCATTGAGTACAGTTGTGACGGCTTTCAGTGAAGAAGGCGAGCCCTGACCCCAGATGAGACGCTCAGAGGCGGTCTGTTGACGTATATTAGATTGAGCAAGCTATACATAGATCAAAAATAAGTATTATAACGGACTTACCGGCATCACCTTTCGTCGCTTTCCCAAGACACCCGAGGTTGGATCCACGTAAAGCGCAGAACAGTACAGGGTACCACCGGCCTTCTCAATTACACCCGTGGCGATGAAAACACCCGTCTCGCGGGAAACTCGCTCAAGGAACTCTCTTGTGCCATCGCCGCGACGATCAGATCCTTTGGCAACGGGTAGTTTCCGTACCACCCAGTCATCTCCAGCACCTGCGGGAGTATCCCCAAGATCTACTGCATCTTGGAAATACCGCAAGAATTGCTCTCGTCCATGAGGAGCACGAGCACCAACTGCGGTTCCGAAATCACAAGTGCGAGGATAGCCTCCTAGGTATGCCTCGGGGAAAAGCAGGAGGCTCACCCCCTGAGCAGCTGCATTCCGGGTAATGCGCTCCAACGAGGAGAGTGTAGCGGAGAGGGAGGGGCCGGTGCGGGCCTGCGCCACGGCGACCTTCAACTTTTGAGGCATTGTGTAGTGGAAGAGAAATATAGAAGAACTTTGAGTTTTCTGAAATATGACAGAGTCTGTTTTTATAGCAAAAAAAAAAGATATAGGGCAAATGCCGACGTGGAAAAAAGAATCTGGCCGTTGGAGTCATCATCGGCATGAAGACTCCGATGCATCGGGGCCAGAATGTCCGAAGGAGGCTCCACCCCCACTTCATGTACTTCGAGATCCTAGAACTCGGCTGAGCCAAACAATGTAGGGAATATAATAGTGTCATCATCAAATGCAGCATATGTATCATTCAATTCGCCGCCGGTTATATTGTGAGAATCAGAGCTCAGGTTCATCATCGAGTCAAAAAATGCCGTTCCATGGAACATCGCGCAATGTTCGGAGCACAGGTGATGGCCTCTTGGAGGGTCTGTTTGCTGCAAATAGTCTTGCGGACTCGATGGAAAGTCATCTGTAATTATCTCCTGCAACATGCGAAGTACAACTCGATTCCTCGAGATTTCTTGTATCACATGCATGTGCGATTTGATGAAAGCGACCGAGTCGGATGTTATGTGCTTCGAAGAAAGACTTATGTCAGGAGCTTCGTGTGTTGGAATCTCATTTGCGAGAATATCGAAAACATCGCGTAGAGGCTCGGCTTGTGTCCATCGCTCAGAAAGGATAGCCAATGCAGTCGAACAAGCCCGCAGTGCTTCCGAGACCTCTGCGGCTCGATACGTCGGGGTACGATACGCAGGTGGTGTTCCCCAGAAGCAATAGAGAATTGTGACACCAACTGTGAACTGACTCAAGAGCTGACCCAAAGATTAGCGAGCAGAACTTAGTTAGGTGATTGAACCAAATTAGAACTCACCCCGGGCCAGAGCTGGGCTGTTTGTCGATCCTTCTGAAAGGCTCGGAAAGTCAATGCAAGTTGAGTAGAGGCTTGAATCGACCGGTCGCCAAAGCCATTACAGACATTCTCTTTGGTGGGCTGATGTAGCAATGAGACCGTATAATTGTAAGCCATACCGACCCATCGGTCGCTCAAGTACCCTCGATTGGCTCTGTGACTCAGTCGTTCAACCTGAGATCTCCATGTTTCCAATTCTTCCAACATATGCTCTCTCCATGTTGGAGATGAATCTATCTTGGGAAAATCTGACCGCAACATCGTGCTGATTATTCGAGACTGAATGCATCTACAACGTATTAGATGCAACGCTGGCGAGATGCGAGTTCTTTGTAGCAGATCACGAGTTGGTGGCTCGGCCAAGTTGGCGGTGTCGTGGGAGAGACTTGCATCATCTACATTTGAAAAAAGCTACTCTCGTCAGCAAGGCAGAGTTTAAAGAGAGCGTCCATAACATACCTCCACGGTGATGTGCTCATCAACCAAGTTATTGGGAATATGATAGATCCAGCTGATCAGCCGGTCTATTGCATAAGCAGACCAAAACACCCTGCGGCGAATTTGGACTTCTCGCGAGAACTCCGGGAACAAGGCCTTCGGCTCATATTCCGACAAATGAAGATTACTAATAACACACTGGCGCATCGTCGCCGCCACCATGGTAATGATCATTTGAGAAGACGGGGAGTGAAGGGCATGTAGTGTCATCAGAAGGTGCGCTTGAACGTGAAGAACGGGATCTGGATGTGTAAAAACAAAGGAGAAGTATTTGATCGCGGTGTTATAGAGAATCTAGATGCATAGTTAGAGACTGAACCTAGAGTATTCCTCCGGTGAGCGTACCTGCGAGGTAGCGATATCATTCTGCGATACCTGTGGAGTCAGGAGAATGCTGACAGCCTGGACCTGAGACTCAAGTTAGCATCCTTGAAAGGTACAAGAGAGCTTGCTCCTTTGATCTTACCATTGTTACGAAGAAGTCCTTCCATCTGTCTTTCTGGGTTGGCAGCGGGTTCTCCTTTGGACGGGCTTTCCATGTCTCGTACCATTCCATAAAAGTGCTAACATGAAGGAAAGGATATCGAGGATTGACCCTTTCCAGATAAATCTTGATGAGCGCATCCTCGACATTTTTTGGAAGTCGAACAGAATGATCCGGGCTTAGCAACTGGGTTGCAATGTGGGGAGATAAATGAACGTGACTCAAGGCGCGATCCCCAGGAGGAGAGATCCCGCATGAGGCCCCCTTAGAAAGGGTAGCTAGGATACTAGTAAGGAGGCTCGTATGACCGCATTTATCGCCGGCGATTGGCGATGCAACGGGGCCGGTGTTATAGACTGGAGAAGAAAGGGTGACTTCGGAGGTGGAAGTGCAAGTTGGAACCACAAGGTGCTGAGCGTGTTGAGTTTCATGTGCAGGATACCCTCCGTCTAACTCATGAGTGTGGGTGAAATCTCGTCCGGTATCCAGAAGTCGCACGGTATTCCGTTCTGGCTCGGATTCATATCTCTCGGGGTTTCTGTCCGCGCCATTCAACCCGGTTGAATCATCGATTGAGGCAGACTGGATGACCGCCCGTTGCTGTGAATTGGAGGTCTCGATTGAGTGGGTCTGTGATAATTGAGCCTCAAGCTCGGCGATTCTTCCTTCAAGAGATCGAGTATATCTGCACATATTAATATTGAACGGAACGATCCCCATGCGGATGAAGACGACTCACTCGGAACTGATTTGAGACTTTCGAGCGACAGGCTCACTGGCAATGCATTCTGCATGGGGGTGTTAGCTACTATGTCCTTGTGATGAAAACCTCTATTCGAACCTTGATTGGCCGTGATGCAATTGTAGCATGGTCGTGTGTCACTACACTAATAAATATTAGATATTTAGCTCTTTGAACTCAAACCAATCGTGATCAAACAGGTACCTTTTGTTTTCTAGAGCGACATCTCTGACAGGATAATGTCTTTTGCCTCTTCTTTGGAGACTCAATGCTCTCGCCTGTCGGGCTCATTGTTCAATACCATGCGGTCTGTCGGACTCGAATTTCGGAGGTTGATGTCCGTCGGAATAAAAATCGCCGACGATGAAAGTGGGCAAATCCCGAAATCGGGTCGGAAGGTGCGGCGGCCGAAGAAACGACAAGAAAACACGTCATCTAGCACAGCGACAAGAATCTTTAGAGTAATTCAGAAGAAATGATTCAGGATTAGAGTATTGGGAGTCATAATCTCATTTTGAGACCGTGAATGCGATTTCCCATCCCGTTTTACCTAAATGTAGCCTAATTTTGCCTGAATTTCTTAACATCACATAAGACACTAGAGATAGCCACTAGTCACATGATCATTCCTGCTCACCGTAGTGTCCTGTCCCACTTCTTGTCTCCATACGGCAGGTCCCCCCACATCAACACCAACCTTATGCTTCACTGTCCATAGATCAATCCAGCTCCTTTTCTTCCATCGTCTTGATCCCGATTTTTCTGTGCCTGCATCTCCCGTATTGTCACCATCAGAAATTGGTCCCGTTATATTCAACTGACTCTAAACCACTGTGCTTCTGGTAGCTGTGTTTACCTTTCACGGCCACTCTGAAAGGTACGGGCTCTCAGCGACCAGCACTCACATTTGAAGAGATCGAACCATTGCGATGGGTTGCTCTTGCTGCCCACCGTCTCCCACTTCTCAACCAAATGAACGACCAGTCGACGCAACATCGCAACATAACGTGATGAGTAGCTTGCGAGGCAACCCCGAGGTCTTTGGAGAGGGCATTGATATAACTATCGAACGCGAGCCTGAAAAGGATGACGGGCAACCCAAAAGAAGCGTTCAAGATAATTGCTCCGGTGAAGTCCAAGACGACAATAATTATTCTGCACCACTTGTGAACACTCCAAAAAATGCTTGCTGTGCCGGTAATGGACCTGGGTCTTCTGAACGAAACAATACTCTGAACATTCTTGGAGGAGGCTGCTGCGACCGTCCAACTACAAAAATTTTGGGAAACACGGCAACACTTGAACCTGATGCTTCAGCAGGAAATCCATGCGACAAAAGCTATGCCAGTAGAGCTAGCGAGAAAAGTGTCGATACATCTGTGGGAGCGCATCGCAAAGAAGTCTGCCCGAGCAATTCTCCACCCAGCAATTCTTCTGATATCGAGTCGGGCGTGCCAGAATGTTGTCGCGGCAAGCCTGCGCCCTGCTGCGACGAGACTTGTTTGGATCGCTTAGCTCTTGGCGAGTGCTATTCGGAGTCTGGTACACAGCAGGCCGAACTTGAGGCATATGGTACGTTGACGAAGAATAGATTATTGCGTTTTGGATGTTGCTGACTTTGGGTCCAATGAAGCTGGGTCACCAAAATTGGGACCGGGAATGAGTGAAACACCTCGCCGCAGGGCCTGTGCTCGTCATCGACGTTCTATTCGTGAACAGTACGCCACCAAGCTGGCAACTCTAGGATGCATCTGCCGTGCTCTTATTGCTCTTGGGAAGGAGTCATGTTGCCTACCTCAAAAGACTTCTACATCGCAGGGAGAGGCATTATTCAGAGGACCGCTAGAAACGAATCGATCTCGAGTCTCGGTCGATTCCTGCTACGTAGCTAGCGCGTCGACGAGCCGAGAAAATTGCGAAGGCCTAAAATTTCGCCGTGGGTGTGCTTCCGAGGAACGCGTCGTTGATAGCTGCTCCGCCAGACCTTGCTGTGAAACCGATATTGCCGCCTCCCAAAGTTGTCGTACCGCGATCACTCGCCCCCAGCTATTTGGTGAAGCCTGCGTCGAAGCTTGCTGCACCTCTAAAACACCGATCGTTACCGGCTGCAAAAATACTGACCCTCGCATCATGGCGCCTGATCTCGAAGCCCAAGGCATCGGCGTCGAACATGTTGTTCTCACTATTTCTGGAATGACTTGTACAGGTTGCGAGACAAAACTCATCAGGAATTTATCGGCTGTGGCAGGTGTCAAGAATTTAAAGACAAGCCTGATCTTGTCCCGCGCTGAGTTTGACGTGGACCTCAGTGTATTGAGGGTCAAAGATGCGATAAGGTATTTAGAGCGAACGACGGAATTTCGATATGACTTGATCAACAGCAGTGGATCGAGCATGGAAGTGATTGTGTCCGAAGATCTCTCATGTTTTCTCGGTCGGCCAACACCAGAGGGAGTGACCGAAATAACAGCAATCGGCAAGAACAATGTTCGCGTCGTCTTTGATCCTGAGGTTGTTGGGTCCCGCGACCTCATAGAGGAGTATTGGGCTGGAATTGCAACCCTTGCACCTACCCGTGGTGATCCAGCACTGAGGGCTGGAAGAAAGCATGTCTATCATGTCGGATACATGACGGCCGCTTCTGCGGCTCTTACAGTTCCAGTTCTAGTCATGGCGTGGGCACCAATCCCCAAACGTGAAATGGCTTACAGCGCTGCTTCGCTGGCTCTGGCTACACTGGTGCAAGTTGTAATCGCTGGTCCCTTTTATCCGAAGGCACTGAAGGCGCTTGTCTTCTCGAGGGTGATTGAGATGGACCTTCTAATTGTCCTGAGTACCAGTGCAGCCTATTTCTTCTCCCTGGTTTCATTTGCCTATCTTGCTGCCGGCAATCCGCTTCCGACAGGCCAGTTCTTTGAGACCAGCACACTCCTGATCACACTTATCATGGTCGGGCGTTATGTCGCCGCTCTTGCCCGCCAGAAAGCAGTCGAATCCATCTCCATTCGATCGCTTCAGACTCAGAACGCTTTTCTCGTGGACGGACCTGACTCTCTCGAGGGTAGGGAGATTGATGTGAGGCTCTTACAATACGGTGACATTTTCATGGTCGTCCCTGATACGAGGGTTCCAACTGACGGTACTATCTTGTCCGGCTCAACCGAAGTAGACGAGTCAATGCTTACTGGGGAGTCTTGCCCGGTTGAGAAGACCCCTGGGTTCAGTGTTATTGCGGGGACAATCAATTGCTCGGGAACCTTGCTTGTGCGGACGACTCGTTTACCCGGTGACAACACCATTAGCACCATCGCCACAATGGTAGATGCAGCCAAGTTGTCCAAGCCAAAGATGCAAGAGCTGGCCGACAAGGTGGCCTCTTACTTCGTCCCTGTCATTGTGGCACTTACTGTCTTCACATTTGCCGTCTGGATCGCTGTCGGCGTAAATGTCCAAGGCAAGACCGGATCACAGGCAGCTATTCAGTCAATTACGTATGCTATCACCGTGCTTATTGTCTCCTGCCCTTGTGCTATTGGCCTTGCCGTTCCGATGGTAGTGGTATTTGCAAGCGGCCTCGCGGCAGAACAAGGTGTGATCTTCAAATCGGCAGGTGCAATTGAAGCAGCTCACAAGACGTCCCACGTGGTCTTTGACAAAACCGGAACTCTGACCCAGGGCAAGCTTGGTGTAGCCGCTGAGCATCATCTTGAGGACGGTGAATCAAGACTACCCCTTCTTCTGGGCCTGGTTGGCCATAGCAAGCATCCAGTTCCTGTTGCTGTCAGCGACCATTTGCGGCGCAAAGGAGTCCTTGCAACAACCATTCAAAGTGTCAATAGTGTGACTGGACGAGGTATGGAGGGGCAATTGGGTGAGAAAACTTTGCAAGCAGGAAATGCTGGCTGGCTCAATTTCCCAGACCACCCAACTGTGCAAACGGTGACCACACAGGGCTTTACTACCTTCTGTTTTGCCATCGATGGCAAATTATGCTCTGTCTTCGGACTCAGGGACTCTCTCAGAGATGACGCCTTCCATGTAGTCGCCGAACTACAGAGACGCGGTACCTCGGTCCATGTAGTGTCGGGTGATGATGATGGCCCAGTTCAAAACATAGCATCAATACTGGGAATCCCAGCGGGCAATGTCAAGGCTCGCAGCTCGCCAGCCGATAAGAGGACTTATGTTCAAAATCTTCTGGCGGACTCCTCGGGCCAGATGGAGCCCGTTGTTTTATTCTGCGGAGATGGAACTAATGACGCTGTCGCACTGGCTCAAGCGACTGTCGGCGTTCATATGAACGCTGGTAGTGACATCGCACAGTCCGCTGCAGATGTGGTGCTGATGAGACCAGCTCTATCCGGGCTGATCACAGTGATCGATACAAGCAAGGTCGCTGTCCGGCGTATTAAATTTAACTTTGTCTGGAGCTTCGCTTACAACACATTTGCGGTACTCCTAGCGGCTGGAGCATTTGTGAAAGTCAGAATTCCTCCTGAATTCGCCGGTCTTGGTGAGCTTGTGAGCGTGTTACCAGTCATAATCGCTGCCCTGCTCCTGCGATGGACCAAGATTTAGTTCAGACAATACTGTCGCTCGAATCATTCGTTTCGGAAATGTAGACCTTAGCAAAGACTAACATTCCTACCGGTGGAGAAGAATCGAATTCATTAAGGAAAGATTATTTTTGCGCAAAATTGTATCACAACGCCTAGTCTAGGAAAAGAGTGATCTTCTAAACTGTCTATGGAGTAGATTCTATCACACTATGATTTGGGACTGGACCTCTGACGGAGACGGTGTCCTTCAAGGCCATATCGAATCCGATTCCAACCAGCCATTCTCGTGCGGGCTAGGGTTTGAATGCTATAACTTAAGCCTAAGGAGTTAATGCCTCTTTCTCTGAGCCGCAGCGTTGTTAAAGCAGTACTTCGGCTTTTCTACACCTCATAAAAGGGTCATGGCTACAGGATCGCTTCATAAGGACTATGCTCGACCTATAATTGCCTGAGTAAAGGGTCTAATTTGAACGGTTATATACACATGAAACTCAATCTTTAGCCCAATCTAAGTATCAGAACCCCAGTTGGTGCTTCGTGTCAATGTGACGCTGGAGGTTATCTTGTCGCATTCGCCCCTTTCCCCCGTTTGCGGAAAACTTGCATCGAGGATAGGGACAGTAGACCATAACGTTCCCTGTGGAGACTTGATCCTTGTGTACTGATTGCATATGTCGCCCGAGGTCCTTGGGGGTCGCAAACCTCGCACTGTATGTGTTCACTGTACACTGGCAGGGACGTGTGTGTGTTTGCTGTTAGATTATTAGGATCAATTTGGGAGCAGGAGAAAGTATTGGTAAAAGTGAAGGATGTACTTCAGCTCTCCACGACTCGAGAAGTTCTTTGAGCAGTGTTCACACTGTGGAGAAGAGACATTGTCTGCCGTGGGAGGCGAATTAAGCCGCTCAGATCTCGTAGAGGCAAAGCTTGAGTCAAAGACATGATCCTCTTCTTCAATTTGCTTATCCTGAGAATATTCGTCTGGTTGTTGTGAAGTGATTTGGAGAATGAATGGTAAGAATGAACGGAAAGTCGATCAAAATCACTCCCAAACCATTATAAAAAGATCATTCCCCTCGAGCAGAAATGTTTCTCGGCATCATCCAAATGACAAGGAAAACAACTAGAAAAACGGACTATAGCAATGTCTTCCATTTTTTGCTGCTCGTCTCCATCTCCTTGCAGACCGGCTCACTTGACACATGAGGCCAAATTCAGCCCATTCATCGCTTGGGCCAAAGGATCTGGATCATCTCCCTCGGCTGTTTCCGCTTCGTTCTTCCAGGGTCCGGATAAAATGCCACCGTACGCAATCCAGTTTGTCCGACAGATCAATTTTGGTGCCATCGAGGCCAAAAAGTACTTTGTTCCGTACTCCGAAGTACCTGGGAGTCGGGTTGATTTTGTGGAGGTGACCGAGCAAGATTTGATCGCTTGGAATTTCCAGAAGCTCAATTCGTAAGTGCCATAAGTATCTGGCCTATATCCAGATATATAGAAAGCTTACCAAACATAGATACAAGAATTTTAAGTTCACTGCGCACAACAAGTTCTTCGAGATCAATCTGTACCAGAAGGACCCGGTTAACCAGCATCCCTGGCGACTGAATATTGCTCGCCCAGCTAGCGAGATTGATCTCTAGAGGCACTGTAACCCGGAAATTCCGGGGGCTCTGACACCGAAGGAGGGGGAAATCCAATTTTGGAATACCTGCTTGCTTCGATGTTGACCGATAGAAGTAGCTCAGATTGATGAAGGAATGATATTTTGTGCAATATCGTACCGCAATATCTAGTCTGAACAGCCACTAAAACGTGACTTACATTTCCTTCACAAAGCCAACCTCCACCACCCTGTCAGTCTCAACATTCAAGTGTTGAACTTTAGTCCGACTGGCATCTCGCATCCACAAGAATGCCCAGAGGAAGAAGCGACGAGCGATATTCGTTTTCGCAGGAATCTTCAATTGCTCTTTTCCCACGATGTAGATCACCTGAGACTTCCAAGCCCGATGCAGCGCATCTAATCTTCCTGTATCGCTCTCTGGTGCTCCTGAATTCTTTTGAGAGGTCAAGAAACTTCGAACCAGATCAAGAACCAAGGTTCCAAGATCAGGTGTGATTATCTCGTCCGTGTATCCATGGCGAACTATCAGCCTGTAGCAGTTTGGAATAGCTTGCTTGTTGGGACCAGCGCCGTATGTGTAGCAACGACTAACTGCATACCGTTCCTCCGGAGCAACGGTGGGCATGGATAGCGGTCGCAGATGAAGGAACACGGTCACCTCAGGTGCTGCACTGAACTTTTGTAGGAAGTGAAGGAAGACCGTCGGTGTGTTAGACGAGCTGCCAGATTTGTCGAAGAATATTCCCAGTCCATTGATAGTAGCAATGGTAGAACTCTTGGACCCGTGCCGTAGGACGAGCTCATTTTCTCTCAACGCGGTCGTTTGGGAAAGAGGTGTGTTGTCAGATTCTTCTGCTTTCCACTGCTCTTCTTTTCCATACCGCCAGAGGACAAAAATGCATGTCAGTACAACAGCTATCACCAACGTGAACCATGCACCATGGGGAACCTTGCTCAAGGCAGCTGAGAGGAACATTCCATCCCAGAGCGCGAAAATGAGGAATACAGGAAGGACCAGGTATATGGGTAGCCTCCACACAATGAGTGCGACAACTGTCACCATGCAGGTCGTGAGGAATGAGACAAGTATGACACATGCTCCATAGGCTTCGCCGAGGGCAGTGGTCTGTAGCGATGTTAGCGAAATTAATATGAAGCACAGTCAAAGGGAACATACATTATTGTAGACGGCTGTCACGATGATGGTTCCAATCATCATAAGCCAATTGGCGAGAGGAATGTAAACTTGACCATGGAACGTCTTTGAAGTGTGGTAGACCTTCACTTGGGGGAAGTACGATAACTTCATAATTTGGGAAAGCAACTAGTGGATATTAATTGCCTGCTCAGAGCCATCTGGTCCTTGACATACCTGAAACGATCCAGTAACGACGGCCTGGCTTGCAACAATGCACGCAAGAATTGCCACCACCAGACTTGGATATAGCATACCAGGCGGGACAGTCAGGTAGAACGGATTGGCATATGCGCTGGGCACTCGGCTCATGTAAGCGCCTTGACCAATATACTAGTCAAGATCAGTCAGAATCTTCATCTGTCATGTGAGAATTAAATCCTTGAAACTTACCGATAGCAGAAGACATGGATAGACAAAACAGAGCCATGAGATCCGAATCGCCCTGGATGGATTGTCAGCAACTAGGACCGAGTCATCTTGAGAGCATTTACTCACCGTTGGCTAAACGCTCCAAGATCCGCGAACAATGTCTCAACTCCGGTAAAAGCAAGTAGAATTCCCCCCAGTTGTAACCATCCATCTTTCCCATTCCGCATCAAGAAAGAGCCCGCAAAGTAGGGAGAGAAGGCTTTGAGCACGGACGAATCGTACATGACCAGATTCTAGGATAGGAATAAGAGATTAGTCTCACCCATCTGGGATTTCGAATGTCTCGCTTCTCACTTACATATATTCCAAATGAGAGATTAAAAAACATCCACAGTATCACAATTGGAGCAAAGGTACTCGCAATCTTGCTGGTTCCAAATGGTTGGATGGCAAAAACAAGGACGAGAATCGCGCATGACACTCCAACGACAGTGGATGAAGAGATATTTGGGTTCACAACAGTAATCCTAGAAAGACTCAGCTTGTGTGGGTGGGAGTGATTTGTTACTTTCGACCCAAGCTTACCCTTGAATTGCACCAAGAATAGACTGTGCGGGGGTTAAAACTCCATCTAAAATGTGCTGTTAGCTACTTGATCACCTATTCAATGTGATGATACTTGCCTGCAAGAAGAAGTGACACTCCAAATGCGCCGACAACTTTCAATGTCCATTTAATGAATGGACTTCGCTCCATAAACTTGCGAGCCATCAAATTCGGCTTTTGCAGGTCGTTTGTATTATGTCGCTGCATTTTGAGGAGGTTGGTGTGGCGAGGGTCGTGACGAACGAGTCTAGCCTTTAGAAATATCAGTCAATTGATCAAGTGAGGTTGCTGTAGCGTATCACTTACATATCGTGACAAGAGTGAGTATATAGCGAATGTCCCTCCTTCACCCTCATCATCTGCATAGAGCACTATGCAAACATATTTGATTGTGACCATGATGGTGAGAGCCCAAATGACGAATGACACGGCTCCCAGGATGTCCTCATAGTTTGGTTCGCTGCTGAAAGTAGACGAGAAAACATATAAAGGGCTTGTTCCGATGTCGCCATAGATGACACCAAGTGACTGATAAGCGAGCCTATACACGGTGAATTTCTGAGTTAGCGTTGAAGGGATGAGCGGTCTCTGGGATTCTGGAGTAATCTACCATGCCAGTGTCCATCCTTTGAATACCTGCTTCTTGTGGAAGTCTCTCTCCTCCACTTCTGGCGCGTCCGAGACAGACGCGACCTCCAGGTCCACCTCTTTAGTATGTGTGCTCTTTTCTCCATGAATTGAAACTTTGCGCTGGAGTACACGAGAAGAAAAAACACCTCCTACGCTGGATGTGGGATGGATATCCATCATGCGATCCTCTGGAGGTTCATCTTCAGTACTGGTAGACATAATGGGTATATCTTGAGTATGTTTAGTCTGGTGTCCTAGATATGAATGACTCAATCCCTAATTAATGGCCTGGGATCAACACAGTATTTAAGCTTAGCTACCAATTGCTCTTTTGAGCTGCATGACTATCATTCTTATCTCTATTCAAAGCCTGTAGTAAAGCCTGTCAAATAACACGTGGGAGTGAGCCAATTATATCGGGTATTTCGACTAGGGTATAAGATTAGGGAAACGTGAATAAGAGGATCTAGGAAAATACCGCATACACAAAGATACTTTCTTTATACGGGTGGTCACCTTCTGTACTTTAAACTGGTCGAACCACATTAGATAATGCCTCTCATTGGAGCCCATAACAAAAAGAGGAAAAATGACGATATCCACAGATAGAGATTTTCGTTGACTGATACCTTCATAAGGAGCACGAGAATTAGTTATCAGTCTGTGATACGGAAGGAGGCCAAGATGTCATTATGGCGAAGTCCTATGGCACAATTGGTCTGGCATGCGGGAGAGATTTTGTATGTACGAGGCAATTATCTCCTCCACACAACCATATCGCGCGGGGGAGGAAGAGGCTGACGCCACGTTCCGGCCTATCGCTGAGAGTTGATGGAGTGAAGTAATTACAATTGTCACATCAACGATATCTTTACCTATGATATGAGTCTTATTCTTATTCAATGCTTTGGCTATCGACTACTTCGGATGCCTGGCATCCCAGGCAGCAAGATCGGGCTCCAGCCCCCAGCTTTGATGACTAACTGGCATGAGCGCCTCCACCTGATGTCACCTGACACCTGCACGTGATAGTTCACTTTTCGGCCAACGATTGGCCAGCCGGCAACTAAATACTAATACAGGAGGAGTCTCAAGAGGTTGGAAGTACAGAGTATACGGTGTGCCCTGAGGTGCTTGAAACCCAAGCAGAACTTTTGTTTTGCGATGGAGACGCTTCTTGGCGCCGGTGTGACAAAGGCATTAATCCTGAGGAATTGAACTGCAAGGGTCAGCTAGTCCCGAACGAGTTCATTTCCATTCACCACTGACCATTGGCTTGAGATAATCTCCGAATACCAATATAGCCCTTGTACAACTTCCAACCTGCCTATTATAGCAAGATGCAAGGGCAGGATATGGGGATTCGGACGACTTTCCATATCTAACACAGGGCGAAGGTTAGAAAATTGATCAGGTGCTGAGGTGAGGAGAACCTGGCTCCTGGATCTAGGAACCATGGCCGTGGGGAAGGTTACACACGATTTCGATCTCGGCTGATCAGCCCCGAACAGGGCCGCGTGGAGGTGCACGTCGTCATGGAGGGTGCGGTGTGCGAAGGCTTATATTTGCTTATTCTTCTCCACCTTTTTCATGCATGTATTATTGGGTGACTATGTATCGTGTGGCTGGGACTTGGAAGAGCGGTAAGAATCCGTGATGTAACGACTAAATAATTGCTTTTGAAATGATTCATGTTTATAATTTCGAAAATTGATTATCGTGTGCGTAAATATCGTTAGAGAACATGTCAAAACGAAGTACCCACCCAGCCATGCCGAAGAAAAACAAAAGATGAACCCCAATAGATAGCCCCATCGTCAACAAATGAGTGCCAGACATCCAAAGATGGTGATAGAAATGTGTCAAAAAGCCGCCCGAAATACCAGTAAGAGGACAGAATCTGGTAAACGCCATCTTCAAAAACGCAACGCCCGTTGCGACGAACACCAGGGTCAAACATGAAGAGAATAAAAACAAGAAAACAAATATCCGACTTAGAGATGCAAACAAAATTTCACACTGGACTGCCTCATCAGATAGCCAGACCCCTCACGCAACACCAACGGCGGGAACATCGGCACTCGAGGGCAGTGCATGACCCACCGCAGAGGGTCCTCCAGTTTCAAAGCGTTGGAGTAGAGATGCGACCATCTCCCGGTAGTCATTCATCTGGGAGAGCTTGAATCGCTGGATCTTGCCACTGGCAGTTCGGGGAATTTCTTCCACAAAGACAACACCCCCGTCGAGCGATTTGTAACTCGCCAGATGTTGACGGGCGTAATTGTATACTTCTTCCGCCGTCAAGCGGCTCACAGATGGATCGCGCGATCGCACCACAAATGCCCGTGGGACTTCGCTACTACCGTCCTTCAAGTTCACACCAGTGACAGCTACATCGGTGATTCCGGGATGCTGAAGCAGGACACCCTCGATTTCAGCAGGAGCGACTTGCCATCTGTAGAGATAGTCAGTATTTCTGAATAGTATCTTATGAGATGAATAGCTCGAGCTTACCCTCGCACTTTAATAAGTTCCTTGGTCCGTCCAACGATGAAGTAATGGCCTTGTTTCATGAAGGCCACATCACCAGTACGGTACCAACCTTGTGCCTCCTTCGCGTCCGTACGGCCCTTGTATGCCAAGAGCAAGCCGGGACCCCGCACATAGAGTTCACCCGCACGTTCATCACTCCGTACAATGTTGCCGTCATGATCAATCAGGCGTACCTCATACCCTCTCAAGCAAGTTCCAATACTGCCAGGGTCTCCATGTTGACCATAGCGGGTCTGGAAAGCAACACCGACCTCCGTCATACCCCACAGCTGGCATGCATATGCCATTGGGTGGAGACGGCTTCGGAATTGCACGATGGACGGACCGTCGATGGGAGCTCCCGCGACACCCACGTAGCGCAGCGATGCAAGATAGTCCGAGACAGGCAACGTGCAGCGGTTGATAGTGTGAATTATCGCCGGGACCAGGTAGGTCTCGGAGATCTGGAATCGATGGACCGTCGCCAGGAATTGCTTTGTCTCGAAGCGCGACAGGACAAAGAGCGGGTGGCCATAGCGCACAGGGAAAAGATGAGTCCACAATGCACCGAAAAGATGGAACATGGGAAGCGACATCAAGCGGCTGACGGGGTAAGGCACGTCATACTGGATCGATCGATGATGCGACACGATAGCATGGTGAGACAGAATGGCCGCCTTGGGTAGACCTCCAGTTCCGGAAGTCGAGAACATGGCTGCTGGGGTGTTCTGCGCTGACATGGGATCTGTGAACATCACCCAGTCACTTTCGCCATAGCAAAGCATATTGGCAAAGTTGAGGTGTCGTCCATTATCGCCGCCAGCATTGGCGAAGAAATCCGTGCCAGCCGAATATCCTAGTTCATACCACAAGAACAATTGGGCGCAATGGTCGACGGCACGATCATCAACCACGCAGATCTGCTCTGGAGAGATTCCACGGGCCGTAGTAACCTCTTGAACTGTTTTCAATGCGTCGCGAGTTGTAAGGATCAATTTGGGTTCGGCAAGGCCAACGATATGGTCCAATTCCTGTTGTTGGCTGCGAGGGTTCGAGCCCATGTACACGCCTCCGGCGCCGATGATGCCGAAGAAGAGGGCAGGGTATAAGATCTATGCGATGAGAAACCAGGCCGAATCAGTATTGCATAATCTCCGAATTGGTATTTTTGTTCTCGACCAGTCCGAATGACCAGACAGTCATATTGTCTCACTTACACTGTTGCCCAAATGCAGCAAGACACAATCTCCCTGTCGCACATCATGGGCCTTGAAACCAGCAATCAAAGTCCGGACTAATTGTCGGAATTGTGTCGCGGTAAAAGATCGAGAAGGATCCTCGGCATCGATAAATAAAGGTTGATTCGGATTATAGGGCGTCGGACCGCAAAAAGTAAAGGTCAAAAGGTCCGTATATAAATCCTGGTGCAGCAGAGGGTCTGAGGCTGTACCGGCTGCGACAGACATGTTGGGACTCCAATATCCCATTTTGACTGCGGTAGGTAAATTCAGGAGATTACCGAGAAAGGCCTTATATATGTGGAAATGAAGTAGTAATTGTAGAAAGTAGGGTATAAATGGATTGAAAGGAAGCCAGCACCGAGCCTAGTCGGGGTGCCAACAAAGAGGGATCCCTGCCATGGGGTTTTATATTAGACAGGGATATGATAGCGGAGCCCAACTCCTAGACACAAATTGACACAATTTGATTTCCTGAAGCAAGCGCGATCCTGCGACAAGTTGGGGTGGAGGGCTGATTTGGAATACTTCGTGCTGACCTAAGCGGGTCCTGGAGGAATTTCCAGGCTTCGAAAGGATTCCAGCCAATCAGCTTCACCAAGGAGCTGTCAGCCGTTCCCTCTTGACTGGTCAACATCTCTATACTTTTGGGAATTTGTCAAAGGTCCTCCTCCCAACTTCTAACTTCCCGAAAAGTCCACACACACACTCATCTATCTCATGATGCCGAAAGGTACTGAGTGATTTCTCATGGTCATCAGACCATGAATGTGAAATCATAATCGTGAAGAAAGGGAGCAACACAATATCCAGAAATGGGTTGAGATGTCCGGAGATCCGGATTCAGCAATATGGCAACAAAATATCGCAAAAAATCAGATCAACCCTCACAAGTGTATGTGTCATTGGACGGGTGGACATGATCGCGAACAGGTTCGTCCGGTCCCACTTGAGCGGTTCGGCGCTAACCCGACAAGACTTGACACTAGTGGCGCAACACTCGCGCCACGGGCCCCTTTCTTCATTGATTTGATGGATCATCGCGCTGGCATGCTGGAAAAAACCAGCTGAGCCACAAGCTCGGATCACCCAGTCCGATGGTTTCACACGATTCCAGCTGCTTCCTTACCGGGATCATTACATTGCTCTGACCCGAGGCTACGGGCCCTATGAGACTACGACTACATCCTACATACTGCTGCATTGATATTACTACGTCGTACGAATCCCCATGGAGCCGAAGGGGCCGTGATCGAGGATCGCAGATCGCCAGGCAGCAGATCGCATGCCTGCAAATCCCCATAACCTAAACCCACACTTCCCAAAAATTGCGGCGAGCATGCATGAGAAAAGACCGGCACATCGGTCGCTCGCTGCAGCCCTCCCTCGCTGCAACCACGGCCATTGGCCACTAGTTGAAGCGGCATTACCCCTCTCTCCACGAGATGAGGCGGATCAGCACTCTTCAGATCGCGCCAGACAGGGATTATTGACAGTGGCACCGGGGAGACTGCGGCCCAACTGCTTTTTTGATGATGTAGAGCACAGCTGAATTCCGTCCCGTCTCCCACCAATGAGCAGTTGTACAAGCATCGTCGCGCTGTTACCCCCACTCATGTCATGGCGGCTTGACAATCTCAAACCAGGGTACCAGAGGGTGATCTTCCGTCCGCAGGATCCATGGGTCTCATGAGTCTCGAAGCTCCTCCGATAATGTCTCTTTCCCTACCCCTTCAGTCGGTTGCAGGACATTCCAAAGGGCTTTCGGCCCGCCCGCAGTGGAGCATCTCTATGGGCAAAAGTCCCTAAGGTTTTACCATTCCGTGTGACAACCCCAAATGTCGGCTGAGAATGAGACAAAAGTCTGTTTTTTTTGTTTCTAAACTTTCTCAGATCTCGATCGACTAGCGATAAGGATGCGCCACACGGATGCAATGCGCCCTCCTTCCAGGCTCGTGGTGCAGCACGGGTTCCACTTTGGGTTTCCTGGGATTGACGCCCTGTTTCCCATGATATTGGATTAAGTCTGGTCGCATCGAATCTGGAAGGGTGCCGAGCTTCCCCCGCTGCAAGGATCGACCGTACCGTGCAGGAAAAGAAAAATAGGTAACTTGCATTGCAGGGATGTGAGGCACATGAGAGGGGAAACAGCCTCGGCGATCAGGATCTGAAAGCCTTATTGTATCGTTTTCGGGTTGATAATGGCCATTATTATTTTCTTTGACGAGGACAAGCAACCCCCGCTTCCAAGGATCTGGCTCAGCCGGGCGAGGCTCGTTCATTGTGACCGGGATCGTCAAGGCATCAAAGGCTCGCTATGAGCATTATTGGGTCATCGTGCATACTAAGTCGATTCTAGCGAGGCTCGCTTGTATGCACAAGGCTCCATGTAGGAACGCGATACCGGTGGTGGCAACTTGCATGACAATAAAGCAAGATGTCCGTTGAGGCCTGGGCCTCGGTGGAAGATCCGGTCAAGCAGGAGTCGTGATTGGGTTACATCTCGTTGGGCGAACGATGGGGCTTCGTTGACATGGCTGCTCATTCCGGTCCATCCCGTATATCCCGTGCTTCTCGATGATAGTGTCCACATTCGACACTATCTCAGACACAGCGGGTCTCATCATGACCCCATCCGGACGTCAGGGCCGTTCGTCCGGTGGTCAAGGGCGAGCTGAGAGACCAGTCGAGGAGGCCAGCATGCGCATTCATTGGCGATGGTTCATTCCCACTAGTTTGGCCGGCGATGTGAGCCGGCATGATGGTGTCATACACTGCTGAACTTTGTGAGCCAGGATGAACTATCCGCAAGGGGAAAGTCCATCGAGATAGTTGCCCAACTTCAGAGGATCATCCGGTGACCGGATATTGAACTTTCTGCAGGTGGGCCAGGGTTGATTGGAATCGAAGGACATTGCAGGGGGTTTGAAAGGGATTGAGGATGTAGACCGAGACGGGACAAAGGAAGTAAAGATGATAGGACCAACAGGACCAAAGAGGGCGAAGCATCAAGGCCGTGGACAAAATTTCCCCATAGCTATCTCGCAACTCTCCCAGTCCAGGAGCGGGAATATCACAGCTGAACAGCATCTCCACTATCCACACACTTGTGCACTGGTTCACTAGCACAGAAGTGGGCTGAATATCATAATCCTTCCATTCCTTCGTTTCCGTCCCTGCCTGTCCCCTCATGATCCACATGCTGGCTTGCTTGTGATCTTCCATGAGGTCTCACCCCAGTCAAATTGACAACTCCTCGCCCGTTCTTGCATTCAGTCATCTTTCGAATCCATTCTTGCAAGTAATAGTTGCAACTCCGCCACGCCATGTCGGTCTCGGAGAAAATCCCCATCACTATTCCTAAGCCCGCGGTGACAAAGATGGTGACCACCTCAAGGAGTCCCAGTGAGGTGACCCTCGCCGATGGCGATGACAGCCACATACTCGAAAAGGTCCTTTCCAAGGAGATGGGATCTGTCGGGACAGGCTCGCATCATACCATCGACCTCGAGGCGCAGACCGTTAGCGCCAATCCAAAGCGGTTTGCGTTCGTCCGATATGCCATTCTCACTCTGTATCGACGCCTGTTCACGCTAGTCTTCCTTGCGAATGCTGGCGTGTTCATCTGGATCATGTTGTCCAACCAGAAGCTCCTCGCTTTGGTCAATGCAACGGCTGCCAACTTGCTTGCATGCGGATTGGCCCGACAGCCACTTGTTGTCAACACTATATTCCGCGTTGTGCTGTCTGTGCCGCGGTCAGCACCATTTGCTTTGCGCCGCATCGCTTCCAAGGTCTACCATTATGGTGGCGTGCATAGCGGCTGCGGCGTCGCGGCCCTAGTTTGGTACATAGGGTTTGTCGGAGTCATGTCGCATCAGTATTGGACGCCTCCCTCCGTTAGCGCTGCAACGGTCGTCAGCTTCTCAGCTGCTCCGGTAGCCTTAGCTTACATCATCCTCGTGCTGCTGCTAGCCATTATCGTAGTGGCTACCCCCACGTTTCGCATGAAATATCATGATTATTTCGAACTCACCCACCGTTTCTCAGGGTGGCTTGTCGTGAGTTTGTTCGTGGCGCTTTTATTGATCTTCGCGCATGAAATCAGCCAGGCACAGGGGCAGAAATTGGGTCTGTTCCTCGTCGAGCTGCCCGCATTCTGGTTCTTGATCTTAACGGTCGTTGCTATCGTCCAGCCATGGTTGATGCTGCGGAAAGTCCCGGTCCGTGCGGAGGTCCTGTCAACGCATGCAGTGCGGCTGCACTTTGACCACGCCGTTACCACATTCGGCAAGGGTACTCAACTAGCCAAGCATCCTTTGCGCGATTGGCATGGATTTGCCACCTTTCCCGACCCTAGTCCAGCGGGAACGCGCGGAACACCGAGCTTCTCATGCCTAGTGTCCAAAGCTGGCGACTGGACTGCGGACACGATCAAGAATCCGCCCACCCATCTCTGGAAGCGGGGTGTGCTCCTCTATGGCTTTGCATATTCCATGCGAGTGTTCAAGAGGGTGATCGTGGTTACCACAGGATCAGGTATTGGCCCCTGTCTGTCCTTCCTTGGCGATGATAATCGCCCCGAGCTGCGTGTTATCTGGCAGACTCGCGCTCCGCTCAAGACGTACGGGCAGGGGGTTATTGACCTCGTCCACCGAATGGATGACTGTCCAATCATTATGGATACCAATAAAATGGGACGAGTTGACATGGTCCCTATTGTGCATCGACAATTCGCAGAGTTCAACGCTGAAGCTGTGTGCGTGATCAGTAACCCTGGGCTAACTCGCCGAATCGTGTATGAACTCGAAGCGCGCGGGGTCCCAGCATTTGGTCCAATTTTCGACTCTTGAGTGCGTTTATGTTGTTTATGTTGTTATGTCTGGTGATAGTCTATATGTGTTGAGATTTGTTTCTTTTTCGGCCTGTTCATTCGTCGTTTTGCCTGCATTTCTGTCAGTGATTTCCCCTTTTATACCCCCGTGGAATCTCCCTGGCGTTTTTTGGTACATTTCTGGTTGTTTTCATGTTACCTGGAGTTTTTATTGTCTAGCTCCTCTCTCGTGTGCTCTTTGGGCACTAGGTTCTCTGCCGTGAACACATCATCGTTGTCAAGGGTTGAGGGGAAAAGCGTGTGGAGGAAGGATTTGGAGTCCCTGTCACCAGCTGTCTTCCCATTTTTGTCTGGTGGAAATTTGTGGCCAGGGGTCGCTCGGACCCTGGGCTCAGGGCCGTGCAGCGCAGGCGTGCAGTCAGGCATTTAGGCAACCCATGCAGGTAATGGAACAGACACCAAATTCCCGCAACCTTATGCGCAAATTGTACTCTGTATGTGGTGTGCTTCTTGGAATTCCAAATCGTATGCCTCCACTATCTTGTGGAGCCGTGTTGTAATTGGTCCGTAGTATCACAAAGTGGGACCCTAATGTATTTGCAACCTGCCAAGAGTTGACGTTTTCGAGAAGGTCATTTAGAAGGAAAGGGGATACGAGAAGCCCACTAAGTGTTCTGGAATTAATTAGGGCGATCTATGGATCCACGTCAGGATGTTCAACATATCCCTGTCTTCCGATGGTATAGGACCATATCCCCAACTTGAGTGAAATTCCAGTCCGCCAAGGAGGGGCATGTGTCATTGTGTTGGCACCAACAAAATACCTGATTATGGCAAGGGTTGAGAAGGGAGCATCATTGCGCGTGATTGATATGGAAAAGACAAAAATAGAGTTTGCTTTGAGAATAGAAGATTTTCTCATTTCGGAGAGTTAGGAGCTCTTGCTCCTGAAAAATTGAAGATTGACTTGATGATGTGCGTATAATTCCCCTAGGCTTTTTGTTTGTGATAAATATCACTGTCAATAGATCGGTGTTCTAACTATGTAGCCACATGGCACAGATCTATTAAGTACTGCCAGCCTATCAGTAATTAGCTCGCTGGCCGACTATTGAGTCCCTAATGGTGTTACTGCATGGCAGTAAAAATAGCACCAGTGTGGGGTACAATATGCACAGGAGATCTGTGTGTGACAAATACCTCGACTGATGATCACGAGGCTAAGAGATTGGGAAAAGAAAAAAAAAGAGGGGATGCACACTAGCCGGCATAAAAAACGTCATTTTGTATAGAATATCCTGATTTCGAGACTGCAAACAACTAGAAGGGAGGGCACATCAATTTACATATGCAAAAGGTTGAACTATTAGAACACGTCAGATTTGGGAGTATATAGAGATATATTCTACTAAATATGTAGCATACAGTTATAAGTTGTAAGTATGACCCATCCAAGCATGCCCTGGCATCGCAGAGACCCGAGGATGCTGTTTTGGAGTCGGTGAAGGTGATATAAGACAAACGACTTTGCGTTAAATGCTTTGAAGGTTTAGGGGTCGCAATAATTACCAAAAACCCACCCTGCTTCTCAGTTAATAGACAGATCTCGATATTCCCAAGATAAACATACAGGCCTTATGATCATCTCTCTACAATTAACGTTGTAGCGCCTCCAACGTGCGGGGCTTATTTGTGATATGAACGAATCAAACCCCATGAAATGAAACATCTCATACAATGGATCTGGCTTCTAAATATTTCATTGAATTTGTACTTTAACGACGAGTCATGGAAGGTTTGTTTGTTTCCTGAAGCTGTAAGTCAAGCGTGTCGAAACACTTCCCCAAATGGACTAGCCTCATTGCAGGATCACAACGCCACTCACGCTGGATATCTGAAATTTCTGAGGTGCAAATGCCGTTTTAAGCATGCATTGCTAAACACATAAGCTCAAAGCTTCTACAGTCGTGGTCAACTCTCCACCCCGCGGACCTCCGCGGGCTGACATACCAAATCGGGCCATATCTTCGCGGAGTCTTACAGGCATCTGAGAGTATAAAGCGCGGATCCTACCTCCCTGATACCACAAAATCAAGTTCAAAATTTCTGAATACTTGACTCCGAATCTGTCCACGATGTCTCCAGGTCGAAAGGTACGTACCTCATATCTCATGCACTCATCAAGAAAAATGTCACATCAAAGCTGACCCACTTCCCAGGCAATCATTATCGGCGCCGGTCCCGCAGGCCTTGCAGCTGCTTTGCGCCTGCACCAGCAAACAAACATCCAAGTCACAATTTACGAGTTACGCGCAGAGCCCACCACTCTGGGTGGAGCTATTGGCATCCTGCCCAACGGTCTTCGCCTCCTGCACCGTCTAGGCGTCTACGAGAAAGTCGCAGCTCGCGGCTTCACCAGCTCGAATTTGACCTTGCATTCTATGCAGGGACATATCGTTTTCCAACAAGATTTTGTCGGCTGGGCGCGAGAGAAAACTGGGTTCGGGTACATGCGCATCAAACGCACGGATCTGGTGGATGTCTTGCTTGAGGCGGTGCAGCAAGCTAAGATCCCGATCCGATTCAACAAGCGGCTGACGACGGTCGAGGAGAGCGATGCAAGTGTGCAGGTCACGTTCGAGGATGGATCGAGTGATACTGCTGACATGTTGTTTGGGTGTGATGGTATCCACTCGTTCGTGCGACGTGTCTACGTCGACCCCAAGAAGACCCTAGAGTACTCGGGCATGTCGGGTCTTGGATCTATTATTCCCACCAGCGTGCTATCACCCACGACGACCGCTCATATTACTGGCCTGGACACCACGTTGACCGAAGATGGCATGCTCGCCGTGAATCCGTGTACGGCTGGGAAAGATGAGATGTTCTGTTTCTTCTCGAAGGAGGTCACACTCCCGGAATCGGGGGATAGCCGCGACGGCTGGGAAGTACACAGGAAGGAAGAAGTCGATGGATTCAAGTCTACTATGTTGGAGAGTCTTGAGAGTGCAAAGGGTGAATGGGGTGACGCTCTGAGGGAGGTTCTCAACAATATGTCCTCCGTGAACTTCTATCCAGTCTACAGATTGCCTCCCGGTGGAGTTTGGTCCAAGGGCCGATGTCTTCTTGTCGGCGATGCTGCCCATGCAATGTCTCCGCATGCTGGACAAGGCGTTTCAATGGCCCTTGAGGATGCCTTCTTGCTATCTCGCTTGCTTGAGGACCCCAAACGGCCGCTTGACAAGGTCTTTGATATCTACGATAGGATTCGCCGACCTCGCGTCAATGAGATCTTCAAGTTGGCTGCACAGAACGCTGGAGTGCGAAGGAAGACTGGTCCATGGGGCTTGTGGCTCAAGGAAGTTCAATTTTCAATGGCGATGATTCTTTCGTCGGTCTTTGGTGCGGATAAGAGAGGATTGCGACAGGGTCATCTGGTGTACGATATCGATGAAGTGGGCTTGGTCTAGATTCGTTTCTTTGCCTGGGCTTGTTGAATATTCTTCTTTTTAGGAGGAGAGACATAGCTACGGCAGGGAGAGCAAGTAACATAACACTAATTTTGTATCAATTAATCCACAATTCTGTCATTATTCAAGCCTGGTAGTCAGAGTACTGAATTATGTAACTGGTGTCTCCCTTCCAAGCACACTTGCTTATTCCGGCCTTAGTTCCCTTCGCGGCACCCAATAAGGCGTCCAAAATGTGACGAACTTGAACAGAATCATGAGAATCCAACATAATTCGTCATTACAAATCAAATCCCCAATCATTCTAGACTTTAATTCCATAGAAATACCCGCTTCTCCTCGATCAAGACCTACGGGCGTCGCCAACCGCATAGCTCGTCAAAGCTTGACCCCAATAATCTTCGCCCCCAAATCCTCCAAAGTGGGGCTGAGGCCTGATGATAATATCAAAAATTCCACCCAGCCAACAACAACGATTCTGCTTCAATTGACTGATTAATTCGAGGCCTGTGTCATAAGGCCGAAAGCCCGAGGTCACAGCAGAAGGGTTCGCCGTGCATGATTGATAATCGATAAATCTGTCTGCCATGGAATGTTGGTTTATATCAGGTGCTATGCGCGCCTCTGTATGAAGTCTACACCCAGGTATCCCAGAACCCCTATTCCCGTCTCCAAAGGGTTACCTATATTATGGCTGAAGACAAAGAGAAAGAGAGCGTTCCGAGCAATGCCTCCCCTCAGGTGATAGTGGCTAATTCTGATGGATCAGAAGTTGAGAATCAAACACCAAAAGAACCCGCAACACCTCCTCCACCTCCTAATGGAGGTCTCACTGCCTGGCTTCAGGTCGCAGGGGCGTTTTTCCTATTCTTCAATTGCTGGTTAGTCACCAAATGACCTACCAAATAACCCAGACAGCCAGTGCTAATGGAATAACTCAGGGGCGTGGTCAACACATTCGGTGTCTACCAAAGCTACTACGAAGATACTCTGCTACCTAACTACTCCGCATCTTCGATTTCATGGATTGGCACAGTCCAAGGTTTCCTACTCTTAATGGCAGGAGTAGTCGTAGGACCTATCTATGACAAAGGCCACCTCACGTCTCTCCTTGTGGTCGGCACGTTCCTAGTCGTGTTCGGTCTGATGATGACTTCGCTGGCAACGGAATACTATCAGGTATTCCTAGCACATGGTCTTACCACGGGACTTGGCTGTGCATGCTTGTTTCTGCCGAGTGTCGCTATTGTAGCGACTTATTTCACGTCGCGACGAGCACTGGCGACTGGTATCACTGCTTCGGGTGGTAGTATTGGTGAGTCGATACGATACGGAAAAGAGAAGTTATTATGAAAGTATAGTAGCTAACTCGTAATTCTAGGATCGGTGATTTACCCCATCATGTTTCACAAATTAATCAACCCCCTGGGCTTTGGCTGGACAACACGGATCATCGCCTTCGTTGCTCTGGGGGGACTCATCTTCTCCATCGCCGTGATGAAACCACGTCTCCCACCACCCAAGCAATCACGATCCCTGCTCGACATGTCCGCTTTCAAAGATGTACCCTTCCTCATCTTCTGTATGGGGCTCTTCTTCTCCTTCGTCGGGCTATACTTTCCCTTTTTCTACCTCCCAACCTACTTCACCTCCTTCCTCCATTCCGACGGAAACATCGCATTCTACATAATCGCCATTCTGAACGGCGCTTCCGTCTTCGGACGTATCGCACCCGGAATCCTTGCCGACCATATCGGATCCGTCAACACCGTTATTCCTATTAGCTTCAGCGCAGCCGTTCTAGCCTTTGCATGGATTGGAATCCGAAATGAGGCCGGCACTATCGTTTTTGCTATTCTGTACGGGTTTGCCTCGGGGGCGATCGTGTCTCTGCCGCCGACCATACTTGCCCGACTGACCTCTAATATGAGTATATTGGGTACGCGAATGGGAATGTCTTTTACTTTTGCGGGACTGGGGTTGTTGATTGGGAATCCTATTGCGGGGGCGCTGTTGGATATAGAAGGGCGGGTTTTCTGGAAGGGGCAGTTGTTTAGTGCTGTGATGGTTGTTGTTGGGACTGGGTTGTTTATTTGCCTGAGAGTCTTGAAGTGGAAGCAGGGTGAAGGGTGGAAGATTTGATGTAGATGTTTTATAGAGCTGGATCATCTAACCTTTGAGCATACTATAGACAATAGACAAACTATATTCGATATTGAAGATACCTAGATTGACAATTTCAAGACAGTCTCACGCCACATTATGTTCATCCTCCGTCATAACATCAAACAAAATCATACAAGTAGTAAAGTAAGCTTATTTCATCCCTGCCGACCACCCTCAAACCCAACGCCCGCCCCTTGACTAGACCGCTGGGCATCATCATCCTTCTTCGACGCAGCCCAATCCGCTCGCTCCTTCTCCTGTTGACTCAATCGACGCTTCTCCCGTTCTTCCTCGCTCGCACGACGCAACCAGCCCCAGTTATGGTGATGAACAGGTTTATTTCCTAGGTACATCAGCCATGACCGCATCATACACCAGTACCTCTTATAACAAGAGACCAGCGACACAGGAAGTGACTTACCAGCTTGATCTTTATTCTCACCGGCCACATCCTCAACCTTGGACTCTTGCGGCACGGACTGTGACACTGCCGGGATTTGTGGTTCCACCGGCTCTTGCGGTTCCTGAGCTGGATTCACGAGAGAATCCTGGTTGGCCGAGTCCTCAGAACTCTTCCGCTGATGGTGGTGGAAGGCATCGGATGCCCTGCGGAAGAGGTTCGACATGATTATGAGATGATCAGTATGTCCGGTAAGTAAAGTTTTGACGATATGTTTAGAATCCTTGATAAATTCTTGTCTCCCAGACCAGCATCCTTCTATTATAAAACCTCCTCCAACGGGGATGATGTCATATCGCCTGATGGAGGGGAGGCATGAAGCATCTCCTAGGATCTAGGTGGTCATGCGACTCATCTCAAGCTCTGGGTCGGTATAATAAAATAGCTCCCACGGCCAATTATCAGCTAGTTCGTTGGAACTCAATAATATTTTGAGTTTGAAAGTTACATGGCATCATCGGCAGAGAACTATGGTCGGGAAGCCGGGTCGAGACCTCCGAGGTTTCCGGCCGAGTTTGTGAATAATGTCATTGATTTTGGCTGTTATTATTAAAGTAAAGTTTCAGGAGAGTTTGGAGGGGTACGTCGGTTTGGGATATTTGTATGCATTTGTTGGGTCGGGTTCTTGGGTCGGAGATATGAGTCAGTCAGTGTTCATTAATCAAGGTGGGAATCTCCATGACGGCTTAATCACTGTGGCCTAGCGGATATCCCGAGGATAGTGGCGATGGGGATCCACGGTGGGGTTCTATTGTCAGGATAAGGCAATTATGGCACTGTAGTTGAAAGGCGCCAAGTGGTAGTTTCTTCAACGCCAAGGGCCCACGCAGCTGATAACAGGTGGTGCTGGTGAGCGTATCTCAACCACATTCTTAATCTTGTAAGAGTAGCTGAGTGTGGAAATAAGGAAGCTTACAAGATCACACAATTTACAATTCATAGAAAGATGGACCATTCAAGTCAATGTATTAAGGTAGATATCAAGAGTAGAGAGCCCATTGGCAACATGAAATCATGCGTTTCTAAGACATAGGGGGAATAAGACTCGAAAAGATCGAGTGCACAAGAACAGATAGAAGATAGATATGGACAGAAGAAGTGAAAGGATTGGGTATAGTGCAGGGGTGAACGAAACCCGTCCGTCCGAGCCAAGCGATGCACGCATGCAACCGAGCCGATTATGTTTTGCCGTTCAATCTTGATCACATTTTGGGCCAGATACCAGATTTTTCATGCTTTCGCGTTGAGAGATCCGCTGACGCTGTTGTATGAGAATAAAAAAAGAAAGAAAAGAAAACCATATGATGCGGAGACATTGATCATGAGTCATGAAATGTCTCCCCGAAAAGTTGATTATCGTGAGATGGGGAATGAATAAAAAAGGAATAAGAAGGTTGTGACAAGTCCGTGACTTTGGGATATCTTTCTGTGGGTCGTGGAGATCATAACGTCATGGCGGGAGAATTGTGAATGAGAAAAGAAGGCGAGGCGGTAATTGTAGTGTTGAAGGGTTCATTGGCGGGAAGAGTCAACCGAAGGAGCGCGTGATGCGACACGGGAGGTAGGCTCAGAGGGAGGCGGGGTCCGCTCAGTGACCAAGTCGTCAACTGTGAAGCGCATACGGCCTCGGTTAGAGGTGGAGTTGGCAGTGGAGTTAGCGGAAGAGTGGGTTGAGTCACTATCCAGACGCAGAGAGTCCATGCGCTCCAGCTCGTCGTATTCGGGAAGGGGGAGGGGAGAGCCTTGGTAGTCCTCCATGACGCTGCGGGCGTCGTCCAGTCTGAAGTAGCCGGGAGGGCTGGCAGGGACGTCCTCGTAGACAGGAGGCATTTCCTCGTCCCAGCTGATACCGAGACCACTGCGCTCGGTGACGTGGAGGTTGAACTGCATGCGCAGGACACGGGCAGCGCCAGTGGGAGTGATCAAGCGGGTGTTGCGGTTGGGGCAGAACTCCTCGGCGACGATGAGCTCAATGACGAGGTTGTGCTTAACCTCCAGGCCACCGGGAGCCTCCATATCACAGACCGGGTTGGTGGTGGGATTGATGCTGGCATCGAATTGCATGGTGATTTCACCGCCAGCGGTGTCAAAGTCGGTCTTCCAGCCGGTCTTCTCCTCGTTGTGGCCGATGATGCGGGTCTCCTGGTGCAGGACACCCTTGTTCTCGCCGCCAATCTTGTGGGCGTGCTTCTGGCAGGCAGTGGAGACGATCTTCTGGTGTTCCTCAATGCGCCACATCATCTTGCGCAGGCGCCAGCGAGTCTGTGTCTCGTCGCCCTTGTCCACCACGCCGCTCAGAGTCATCTCCACAGGGAAGTTTCCAATGGGGTGAACCACGGAAGGCAGGACGATCCGGCCAGTCAGGTTGGTAGGAGGGAAAATGCGGATAGAAGACTTGTCGTTGCCGGGGATCAGGGCACGGCGGAGGTTGAGGGGCAGCTTCAGGCTGAATTCCTCGCCGATGGTGCTCTGGGCATGAGCCAGCAGGAAATACTCCACCTGGCCCAGGGCGCCATTGCAGGAGGCAGGCAAGTTACCCGGGAACAGGTAGCTGAAAGGGAAGTCATGCTGGCCAGGCTTCAGGCGAAGATTCTCCGTGAGGAAGTTCCAACGGGTCAGCTCCTCAGTGCGAGTAGCACAGCTGGGGCAGTGGCCGGAGACAGGCTTCTTGGTGGTGTTCTTAGAGATGAGGCGCACATCAAACTGGCTGAGGATGACCTCACCAGCGCTATCAGGGATAGTCACACGCAGACGACCAGAGAACAACGCACCAGTCGAGTTGCTTGGGTTGCCATAGCAGACCAAAGGAGGAGACTCGACCAAGACCTCCAGCTTGGCGGAAGGCTTTGCCAGCTCTTCCTTACCAAGGCGCTCCTTAGATCGGCCGGCGCGTCCCAGGCTGCGGCGCTTGTCCTTGCTGTGGTCTCGGTGGGGGTGGATCAGGTGGTCCATGTTGAAAGAAAGGCGACGCTCGGGGGAGCGAGCACGGTCTGCGCCATGCGCCGGCTTCTTGGGGTGGGGGATCTCATTGACGGAGGTGGTCGATGACGCATTGGAGTGGATGGGAGTCGATGAGACTGATGAGTGCAGGGAGCCAGAGCCCCGAACAAAGTTGGGGATCAGGCGGCCCGGCATTGTGAGAGAGTATCTGTTCTGATAATTGACGGCGGTGTGAGTCAATCGAAGAGTGAGGTGGTGGTGATGAGTTGAAGAAGTGGAGGTGTCGATATAGATTGGCTTGGCTGATGTTCAGGAAGCAGTGCGGTGTTGGTGGAGTTGAGAAGTGATAATACCAGCAAACCAAAACATAATCCAGTCTTCAAGTCATGTATGTAAGAGGAGGAAGGAAGTAGTAAAAGCAGAGCATCAGAGGCGATTTGCGCTGCTTTTGAATCTTTGTAGAGGGATCATGTGCTTGAGCCTAAAAGCCACCGAATCCGTGGAAAACTTCTTGGAACCACCGAAAAATTTCTAGTTGGTTCCCACTTTGTCCACTTTGTCCCATGCGGCCAGCCAGGTACCGGACGGCCATTCGTTCTGGTCTGGCCACCATCACTAAGAAATGTGACTGAATTGGGGAATTCAATTGACTAACTGGAAAAAAAAGGAAGAAAAAAAATTTAGAAATTTTAAAAAAAGTCACAAAGTGGGCCGTGGCTCATCGTCATAGTGGAGTCTGACCATACGCGTACCGCTGCAATACGACACTGTTACGCCGTCCATCTTTATTCTTAGATTTCTTTCTAAGCAGGGATAAGAGCACAGTACTTTAGGTTCTTGAGCGATATTAGAGTAAAGCACGCAGTCTGTACATATGATGATTGAATTATTAGAGACTATGGCATGAGAAAGAATTGAATGTTATGTCCTCCCCGAGGTAAACCCGCTCTCTGGGCTCCCACGCCACCCTGGGCGTCGTGAATTCTATACTTCCCCCAGCCTATGGTGACGGTGAGGAACTTGAACCATCCAACTCGGCTCTGGTGCCGGCAGACTCAATAACCATTTCACCCAGACACCCCAAATCATCTTCCTTCTCTCGACCGAGCAAAGATCGGGGATCGCCTGATGCCAGCCCAGACAACTCTACCCCACATCCTATTTGGTTCATGGTAGATTTGTGGTCATCATTTTGCGATCATCTTAACTTCTCGACTGATCTAGTCTCTATCGGGGTAATCAAGTTCAAGACCACCTGATGGTGCGCATCTTGGAAACCTTCGGTGTCGATTACCCCTCCCGATACCTTGTCAAAGGTGTCAATCATGGATGTTCGATGTCCGAAATTCCTGGGGGCCAGCAAGGTCAAAGCCCGTGCGCAGTGAGTCACGGTCGGCTAGAGCCCCGGCATGGTCGGTGGATGTCGATGAGGATGGGATCTTCCCCCAAGGATTGTAGGGGAGACTGCCTTCTAACAACTCGGCCTAGATGGCATGTGGCCGAGGGGCTGACGGCGGGGTATGTGGCCGATCGCGGTCTCCTTCGGCTCCTTGAGAGGGCATCTAGAGAGCATCTAGAGAGCATCTAGAGAGAGTTCCTTTCTATTAGAAATACATACAGTCATTATCAATGTAGACACTGTAAATAGTATAGATTGAATCATACTATTATGAGATAGTCTATTGGATTTCTATTGGTATAGCACATGGCCTACGCATAGGGTCATCATCATCTAGTTCATAAGCTCATGCTTAACAATCAACATTATTGATCGTTCTGTGCTCATTTACCCCAGATATTGACCACTATCCGGTCGGACCTCCCTGCATCGGTCATATCTGCAAGTGACGGACTTTCAAAGCTTCTGCATCTGTGTCGGCGTCTGCACTCTACACTCTACATGTCTACTCCGTACTTCATCGGCGCATTGACTTTCCCACGACGCTGTGTGAATACGGAGGCTTGCCCGATCACCTGAGCCTTAGGGCCAAGCGGGTTCATTTCCCCGGCTTTGTGGTGCCGTGTCGCCCAGGGTCGTACCGCTACTACACCGAAAGTCTTCTAGTTCGGTTTGGCTGGCTTGTGACTTGCCGCTATAGAAACCTTGCCCGCGGAACCCGAGGAGATGCTAGGACTTGCCCCGGACAGGGAACTGTCTACGCCGCCACGGAGCCGAGTCGCTCGAGTAGGAACCTGGAGCCGGACGTCATGTAGAGAAGGGACATAGGGGGTCATAGTAAGGATGAACCTACCCAATCTACCATAGCAGAGTTAAATTAGCAGGCATTGATGCTGACTATGCAGTATGATGACCCCGACCGAGTAATTGACTACCATCCAATCCCTAAGCCCAGCATGATCAGCTCCTACGCTAGTCATTCCTAGTTCTCTCAATGGAATACTTATAAGTCATTGAATATGAATTCAGTAGTAACAGAATCATAACATGTGCTCCGTATACCAGGTACTCCGAAACAACTCCATCCACTTTGTCCAAGCTGGAGGCCACGATGGGCCATTGAACCATCACGTGGCGCCATCAGAGGGCCAGCGACGGCCCGACCGCTGGGTCTTTGTTTCGGTCACAATACAGAGGCAGTAACAACAAAATACAGTGTAAAATACGCTAGTGGCAGATCCTCAAGATGAGTTGCGCTGAGAATTTTTCCCGCTTAACCGCTTTGGGCAACAAGAACGCGTGCCAAAGGCCCCAAGAGTCCACAGGACCCTGTTGCGCTCCACTTCTTTTCTGACTCTTTGCTTTTTTTTCTCAATTCGCCGGCTTCGTCGCCAAACCACTCACCACCAACACCATCGACACCACCACCATTGATTCACCGTTTTGGGATTAGTGGCTGGCGACGGCTCTCTCCCCCCGCACTGCACGCTGGCGCCATTTTGCGGGGCGCAGACTGGTCATTCGGCGCTGTCGCAATTTTTCAGCTGGGGGCTTCGTCATGATGCAAAATCAGCCTTGAAATTAGAGACTGTTTGGAAAGTCAGGTACGATTGATAATCATTTGAGAGGAGCTTGAATTTGATCATCACGCCCAATCTAGCCGCAGGGAGCTGTCAAGAGTTGCTCTGTGCTTTCGAAGCAGGGCTATGGGCGAATCATCAATTCCCCTGCCCGCACTAATTACATAACAGTTTGCTCTTTTGCGCGCCATGGCCAACCCTGTGGGCGGGAGATCCCTCCTAGATCAGCTCCTTTTTCCCCTGGCGACGGGTAAAAACAAAATAATCATGAAAAAAAAATGCCACAAGAAAAAGCAGAGACGGTGGTCCACTTGGTATCAGGTACCTTCTCTGACATGCAGCTACGAGATGCGCGTGTCATGGTTCAATTGCTCATCACCGTCTCTTCTTGGAGCCCAGAGCTCAAGGACCTATACTAGGTCCGGGCTTGTGGCCTATGGCCTATGCAGGACTGGGATGCTGAAGAATCACGTCTATGGCTCGTGCGCACCCGGGTGGACGGCATCTTGATCTCTTCTCACCTTCCTTGGCCGCGGACCAACGTGCCCTCGCTCTTCCTTGCGGTGAGACGGGGACCCGATCACGCCATGGAGATGGACTCCTCCAGAGTCTAAGGGAGTCCTCCCGTCGCCAAGTGGGAGGAGCCCCGGACGGAGAACATCGTCGGAGTCGCCCGCTGGCCCCTCTCTAGCCCGCAAACCCATAGAAAATACGATGCTGGTTGTTCTCACCTTGGTTCTACCGTTCTATCGCGACCGTCTCGCGGCTGAAGCAGGATCGGGATGGCGATCCATCGGGACTAACTCCATAGTAACCAGGCCGCTCTTCATTCTCCAGTTCCGCGTAGAATAGCCGATTTGAGGTAACCCGTGGGAAGTGGGAATAGCGAGCTCTAGAAAGAATTATCCAAATAATAGGTAAAAAGCCCTTTTCAGTATGAGTACCGCGGGGATGCGCAAATCATAGCCGCGCCCTGTCCCAGGTGCTTGGCAGCTTTCAGGATCTAGCTAGACTCTGTTGTGCCGATTACTCCACAAGGGTTGCTATACTGTATTCTCTTCGAGCCTTCGCGCCTTACACCCTACACCTTACAATAAGCACCGACAGATCGGGCATTTCAGCCAATAGAAAGGGGTGGCATGCCGTGAAGATCGAAATGCGTCGGCTCTCTGGCGAACTTCCTCTTTCGGGTCGATCTCGGAGACGCCATCCGATCAGGATTGAGTCACGCCTTCTATGGAGGATTCTGTATACAACCCATACTCTTGATATGGAAAATGAACTTCTTTACTACTGTGAGATAGTTAGTTGTTAGTCATTTTTGAGTACTGCATCATTCGGCCAATTACTTTCCCTCTCATTACTCTCTAAAACTCAATCTACGAAGTGTAACATAGATTACTTTCCTGATCTCGAACCATGTACTCTCATTCAACCTTGCAAGTATCACGCTATTTAAGCTTGAGTCTTATCAGAATTCATCATCAACCAAGAAATTGCGTATCCCATCCCATCCATCCATTCCATGTCCAAAACCCAACATCCTCCTCCAACCCTTAATTGCACCATTGCACCCCATACTACTAAACAAAATGACAACAACAACGCAATATGAGAATAATAAAGTAATAAAAAGAAAATAAATAAACCTAGAGAAGAAATATCCCCCGTCCCTTTCTATCCATTCTCCATAGTCCATACCACCATCAAACTTTTCTAGTAACCCGGAAAACTCCCGGGTCCCCGCCCGCAACAAGCGTGCCGCGCAGAAATTTTCTGTTCGACCGGTCTTTGTCCCAGCGGTAGGTACATCGACTCGGCCCCTCCAGAGTCCACCTTACCTTCTTTTTTGCTTCATTGCCCAGTGACTGCTCTCTTTTTGCTGAATTTCTCCCCTTCCACCCCCACTCTTGCCCAGAACTTTATACTCGGGCCGACGCAACGTGATGCTTAACAGGTCCGCCAGTGGTGGCGGCGGGATCGGGTCTACGTGTGGTTTGTCCCTAGGTGGTTTACGTTGGATGGGTTGTGGGTAGGATTGTAGTTGAGGTCTTTTGTCAGATAAAGATTATGGAAATACTACACAATATGACTTTGGTAGTGTCTGATGAGAATGAGATATCCCTCCTTCACTTGCGAGCTATGGAGTCAGTAGTATATAGCCATTGGTACAATATTATTTAAGAAACAATAGTATGGACTACTACAGTAGTAGAGCAATCGCACAAGAAGGCGGTGAACCTGGTCAAGCCTGATGGCGTGTTGGATTTCCACCAGACTGTTGTCCGTCGGGAAACTGGTAGAGTCTGGGTCTGGGTGAGGCTTTTTGAGTAATTTGCCGGGCCGATGGAGTCTCGGTGTGCCGGGTGGATTTTTGGTTACATGTATGGGAATGTGGGTGTGTGGACTGTGTCAGGTTAGTGTGGATTCTTTATTTACATACTGGACTACTGGGGTAGTATGTAACGTATCTTTGTATGTAGGCGAGTTGTCTGGATGATGATCGTGATGATCTGCATCTGCTCGGTGGGGGATGGATGGCGTGGTTATGTGTCACAATATATTTGCTGGAATTGGATGTTTAGGGTATGCAAATCAAATGTCAAAAAGGTGTATTAGGTCCTTGATTGGATATTGGGAATTGAGTCATGGTGGACCACGATATTTCACCATCTTGACGTCAAAGGATGGCGCAAGATGAGATGATTCGACCCGAAGGTCTCGGCTACGCGTCATCTTTTAAGATGACTTGGACACCTGGAACTGGTGAATGCTCGCTACAGTAAACAGGCAAGACATGGTCTACTATGAGGAGTCCATTGGCCATGAGCAGTAACTTACTCGTTGTATACAAACTTTTCCTCGAGTCCAGAAGAAAATTCGGGAATGCCGCTAGAACTTTTCCATATACCCAATCAGGCAGGTACAGCAGACAGGGCAAACGGACGGGGCAGTCCGGCTAAACTTCTAGAATCTCCTTGATTGATGGTAGCGATGCCAGTTGGCTGACTGAGCAGAATCTTTCCTATGGACTGCACTTGAATTTAAGGTACATCTCTGAGGTCAGTGCTCCTAATCTGCAGGGCAGCCATTAAGCGCACGTAGATCCTGGAAATAGCCTGATAACAGATCTCCCCGCATCAGCAGACCTCGTGGGTTCCTGATAAGGGCCACTTCACTGACAGCCACTGGAACTCTCTTGTTTGATGTATTTCTATAGATAAGAAATTCTTCAAGGCACATGATTTAATCAATTCAAATTCAAACCTCCTGGGTCTGTCACAATCTCCTCAATGAACCCCTGACACGTGACCCCAATTCCGGGGGATCGTCCCGCAATCAGAATTCATCAATTTGAGCTTCCCCCTATTCCGGCGACAAAGCTTTCGGCCACCGTGTTCTTTCAACATGGCCGAGTGATTCGCCCTCCCGACCTTCTGTCTCCTTGGAACTGTAGGCTCGGTGCCTGTACAACTGTTTCCCATTCAATTAACTATCGACCTGCGTGTCTACCGAAGATAGGCAGCTTCCGCATCCGCCGCAATCCCATCTCCAGCACATCGACCAAGTGGGATGCTGGTTATACCCCACCGTGCCAGGGTCAACGGTTGAAACAGCGCATGCCGTGATCCACAATCCTCCGAGTCTAACTCGATCGCCCTTACCTCTCAATCTGCCATCGAGATAAGCTTCAATTGAGAAAGGTTGGAGATCCGACACTCTCAAACACAGACGTCATTATAAACGTGGCCATCGCGTGAGTAACGGCCAACCATAGGCAACAGAAGATCGCGTCATTGCCTCGAATTGGATCTACTGTCGTCTTGTTGATACTCGCTACCTCCTTTCACAATGTCGCCATCATTCAATGTGACTTCGCTGGCAATTGCCATCGCCGCGGTCTTCCTCTTCTGGACCATCTCCTCCACCTCGTCACCTTTTACCCGCTCCTTCCCTAAACTCCGCAATAAACGCATCTGCCTCTTGATCGCCCATCCCGATGACGAGGCCATGTTCTTCTCGCCCACCGTGCTGGCGCTCACCAGGCCCGAGCTCGGAAACCACCTGAAAATCCTCTGCTTCAGCACTGGTACGTCACTACCATCACCGATTCCGGCCATTGAGTTTCCTCAAAACACAAACACCATACTCCCAAACTCAACAACAAATATGCAATCCCACTAAGAAATACAAGCTAACCACCATCTCTCTACCAACAGGCGACGCAGACGGTCTCGGCGAAACCCGCAAAAAAGAACTCCAAAAATCCGCCCTCCTCCTCGGCGTCCGCGACGAATCCGACGTCTTCATCGTCGACGACCCGACCCGTTTCCCAGACAGTATGAGTGCAACCTGGGCCGCAGACCACGTCACCTCCCTCCTCGCCTCAGCCTTCTCCCCCGACCTCGCAGCAACCCTCAACGGCACCGCAAAGAAGAATCCCAAAAAGGCACCCACCGCGACAATCGACGTCCTCCTCACCTTCGACCAACACGGCATCAGCAACCACCCCAACCACCGCTCGCTATACCATGGCGCGGTGCATTTCCTGCGCACGCTGATGACGGATAAAGAAGGGTTTAATTGTCCCGTGACACTTTATACGTTGACTTCTACGTCTATGGTGCGCAAGTATGCTGGTGTGCTGGATGCGCCGTATTCGATGCTGTTGGGTGTTTTGGGGAATTTGTTTGGTGGGAAGAAGAATGGGACTGATGATGGACCGGCGCGGTTGTTGTTTGTTAGTTCGGTTGGGGAGTGGTTGACTGCGCAGTCAGCTATGGTGAGGGGTCATAAGAGTCAGATGGTCTGGTTCCGGTGGGGTTGGATTACTATCGGGAGGTATATGACTGTGAATGATTTGAAACGTGAGAAGGTCTAGCAAAGACCTGGAAAGGGTCATCTCTCTTTGTCGCTGTAACAGTGGTGAGGAGAGATGGGTGTATTTGTATGATTGGATGGATTTGAGTTCGTGGTTTGCGACTCTTGTACACAGTCTGCTACTCGGAGATATTTCGAGAAGCTTATAATGAATATAATATGCTACTACATATCTGTGCTACTACTTTGATAAGGGTATCGAAACCCGCTTCTTGCCATATTAGGCGAGGTGAGCATGTTGTGTAGAGTTCCGAAAGCGCTTAATCTTAAGTGTGGCATACTGGATTGGCAATTCCCGAGCTCAACAAGCGAGGTCCAAAGTTCAGTGAGACATCGAAGCACCGACTTCTACTATGTATTGAACAAAAGATTGATGAATGATACATTCTATACAAGGCAGCTGGGTATACAGTACTATAATACGACCAAGCTTAAGATCTCGCTTGGGATGTCTCTCCAACACTCTAACCATCCATCTTGGTACGTATCCGCTAGAAAAAAACAACTCTACAGCAGCGAACCATCTCAGTCCGTCTAGATCCAAGATTGCTCATCCAACAAGAAAACACTCTTGTTCTGCCTCGGCTTGAGCATATCCAACGCAGCAAGACGACCATACAATCCACTATGCGGGTTCGTCTTCGTAGACAACTCATGTCCATCCGGATACTCCGTCCAAGTATTCCGCATCCTCTTCACAGCCTCGTAAAACTCATCGGAAGCGCGTACTTGGAAAAAGAAAAGTCTATCCAGCGGTGCCGCCGTGCGATCCAGGTAAGGATGTCGCGCGGCAACATCATCCCATTTACCCTGTTCGGTCCAGGGAATGCGCATACCCGCATCAAAGAGCTGTTTCTGATCGGATTGGCGACGTACAGGGCTTCCGTTGTAAGCGGAAGTGTAATATCGACTGCCGAAACCCTTGGCGCCGACCATTTCGATGTGACCGGTCTCTTCGCCGTAGAAGAGCTGGATTTTGCTGGGGATGAAGTCGACCCATTCTTCAAGCATTTTGGGTCGTTCTTGGTGGTGCCACTCCTTGTCGGAGATGTCTTTCCAGCTGGGGACGCGGACAGCGACGTATAAGACGCGCTGGAGGAGGTAGAGTTGTTGCCAGACTTCGAGTCGGATGATGTCGTAGGTTTGAATGGCCTCGGCGAGGATGGGAGTTCGGAATAACTCTGGATCTGGCATTGTAGCGCCTTGTCGCATTTGCTGATGCGCGGCTTCGAGGGCTGGGGATAGACATCTCATGACGACCGTACGTGCCTCTGCCTGTCTTTTCTGAGTTTTCTCTAGGAGATTGTATGCGCCGTGGATGTAGTCTTTACAATCTTCCAGGCGACCGTTGTCAATGCTCGTGTTGATCATGAATCGCCATTCTTGTAGCGTTGGGGTCACATTGTAGGGCTCCGAGGTCATCGTGTCAAAGATTGATTGCACAATATCGACGGAGACTCGGCCTACAGAGTTTGCCCATTGGGTATATTTCTCGGAGTTGCTTGTTTCCCTTGCCGACGATCGTTGACGCGAGAGAACGTAAGCTCGCTCGAATAGCTCGTGCCAGACTTTTGCGGGAATCGGGATATTGTATGAGGATGAGATGAACTGGACCGTTCGTATCGCGCCAGCAATGTCATTGTTCACTCCCAGGCCGTGGGCCACGGCAAACAGCAGATTCTCGGTCGGATAGAGCGCAGACCACTGGTCGTAGGGCGTTACTGGCGGCACCTTCGAGTTGTCGGGCTCCAGCTTTAGAGCTTCCGTATCCACATTCCAAACTTCCTTCAGAATATGTTGCATCCCCCACCTATGGCCTACCCGCGCTGCAGCGAGCATCAAGTTGATATACGTGCGCTCATCACCTAGATGACCCTCGGCTTGCATCTCGCCGAAAATTCGTAGGGCAAACTTGCGAACACTCCTTTGCGCCGTCCCAAAGCCCTGCCATCCGAGCACTTGCTCCTCGCTGCGCCGCTTCCTGTAGCCTTTTGGAGACACGCGCATGCGGTAGGCTTCTCGTCCCGTATGGCAATGATCCCAGACTTTTGCCTCCATGTAGTGGTTGTAGCACACTGTATCCGGAATCACTTCCATCTTAGTCATAGTCTCCCAGACCTGATCCGCGAGATTGCCATTGCCCATGGACCGGGCGCAGTCCAGGAGGTGCGTAAATTCCGTCAATTGCAAGGTCTGGCCGCTCGCTGTGCGGTAGCGGACTACGGTGAACAAATCCTTGACGAAAGTATCAAAAACTTCTTCGATGCGCCGGAGGCCATTGACAAGCACGGCCCAGGTGTGTATCGGGTGGTGGAGGTCGCGGAAGGGCTCCACAAAATGGGTCGGGGAGAGAAGGTGGAGCGCCTCAAGGAAGACAGTCTGGGGTAGTGACCCGACCAGCCCCGCCGACCGTGGGTCAGTCATTGCTTTCATCACTTGATCGGGCTGGCCATTTTCAATGACGCGAATGAATTTCTCTGCATATTCGTGTTCTTGTTCGGGGGACTCCCAGGTGGGAAAGATGACTTCGGCTTCGAAAAGGGAGGCTTCGTCTGGTTCCTCCTGCTCTATGGCCTCGTGTGTGGAGTTGACAGTAGCGCTAAGATTGTTGTTTCTAGTATTGAACTCGCGGACGGTGTCATTGGGATGAGTGTCGCGTCTGCGTTGATGACGGGAGGAGGACAATGGCTGGGAAGAGGAGGAGCTCAGTGAGGAGACTGATCTTGTGCGCCCGGTGGGATTGACCACCTGGTGTCGCGTGGTGGAGTTGTAGACATGGAGACGGCAGTCTGATGCTCTCGGTCGGGATGGGTAGAGCCAGGGAGAGGAGAGTCTCTCGCCTGCGCGGATTGTCCTCCTCATGACCGCAAGTAGATGAAGGAAAGAAGATGGAAGTCGCACAATGACAAGACGCGAAGAAGGAAATTGAAATGCAGGGGGGAAGAGAATGAGGGGGTGCGCATCGACCCCGGCCACGCCAGTCCAGTCCAGTCTGGGGGAGGGGGTGCAACACTGCAGATGCTTCCTAAGTACGTGTACGGAGTTACTCAATTACGACAGGTACTTGTGCGCGGCGGGCTTTAGGTAATGGGTGATCATGAGCTATATACTACCTGTCTCACTCAACCAGTGGCCTCACCCCCCGAGGAATCTATACTTCGTTCTTGATAACTATAGAAGCAAGAGTTGACTATGGTCTACACATTGATTAGGTGGGCCCGTAATGGAGAGTGGAGGAAAAGTGGAGTCAATCAACAACTGGGGAAAAGTCAACGGGAAGTTTGAACTTTGGGGTGCCTGGGGGCCTGGGGCAGGCATAGTATAGACTCGGTTAATCGGTAACTCCGGCTAGCAATAAGCAATCAAGTTAGAACCGATTCTATTGAGGTGATTCGTCGTTCATAATTCTGGGTATATTCGTACGTAACTATGTACAAAATCCATCCCCTTTGGTATTCCTATGCTCGACCATTATGCGTGACCTGCTGATAATATAGAGGTAGGTTCTATGGCAATTCAGAAGTGTTCTCTCCAGTCGGCAACTGGTGATAGTACACCGGATCTGCATGAGGCTCATTCCAGGGCCTTGACAGTGTAGCCGCAAGTTCTGCCGGAGGAGGACCACGAGCTGCAAGTTCGGGGACGTTGTCCTTTTGTCCAGGAAGCTGATGGACATCCTGGCTTCCGTCGAGTTCGTTGTTATATTCCGCCCATGATGTTCGCTGATCGCCATGATCGGGTAGCTGATGGACATCTTGTCTTGCGTCCAGTTCGTTCTTATACTCTACCCATGGCGTTGCCTCGTCGCCATGTTCAGATGGGTCCGGTATGTCCTGGGGTAGAGGCTGCTGTTGGTCTCGATCTGGGACCTCTCGGTCTCCTTTTCGGCCTCTTCGGAGGATCACGATACCGAAAACAAAGACCATTAGAACACCAACCCCAACACCAGCACCAATGCCTGCCTTGGCCCCTGTGCTTAATCCCGACCCTGTTGATGGACCGCCGCTGGAATTGCTATCACTGGAGAGGAGAGATGATGAACCAACTGTGGAGGAGGATGTCGGGGCGCTAGTACTACCGCTCACTTGCCGAGTCGCAGTCGCGGTCGTGGCCGCCGTGATTGTATTTTGACTGATCGTGCCAGTCGCGCTGGAAGAACCCTTCGTGCTTGTAGCTGTGTCACAGTCAGAAATAGGGCGTCAATACCGATAATCGGCGTCGCTTGGGCTTAATTACCTGCTGTTGTACTCGAAATGTCAAAGATAGTGGAGCATGCGCTCGTAGACACGGGTGTGAAAGCAGCTCCCGCTCTATAACACACTCATCATCAGTTGGTCTTTCTATGAATACCGTACACTAAAAGTACTCACGCGGCACAACTCGCGGCAGCGGCATCCGTGAGACCTAATCCAATGTTTAGCCACCTCTCTTAATCCTTGGATCGCATCTCTCTTACTTGCGACATTGCTCGAATCACAGAGCTGCCGTACGCAGCAGATGTAAGTTTCGTGGAATATCTCGCTCTGGCAGAAGCAGAAAAAATCATCTGTGTTGCATGTTGCGACGGTCTCCCCCTCGATTTGGCATGTTTCCTGTGATCAGGTCCTTGTCAGCAGTCGTACTTGTAAGAACAGGGCTAGGGGTCAAACCGAGCATGCTAGTGTCGAGTTTAAAAATTGCGGCTGAACTAACTGCGCGAAAAGCGGTAGATATAGGAGGTAGAGATGCCGGGCCATGTGTTGGAGCAATCCAGTGGAAACCAAGGAAAGGGAGGGAGTACAAGTAAAAAAAGTCAGTTGAAAGTTGTCAGGAAACGGAAAATAGATTTCAAGGATGGGGAAACGCCGCAACTATCAATACTTTTGTTGATTATGCTTCTCTACATGCGGTAGTAGACTAGTTCGTCAATGGTCTGGTTTACTGTTATCGGTTGTGATCTCTGAACCCTGAATGGGAGGGAATTATACTCCATACATCAAATAAAGGCATCTCAGACGAGGCCATTAGCTCTTATTGGTCTCGTTTACAGTAGCGTCGGCCTCGACAAAAGCCTTTTGAGGGGCTTAGCGGACCTTCAGCCTCAACGGTTACCTCAAATAGAGCTTCGGGCCGCACTCTCTTACCAAGGAACCAAATGCCAAGATCCGACCGTAGATACATTAGCAAACAGTATAGATTCTTGGATAGCATTGAAGCAGAGAGCACTTGGATGGAACAGTTTGTTATCTCAAAGAACGATGAAAACAGGCAAGTCGTGACAACCATACTCAATCGAGTTCGGACACCGGAGATGAAGGGCCAGACTACCTGAAGATGTTGGACGATCGTGCATTTTAGCCTAGTGATTCTGCCTTGTGACGAAGAACATATTCCACGATTGAGCTGCACGTCTAAGGAGCAACCTGTGACTAGGGAGGCAGTTCTTCTTTTAATCCGATGAGGCTACGATGCCGCATTTCCGGACCTTGACCCTGAGAAACTAAGGGTCCTCCACGGGCTGTTCCAGGGTCTATAATAATAAGTAGCAAGCATGAGGGAACGGTGAACTGGACTTGGAGGTGACCATTGGCGCTTTCCTGGATCTGTACAGCTTAGGCGAGACCGGGTTCTATTCGAACGCCACGAATGCTCCACCCGCTGGAAGCAAACCGCAAATCGAAGCGATTGGTTATGAACGCCTGATGTCCTACCACTTGTCTCGGCCACGACCGAACTTGATAAGCAGGCCAGGGAGCAGTTCACAAGAGAATAATCAATCACCGCCCTGATTGATCTCGAACCATAACTAGCGCATGGGCTAACATCTCACAACAAACCCCTCTTAGAGGTGGGCCCAATCAGCGCCTCCATATCAATGGCTTATTTAGAATAAGCCGCACAGCTGGAAGCTTGGTTCCGTGTCGAGTACGCACTGTTGTGCTCTTTTAATTGTCACCGGGACTCCAAGTCCTATAGGTATCTACCCTAATGGAGATTAGGGTAGCCTGCAGGCTATTTGATCGGGTTATATAGTGAGATTGATCTCGGAATCTTCTCTTGAACACAGGCTGTGCCAATTCACAAAATGTTCTCCGGGAAAATCCTCGTTTCGTTGGCTGCCCTAGGGGCCGTTAATCTTGCTCTTGCACAGACTAACGTTACTGCCAATATCTGCGCAGACCCCTCTGGCTTTACCAGTTGCATAACACAAGCTACAACGGCCAGCAAGGGGTGCATGGACATCTGCAATGGAAGCAAGATCTGTGTTCTCGGGTGCGGATGTGCCATGTACCAGTCCTACATCAATTGCGTGGCCGAGTCGTGCTGGAATCAGGTACGTTGCTTGAGCCACGACCTTCGTTGACTCCTGCTCATACGTTCTATAGGTGTACTCTTGTGAATACGACGAATTGATAGAAGAGTACTTTGTCCAATGCCCTGCGGCCACCGAACCGATTCCATTCTGGCCAGCACCTGACAATGCTCCCGGCGGCTGCTCGTGCAATCTCGGCAAGGTGTTGCACTCGGTCATGAAGGCACAACAGGAGTATACCACTTGCATCACGAATGACACCTCCACCTCAATAATCCAGCTGAGCAATAAGAATACTGCCTGTGGATGTTGCGAGGTTAGCGCGGGGCTATCTGCGTATGTACCCCCCCTTCATTGCTCGACCTCACTTATACTGATGAAACGATATCTAGTATGTACGAAACCTGCCCGGACACAATCCCGGCCGACATGGGCGCAGACCTCTGGCTCAGCACTGCAACCCTATACGGCGAGCTTATTAACTGGGGCACCTGCGGGAGTGTTCTTGACAAGTACAGCTGCCCGAACCTAGGCTTTGCGGCTCCATCGTCCAACTCGAGTACCTTTTATAAGCCGAATAATCTTCCTCCGAACGGTACGCACACGCTGTATAATACTGGCGCTGTGAATGCGCTTACTGCGCCGGCTAGTGGGTCGGTGTTTACCTGGTCGCAGTCCAGTGTGACGTATACTGTGACTGCGTCGCCGTGGAAGAATACTGCGGTTAAGGCGACTGCGGCTGGTACCTCTGGTACCTCTGGTGGTTCCGGTGCTTCGGGGACTGCTACAGCCGCGGGGGCTACGAAGACTTCCAGTGCAGCGGGATTGTCGTTGCAGCTACCAAGTGTTGGAGTTTGGCTATCGGTGCTTGGTGTATTCGCTAAGATGGTCCTTGTATAGCTGAGAGATCTATTGTCGAGCTGATCGAGATGCCATGACACTCGAGATGGCGTTAAGATGTGCCCAAGGCGTATGACTGTCTAGTGTCTACTTAACTAGTACTTAGTTCAATCTACTCTCTCGTTGGAGCATTGAACCTTGTACCAGGACCGGAAAATCGCATGATGAGTAAACTAGATAACATCAGTAACACGGATAGATTCAAATTAACCATACTATTACTCTCTGTCTCAGATTTGCATGACTTGATCGATGTGTATTGATAGCAAAACCCGGGGTAAACAGCGATGACTCAGCACACTCCCTCCACCACCGCGCTAGTCCCAATCAGGCAGCGGACAGAGCTCGCCGATTCTGATCTCCCGCGCGAGCTCGAAACTCGGTGGTCAGTGTGAACATTATTGCCCACCACTCACAAAATGGCTGACACCGAAGATGTTGGTGCCTCCGTATCGGAGCCCCTCGACCTTGTCCGTCTGTCCCTGGATGAGATTGTGTTCGTGAAGTTGCGCGGCGACCGTGAATTGAAGGGCCGCCTTCACGTGAGCTCCCCTCTTCCCCCCAGTCATGTCCCATGCCTGGCTGGATGACTGATCGCGATGACTCTACAGGCATATGACAGCCACTGCAACCTTGTTTTGGGCGATGTGGAAGAGACTATCTACGTGGTGGAGGAAGACGAGAACGAGCAAGAGATCACGAGGGTAGGGCGCACTTGCGGATATCGATATCGTGGATGAAGGGTCGCTAACTCGAGGCTGCTTTCGGCAATGACAGACAATTAAGAAGCAAGAAGAGATGCTGTTCGTTCGAGGTGAGTCGCTGATCAATCTTAGACTCACTTATGTCTGTTGACTGACGCTGTCTGGTCCACTCTAGGTGATTCCGTCGTTTTGATCTCTCCCCAGGCCTGATCAGCCACCCACGAATTGATAGAGGAATCGGCGTCTGGCGAGAAGATACCTGCAGGGAAGGAATGGAGGAATATACCATCCACATACGATCCCGTTGCATAGATATGAGACCATGAAATTGGTTTATGACCCATCCACACCAGTTCTCCTCTCGTAGCTGTGCCCCTCGCAGAGCCGCAAGGCTGTACTACACTCTAGATGGTAACTCTAACACCTTCCCCACCTTTCGCTGTTAGTCACAGCGCCAGTTTCTTTTGGATTCTAAAGTAGTTTCCATGGGGGCGCAGCACCTGATGGAAGGCCTTCCAAGTGATCGGGCGGCTGTTTTGGGTAAGTAGTTAAGTTTAGTTGACCTTGGGGGTGGTGGTCGGTCCTCGATGACTCAAGCAAGTGACTCGACCCTCTTTATCGATAAAGCTGGGGTCCGCCTCCTTCGAAATGATCGACTCTTTTCTTGTTCTACACTTTTCTTTCTGCTGGTTTATTCTCAATGCTCTGATCTTCTTCAAGCAGATTCACCCTTTTGTCATACTCTGTTCTTCTAATTTAAAGAGCAGCGTCAAGCGATGATCCCTCGAATACACGTCTGAACTTCGCGCCAGAGCCTAAAGGCGAGAGATCCACCTCGAACCGCCCGCAACGTCACTACCCCAAGGAGCGATTCACCGTCATTCGACACGAACCCAAATTAACTACCTCCTCTACGATCCAACCCCACACCAAGATGCCCCAGCTTAAACCAAAAACAAATGCCGAGGAGAGAAAGCGAGGCGAGATCGTATGTATCACACGATTGTAGCGCTAAGCGGCCCCTCACTCACATGATTATCAGGCCCTCAGCGAGTTCGCCGAGTACGCGGAAAAGCAGCAAGCGCATCGCTCTGCCGTGCCAGTCCCGCCCAGCGACAGCGGATATGAGACCGGCAGCGTGTCGCGCGATGTCGAGGACCACGCTGAACTCGACATCCTCGACCAGCTTGGCCTTTCCGATGCCCCGCGCACCGTCAAGTTGAAGGAGCTCCTCCTTGGAACGGGGGACTCGACAGCTGAAGATAGTCTACAAGTACTTGCCTCAACGATACAAACGCGAATCGACGAAGGTCATGGAGAGACAATATTCGATTTGGGTCTTGAAGATGGTGGCGATTCAATGGGCTTTGACCTTGCGCAATGGGAGACGGCGCTGCAGCGTCTACGGGAAGCTGCCGAGACGATACCTGCACACTGCCGAATACTCCTCACGTATAATGTCGGCGGTTCTCAGGAATCGCCCGTGAAAAGCGATCGTATCAAGGGTGCATGGGGTAAAGTGCTGATTCGCCAGGTTGCGACCAATATCGAGGAGGTGGGGGAACTGCGCATCGCGGTCGTGGGCAATGTCGACGCGGGTAAGAGTACCATGCTTGGTGTGCTGGTAAAAGGCAGCCTGGATGATGGTCGTGGCCGTGCGCGAATCAATCTCTTCCGTCACAAGCATGAGATTGAGAGCGGGCGAACCAGCTCCGTCGGTATGGAGATTATGGGCTTCGATAGCCACGGTGACATCGTGGGCCACACTGGAGGCCGGAAACTCTCTTGGGAGGAGATTGGGAAACGCTCTGCCAAAGTAATCTCCTTCTCTGACCTTGCTGGCCACGAGCGTTACCTGCGTACTACCGTCTTTGGCATGTTGAGTAGCAGCCCCAATTACTGTTTACTCATGGTTGCCGCCAATAATGGCTTGATTGGCATGAGCCGTGAGCACTTGGGCATTGCCCTGGCGCTCAACGTTCCGGTCATGGTGATTGTCACCAAAATTGACATCTGCCCGCCTCAAATCCTCCAGGAGACATTATCGCAATTGGCAAAGATCTTGAAGTCGCCTGGTGCGCGCAAGATTCCCATTTTTGTCAAAGACATGGAGGAGACCATCAATACGGCGACTCAGTTCGTCAGCCAACGCATTTGCCCTATCTTCCAAGTCTCTAATGTTACCGGCGAGAACCTGGAGCTTGTTCGAACTTTCCTGAATATTCTTCCTCACCGAGGCCACTACGACCAGGAAGCTCCCTTCGAGTTCCTGATCAATGATACTTTCTCGGTACCTCACGTAGGTACAGTTGTGTCGGGGGTGGTCAAGTCCGGTGTGATTCACGCGGGCGACTCGGTGGTGGTCGGGCCAGACTCCCTTGGCCAATTCACCACGACTACGATAAAGACTATCGAGCGCAAGCGAATACAAGTGAATGCCTGTTTCGCCGGCCAGTCTGGCTCGTTCGCCCTAAAACGTGTTCGCCGCAAGGAAGTCCGCAAGGGCATGGTTGTACTCAAGAAGATGGACAATCCTCCCAAAGTGTACCGCGAATTCGTGGCTGAGGGTAAGCTATCGTAGATATTTTTATCTTTAGCCTTTTGTGACACATTCCTAACCTGTCATTCTAGTTCTGATCCTGTCTCACGCAACCACCATCAAGCCCAAATACCAGGCGATGCTGCACGTTGGAGCGGTCAGCCAAACTTGTGCAGTGATCGACATCGATCGCCCCTTCATCAGAACCGGCGACCGCGCCCTCGTGGCGTTCCGCTTCATCCAGCGGCCCGAGTTCCTCGCGCCTGGCGATCGTGTCCTTTTCCGGGAGGGTAAGACTAAAGGTCTGGGCATTGTGAAGAGTATTGGCTATGATCCTGCACATCCTCTGAATCCCGACGCCGTGAAGAAAGAGGGTGAGGGTAGCTCGGAGACAGGGAAAGAGGAAACGAAAGAGAAAGCTGAGGTAGCGACTTAAGCAATGACTGACTGCATTATGGAGTACGTAGTTTTATGGTGGTCATGTTGCCGATTCCCAATTTTTATTTTTATTTGTTTGTTTTGGACTACTGCAGTGTTAGCCTCAATAACTGTACCTACACCGACCAAACATATCGCTAGGAAGTGTCCAGTAGTATTGTTATCAATATACGAGCTCCAAGTCTCCAGTCTTCTTCCCACTTTATACTTCCTCACGTGACATGACGTCAGATGATGCCATGCGTCCATCTCGATCATCGAGAGGATCCGCCCGATATTCGCCATCCAATCAATTCTCCAATTCAACCATTATTGAACAAATCACACATCAATTCCCTTCAATAAGATTCTCATCTGCAGTCTTCTCCGTATATCCTGGGCTCCACTGACGTAGTCCTTTGGACGCGGGCCTACTTGCGGCGCCCCGGCCCACATCCTTACTCTTACTGCAGACGCCAGCTAATCTATTCCCCCAGCCATTGATGACATCTTGACCTACTCGAAACAGCTGCGCTTTATCTATACTCTCCTCCACTTGTCCTACCCCCCCAATCTGTCGTGTTTGAAATCCTACTTAATCCTCCTGGTTCCTTGGTTTTCCCTACATACTTTGTTATCCACTCAATTATCTATATTCTCCTCCATACATTCCTATATCATCAATTCCCGCCCAAGATGGACGCCGTTAGCAAAGTTGTGAATGCAGCCACGGCTGCTCTCTGGGGCGATGGCAGCACAGTCCAACAGCAGACCACACCACACGGCGAAGAGCCTATCGCCGGTGTCCAAGGCAAGGGTAACTTCAACGACCCATTTGACGCTGGTAACCGCGAAGGTAAGTCCAAAATAATTACATCTACATCTACACCCCGTCCGTGAAAAAGCATATATCCAACCCCCGGAGAAAGATTCCATAAACCTACACATACCCATCTACACATACCCACCCACCCATCGCCATAACTTGGAAAAAGCTAATTAGTCCCCAATCTATCAGAACAACCTCAAGCACCAACATCAGAAGAAAGCACCGCCCCGCAAGAGCCACGCCTAGACGGCGCAAAGACAGATCCTACTCGCAAGGACCTAATCGCGGATATAAAGACCGACAACGACGTCGATCTAGAGAAAACGACCCCCACTGCACCAATTGTCGCTCCCCCGACTCTTACATCCCCCGCCCTTTCACCTGTTCCCGTCACAGGTGCTGCAGCATCATCAAGTGCCACACCCGCTGAAGCAGGTGGAAGTCGTGCCGCCGTTACTGGCGAGCCCAAGACTACTGAGCATGAGCAGCGTACTACTGAAGCCACCTCGGGCCAGAGTAGCCAGGTTCCTCACCCAGCCAAGCACCACGAGGTGAGCGAGGAGGCACTCAAGGGACCACAGGGTCCGGCGCCAGTTCCTGCGGAGGAATTTGAGAAGGAGGCTAAGGGGATGAAGCCTGTGAAGACGGACGGTGGGGCGGTTCAAAATGGGTCGTCGAAGACTTCTCAGGGGAGTGAGAAGGGGAATGGAAATGGTAAGCATAGTCCGCTGCATAAGATGAAGGAGAAGTTGAGTAAAGTTGTGCATCCTGGTCATGGTAGTCACAAGTCTTAGTGGATGGATGGACGATGTGCTGGATTTTTGTTTATGGACGATGTGTTGATGTGTCTGTGTTTCGTTTGATTGAACTATATTCCCCGATGTCAGTTGTTGTGACTATTATCGTCTATACCTTCCCGGCCTTGTGGTTTTTCTGTTGACTTTGACTTTGACGTCTCTCGGTGTCTATGCTTGATGTATTATTAGGCAATGAAAGCTTTCTGGACTAAGTGTTCCCCTACCTGCCTAGGCGCTTTGTTACTACAACTAAATTGAAGGCGAAGGTAGAGGATAGAGCAGTAAATTCTATTTTGGTCGCTGAGATAGAACGACCTTGGATGCACGACATGATTTTTCCACCAAACATAACGCCACTAACAGTGAATCCGCCCATTCCCAATATGTAAGAATATGTAAGAAACCCTATATACCCAAGAATGCGGTAATGCCAGCAGAAATACCCAGATCATTACTCGAACAGCAGTCTCAACTCCTCAATGCGATCTTTCTTCTTATCGTCCTCCCCTTCATCACCACCAACACGCAGGCCAAGTGAACCAGCAATATTCATTTTCCGCTCCTGCACACGCAGCATCCGGCCCTCAATGGAATCCTTGACGATGAATCGTGTCACAGACACATCACGCAGCTGACCCATTCGGTGGACGCGGTCAATGGCCTGTGCCTCGATGGCAAAGCTCCACCAGGGATCCATGACAAAGACGTTACTGGCGACGGTGAGATTGAGACCGACACCACCGGCACGAAGCGAGATAAGAAGGACTCTCGGCGTGGGCTCGGAATTGCTCGATTTCGAAGCTATGGGGCCAGCCCGCGATGGTGTTTCGTCCTCGGTGTCGATGATTTCGTCCGTGTACTCCTCCATCTTGGTGAATTCAGCCAGGACTGCGGCACGAGCTTTCTGCGGCATGGATCCATCGAGGCGGAGGTGAGTGATACCCACTTTGGAGAGCTGGGGACCGATGAGATCCAGGAATGAGGTGAATTGTGAGAACACGACTGATTTGGTGCCTGGTGGAACTCGGGAAAGACCGTTGATCAATGCGTGGATCTTTGCTGAGGTATGCGCCGAGGGAGAGAGTGGATTGATACGGCGAAGAGAAATGCGAGGGGCAGGCTGTGAGGCTGATGGTGGAGTGTCGCTACCAGCAAAATCCTCCATGGGCGTGGCGGAATGGGATAGCGGGTGCTTTACGACTTCGAAAATGTCTCGCGCATCCACATCTGCACGGCACGAGAAGCAGCGAGCCTGTACACCCTTGTTCATCTGATGCCGAACAAAATCATCGAGGCATTTCTTGCATGCGCTGTGCCAGCATGCGGTGACCGCGGGGTCAATCATCGGCTCCTCGCAGCAGATTGGACATTCTCCACTAGACTCTGTTTGAATCTGATGGAGAGCGTGCGCTGTAAATTTGACAGACCGATCTTCAGTTTCTGCATTCTCTGTCGACGCCGTGAACTGGTTGATCAGCTCTTGTAGGTCCATGTCATCCTTCAGATTATTGGTAGCATCAAGAACTGCGGCAGCGTTTTCTTCATCGGCAACAATGTCCTTGTTGCGGGTGAGAATAGGATGACAGCAGGTCTGGCGAAGGCGAAGAAGCTGAGCAAAGATGGTGGTGTATGACTTGAGAAGGGTACCGGCTTCGACGTTGTCGTTGTAGGTTCTCTTAGCTCGGGTGTAAATGCAGTCGTATATTTCGCGTTCTTGTTCCGAGAGCTCAACCTCCTCGATGGTGACGGTACGTTTCGGCAAGGGGACCAGTGGTTCGCCTTCAGGTGTCTTCATCGTTTTCGTTCGACGAAGCACAAGAGGCTCCAAAACACTTTGGACTACATTGAGGGCACGGACGAATTCCTTGTTCTCGAAGGGCACCGTGATGAAAGTTTTCCAGAAGGAGAAGTTGCTCCACGGTTCCACCTTTAGGAAGCGCACCAGACTGAAGAGGTCCTCCAGGCGGTTGACAATTGGCGTACCCGTGAGAACCCACCGGTGGATTGCCTGAATCTCGTAGCATGCTCTGGCGGACTTTGACCGGCGATTCTTGATCATGTGGGCCTCATCTAGAATGACACGGAAGAATTCAACAGAGAAGAGGCCACCATGCGCAGTGGGGGCGAGCGAAGAATGCGCTGCAAATTGGCGGAATTCTGAAAGTACTACGCCGTAGCTGGTGACAATGACATGAGGCGCGGCTGCATAATTGGCCTTGCAGCAGAGATCGCGTAGATTGACATTTTTGTCAGCGCCGTAGTAGAGAAGAGTTCTCATAGAACCTGGCTCGGAGGCTTTCAACGCTTCGCTCTCCCATTGAGACAAAAGTGACGTTGGCGCAACCACAAGCGTGGTATAGGGCGCAGGGACAACACCAGTGGATGAGGTTGGAACCCGCGCAAGGTCATTTACAGAGTTCATACCGTCCGAAGCCCCAGAGGGAGGCTCAGATTTGTGGGAGTGGACAAGACTGAGCATTTCGATGGTCTTTCCAAGGCCCATCTCGTCAGCGAGAACACCACCAAGGCAGTGTTGCTCTTGGGTAGGGAAGTTAACACTCAGGTCACCTGAGTAAGGATTGACATAAAAGTGGTCTATGCCTTCGACAGAGGGCAGGGCTTGGTCATCAACATCCTTGGTGGGCCAAGTGTACTCCTCCCACAAAGGATGCATAGACCGCTCACGAGCTTCCTGCTTGTCCTTTTCCTTCGACAACATCCAGAACAGAGCCTGCTTTTGATACTTGCGGAGATTCATATTAAAGGTCGCGGCAGGCTCAGCCTCTGGCATGTTGAAGTCGAAGGATTGGGCCTTGCGATACAAGGTATCAAGCTGATCTTCTTCTAATTCGGCAGTATCATCTTCTGAGGACGAGTCATTGGGATCTTTGTTGGATTTTGATTTCTCTTTCTCCTTCTTGACTCCGTCGTATTGCTCTGCCATTTCAGCCGCGCGGAGTAAGCCATCTCGTTTGTGCTTCTCCGTCGTGGGATTGGTGGAGGACGGATGGAGATTAATTTCATGGAAAAGTTTCACGAGAGCTACTTGTCGAAGTCGTAGGTTCTTTTCTTCGGTGCTCTCCTTCTCTTCAAATAGGCCCATGGATCGATTGTCATCAACCTTTCCCATGAAAGGACCACGCTGAAACGCTTCCCTGCGCAGGTAACATCTCAACTGTATGTAGATCGTATCGTTCACTCGTACTCTGTCGGGGATGAAGACACAAACTCCTTCAAATTGACACATCTTTTGATCAATCAGAGTTGAGACCCATTCGGCCGTCTCATGGGGAAGTCTTCCAATCTCCTGCCCGGCAGAATTCGTGAAACGTGTCAGAACATCACTCTTGTTGTTTGTGAACAGCTTGCCTCCACGGCCACGTTTTGCAACCGGCTGCGACCGGGCACGTTCAATATTGACCGGGTCCCCATGTTTGAGAAGAGCCAGTCCACTCCTCGTGGCCCAGCCTCCTACACCAAAGGCTCCTATATACCGTGCGGCCGGTTGCTTTCGCCAGACGGAGGCATGCTCGTTTGGGGTATCCAGGGTATTGGCAGTTGGAATGGCAGTCGATGCTGTACTCGGAGTAGATGATACTGGAATGGCTTGGCGTATTGTCGTAGTCCCTCTGCTAATGCTTGCCATCGCCGGCTTCTTCCACGAACCATCGAAGAATATGTTAACCGCTCGCTCCACGTTGTTTGACGAGGCGGATTGGATGATCTTCAACGATTCAGCAGGTAGGGTTTCTCCAATAATGCTGAAAAAGAGATCTGCATCGAAACCGTTCGAGGATGAGGATTGTGTCGGTGGAGGCGCGGTTGCTTCGCTGGCGGCTGGCTGGATCGTCCCGCTGTGCATTGGGGATGTCGTCAAAGTATCCCCTGCTGCGTCATGCCTAGGGGTTTCCGTGGATAATACCCCATTAATGGGGCTTGTTAGTCCACAGGCTGCTGCACCACCCTTAGAAGGGGTCTCTGGAAGATTGATGGGGCCATCCTGCTCGTCCAGGCTAGGGAAATGGCGAGGTAAAGACGCGTCTCCGATCCCCGCGGTGGAATCTGGCGAGGAAAGGGAGCTGTCAACGAAGAAGCGTTGTCTTTTCGCTGGCCGGTGCTCCAGATCCTCATTCATAATCGTGGTTGACACATTCGAGTTGAGTTGCAAAGAAAGAAAAGAAGAGTTGGGGAGACGCGCCGAGAAACGCGAAACGGGCGCGATCGACGTCAGCGTCCCATAAAAGTCAAATTTCAATTAACCACGGAATCAAGCTTATGATAGAGTACCAGCACTGCTTTATTCAAAGAAATTGTTGAGACTATATCCTGTAATTTGTTTTCTTCTCCAGAAATCATTTGCTCTAACATCTACCATACCCTTCATTATTCAGTGGACTAGGCCCACGCTGTGGACCAATGCTATCGGGCGGATTACATTTCTCTCGGCGCAACTTCAACTTCACTTTGACCTTTGCACACACCTCCAATGTCATTCCTCGCCCAAGTCGCCCGGCCGTGTCGGGCTACAACGACATATCGACTCACATCCAGGGCCTCATGGCCTCAAAGAAGGCAGTTTGGTCGAACTGTACCGGTCTCCGCACCTCTCACCGCGGAAGAAGTTCAAGGAGCGCATAAATACTGCGTTTCCCTTCTCTCGTATGCGACACCCTGCTTTCTTCATTGATATCACAAAGTCTCGGGAAACTACAAAGCTAACCCAAGCCACACTGATTCTAGAAAATATGACCGACCCTCCTATACCTTGAGCACCTTCATTCCACCCCACGCCCGCTCCTTCTACATCGCCCTACGCGCATTAAACGTCTCTCTCTCCATGATTCCCGAGACCACATCTTCGCCCACAATCGGCCTCATGCGCCTTCAATTCTGGCGCGACGCTGTCACCAAAATCCTCGCCGGCGCCCCACCTAAGGAACCCGTAGCGATCCTCCTCGCCTCCGCCATCTCAGAGCTCAACGAGCGCACTCAAGGCCGCGCGAGGATCACCAAGGGCTGGCTCACTCGCCTGATCAATGCGCGGGAGCAAACGCTCACGAATGACCCTTACCCGAATATCGCGGCCCTCGAGTCGTATGCCGAGAATACGTACTCTACTTTGATGTACCTGACTCTGGCCGCGCTCCCGATGACATCTGTGACGGCAGACCATGTGGCATCGCACATTGGCAAGGCCGTGGGTATTGCGGCTGTTTTGCGAGGATTGCCGTTGGTTGCGTTCCCGCCGCCGACGCCTCAGTCTCCAAGTGGAGCTCCTGGTGTTGGTGGTGGGGCCAAACAAGGTGCTGTGATGTTGCCGCTGGATATCATGGCCCAAAATGGTGTCAAGGAAGAAGAGGTGTTGCGCCGGGGCGCTGAGGCGGAGGGTCTTCGTGATGCGGTGTTTGCTGTTGCTACGCGGGCGAGTGATCATTTGATTACCGTTGATCAGATGCTGAGCAATCTTCGTGCTGGAAAGGATGTTGGACATGACTTCGAGCACGAGGGTGAGGAGGGTCATGAGTATGATACTTCGGCGCTTGGTGGGTCCCGGGGCAATGAGACGCCCCTGGATGAGGTCAACCGGGCATTTGGTGTCTTTATGCCTGCGATTGCTACACGTCTGTGGCTCGAGAGACTCCAGCAGTATGACTTTGACGTTTTCCGTCCAGAGCTGCTCCGTGGAGATTGGAGACTTCCCTGGAAGGCTTACATGGGGTTCCGCCGGAAGAACATTGAATGAGCAAATAGGTGTAATCGTGTATGATATATGTACTAATAGATACAAGACCCAGTGATGGCTGGTGTCAACGCCAAATGTACAAAAGACCACAAGGGCTTCTCTGTTTCCCTCCACCCAGACACATGACAAAGTCATAGCAAAGGACAATGCGATGCCCAGATGTAAGTCACCTCTCCTTCCTCTGCCGTCTCTGCTTCCGAGAGCTAACAATGAGTCGTCTCTGCGCGAGCATGACAGCATAACGTTGAATTTTGTCACGCCTGAAGAAAGGAATATTAGGACTGATGGTATTTCGAGCCGGACGGGGGTTGAGGACTCACATGAGCAAAAGAGTAGTGACAAAGACAAAGGGGACGGCGATCTTCCAAAAGTATCTATCAAAGGCGTAAGCTTCTAGTCAAATGAGGTGCGATGGCAGGAAAGACTTACGAGTCACTATGCTCGATTCCTGCAAAGTCTTTGAAGTTCATTCCAAAGTAACCCTGGGATCATGATCAGCGAGTGTGATGGCGATAGCATGCATGAACAGCCACTACATACCGTCAAAAAGGTCATCGGAAGATAGAGGCAAGTGACCATGGTCAGTTGTTTCATACTCTCGTTCTGATAAGCTCCGATCGTGTTGAAAATCAAATCAATCATGTTATCAGCTGCACGGCGCATTTGATCATATCCCTCCACAATGGTGATACAATGATCGAGGACATCCCCCAAATAGGTATGACACATTGAGCTAATCGTGACAGTCGATCCTCCAAAGCTCTTCAGGTTAGGTGTGATGGTACCGATCGTGGTAGGTGGTTGGAGGTCAAATTCGCCGGGTGTAGAAGTCGGACTGAACATCCCTTTTCGCAGGGCGCCAAAGCCTGGGGTACCAATTGGTTCAGATCGATGATCACGCAGTGCATTGATCACGGCTACCATTGGCTGCATCGAATTACGCAGCACCGCAATCTCAGATGTCAGGATATAGAGACTTTTTGATTGGTCAATATCCGGATCGGTTAAGACTTCAAGTTCGAGGTCTCCGATTGCATCTTGATACGCCATGGTTACTGGGATAGCAAGATCAATGACAGCATCGAGAATAGCTTGTAGAAGCATGCTGGCATCGCATGATTGTCGGAGAATCGTCTCGGGCGAGCTAAGTCGTCGGACAATAGGAGCCTCGATATCGTCTGCACTGGTTTCGAAGAATGATGTAACGGTGTTGTCGGCGTGCAGAAAAACCGAAACTTGTTCCAAGGTGACACATAGACCCTTGGAAGCTAGCACAGCATGTCGTTCCATAAAATCGATCCGATCCTCATTCGGGCCACCGCGAAATCGCTGGAGAGTCCTGGCAGTTGCCTCCCGCGTGGGAGCAATATCTCCAAATTGAGACGCCCGTTTTGAATCTGATCGTCGTGGGCCAGGACGAACGCTGGCCCCAACCGTGGCTTTCTCTTTTTGGAGCTTTGATGGATTTTTCGACCGGAAGATATCCTTCAAGGCCTCGGAAATGAGACGTCGCTTGGTCAATCGCTTCGTCGAAATTGAACTCTTGTCGCTCGCAACAGAGCTTTTGCGATCCTTGCCGGTCCACTCGTTTCCAGTGCCCTCGTCCTCCGAGTCACTACTATCGGCTTCTTGAATTTTCACCAGCTTCTGCAATGTCAAGGCAACAAAAGCGTGGTCTGAGTACCAATCTGCTTTTGTGCGATTGGTAGTGTGGACGATGTCCTCGATCGCCAGTCGATGTAGCCCCTTATGACTGCCGACGCATTTGATCACGTCCCAGCTTAATCCATTCACGTTGATCCACCGGCATTGTACCCAAGGCTCTCGCTCGCGGGCGAGGAATTGCGGAAGGGTCTCGTTATCCAATTCATATTGTCGCATTTCATGCTGCGAAAAGTCGACCACGGTGATCTCGCTCTCTCGCTGCAGGTTGCCTGGCACGTTCGACGCCCATTCGGAGCTGTACGGGGGCAGAGGTTTCGTTGGGTCGATACCAGGTTCCGTGCCTGGCTGCCAATTGATCTCACTCAAGAAGCCATCCGGATGGTATGATCGTGCGGTATTCGAGCGTCGCGCTCGGCGTCTCGCTGTATCGGTAGAATTGACTCTGGCGGCCGCGGTGGTGAAGGCGTCGGTGACAGACCCCTCCCTTTTCATGGGCGAGATGGGGGAGCTTGGCGATTGGGGACCGGCTTCAAGGTCTACTACTTGGAGGGTATCCGGTTGAGGGGCGCGCTGCGCATAGTCGAGAGAGTGAACGCTCATGGTGACGGAGGTTTGGTCGGGTTATGTGCTGTCGTGATGGTCGGATAGGGTGTTCTAATCGGTCTCGACCCGGCCCCTTGAGAAACGCCGGACCAAAGACGTTGGTGGTAGTGGTTCATCAGCGAAGAGAGCAAAAGAAATCAGGTCCTGGAAATCCTGTGCCGACTGGGATTAAACGCGGCTATCACCGCGACACAGTCATGGCAGGAACGGGAAACATGTCGGTGGCTGCGGGGAAATGACGTGAAGGGGACGTGGATGTTGGACAGGACCCTGGATCGTCGCCCAACTGTAATTTCTGTCCGTCGGACTTGAAATTAGCTTTGTAGATAGTTGTGTGGTCTGTTTGCTCCTCAATTAGACAGAAGAGAAGAAGTGCGAAGCAAATAAAAGGTTGGAAGGTGGAAAAACCAGCCTGCGGTCCCAGAAATGCAGAAATGTTGGCTCCGCTGCTGCCCGTTCGGGCCAACAACAAGGAGCCAGTGGTTCTTAACCAGCGGAATACTCATTCTGGGACAGTCTATCAATTTACCTAATTTCATATTTGCGAAGCAAGGCAGTTAAAAACATTGAGAGGGCATCATATGTACTATCAATGCTGGTGGGTCAATTCCTGCAGTCGGAGCTAATAGGTAATCCACACCATCCAGCCAGTCTGATTTGCTCGACAACTTGATAGACTCCAGACAATAACGTTGTCAATGCCAAGTGCCGAACGGTTATTCGAGGAGATTTTAGCCCCCTGAGCCTCTTTCTCAAAATCCTCACTATCATTCCATTGCCGTTAAGGTTGTTATGGCCGATTCTATCATAGGTATTGCCTCACATGGAGCACCGGAGTGCCTAAGGCGAACAACATCCAAACTCTTCGCAGTCAACCCCAAAAGGTTCTTCCTTTCTGTTGGGGCGCTATCGAAGGCAATGATGAGCAGTACCATCGTCGCAGCAATGAGACGGTGGTAGTAACATGACCACTCATCGACCTTCGAAGATACTGGGAGCAAATAGTCGAAGAAAACCTTGTGAACTAGCAGGATGGACTCTCGCGCGGCCCCAAGGCAAGTTTCTTTAGCCATAACAGAAGAATTGAATTCCGTTTCAACCTCCTTGCCGACGAAGTACGGGCGATGCATAATCAGCATCATATGATTGAAGCCTAGTGAACGGTCAGGAAATCGGTGTTGGATTGTAAGTGGCCTTTGATGACCCACGCATTTCAATCTCAAAGCATTGCCGCTGGGCCCAGGAAATATCCCCGTATGCCCGTAAGCCTTCATTCAGTGCATTGTCTTTGTGCCGCAGATGTGGAGGAAGCTCTTCTCGCCATTGGATCATATCTGCTCGACACTTCCTCATCCCGCTTACGAAGTCTTTCGAGACACGGCCCCTTTGTTTGGATATCTGCGAATGCTGGTGAGTACGACTTCTCGAAGGTTGTGTTCGACCAGAATTCATACCAGATCACTAAATTTCCGAACGATTCGGCTGAATTTTGCCATCACAATAATGTACGTGATTCTGCTGATGCTTGCACCGGAGTCCTGTAACCAGGTTTAGCAGGTACACAAACTATTCGTCCAGCCTCGGATCTCTCACGCATGTTTCTTGTGGATACAGCGCATTGGCATCGGACTCGCGAATACACAGTGGCTTTCCGTACTCTACACAGAGATCCGATTCTAGACTATAAAGAGTCCACCAAGTTCTCCGGGCAACCTCCAAATCGATTCCACCGTCAGCCCGGCCTGGCGTCCAATTCTCGTTGATTCCGAGTGAATAGGCGTATCTTATAGCAAATCCAAGAAGATTGTAGGCAACTGTGACTAAAAGTGAGCCTCATGCTCATATTGGTGTCCCTGTTCAGACATACTGTGTGGTTTCGCAGAATGGTGAGCACAAATTGCCTATCGCATTGTTAGTATCTTTTTTGACAAACGAGGAGCTCGAGGTTGTACCATCAGCATTGTAGCCTGTATAGTTTCCAAACAGTTTGAGGCATACATAAATGGCAGAGTGTTTCCAGCCTCCATGAAGTGCCGCTCCCTCCATCTAAAAATGGGAGCAGTAGCGGTCGATAGAACTGATAGAAAGACGGGCGCACCCAGTGATAGAACAGAGTGGATGAGACACGTTTCTGGGAAATGCAAATCAAGAAAGGGTGCTTGTTTTTCGTCATCAACGTTAAGGATCTCAGAATCCCAACAGTGATTGTAGAAGGACCTCAACTTGTCTTTTTCCCAGAGAGGTACAATGTCGTAAAAGTTATCCAAAAAGGTTTGGAAGAAATTATCTGCTAGCACTCGCTCGATCGGGTCTTCACAGTGCATCGGATGAGTTGCGGTGTATATAGTGTATCTCATTTGAGAGGGTTTGGATTCATCGTCCTTCGCTTTTATGACACTTGGGGAGGCGTTTGACTTGTTGGGCCCTACGCGTGCTCTTTTCCTGGGACGTCCATCGGCGCCTCCCTGCATTTCATAGCGATAAAGTCTTCTCTCAAGTTCTACCAGAACAGCAAAAGTGGAGGTAGTACCATAGAGGCTGTGGAATTTCCCCTTGGGATCAAAGGCCGGACCATAAGGTCTTTGTGTGGGGTTGCGCCTTGCCTGGGCCCTGTTGCAATCTGACAGACCATATTAGGTGGGCTTGCCGACTCTCTTTCTCGGTGAGTCCTTTCATGGAACACTGCGCGCTCGAGTTCCGCAACTCGCTCCATGAGCGCGTCGATACCCCTGAGACGTATATTGTTAGCATTTAACGTTTCGTTAGACTTTCACCTCATCGGCCTAGCATACCCAGTCATTTTGTTAACAGCGAGTATGAGTATTATGGACAAAACTGGCTCTTTTGTTAAACTTGCAGGCAATTGCCTATCACACTACCCAGTACATAGATCATTAGCAAAGGCAAACCCAGGCAACTCTGGTATCTGGTTAGGATTGTCTTAGAATACCTCCAATTTTCCGCGCAGCAAAGACCACAAACCTCTATGATTGGACTCAAGGGCAAACTTGACAATTTGGCGCCTCAGTGCAGCCTCAAGATACGTTTCTTTGCTTTCGCGTTTCAATAAATTTGTTTGTCCATCGACACGTCCCAGGAAAATCTCGGCCACCCGATCGGCACCTTCCCGCTTATGTTATCACTCCCTAACCGCAGGCCCTTGGAGGTAGAGGAAGGCTGTTGACTGGGAAGGTTGGAACTTGGAAGATTGGTGGGTTACTCTCGTTTACTTAGGATAGGGAGAATAATCCATTCTGCTTGCTCTGGGTATTCATAGTGCCTGCAGTGAATACTGCTTATTCTGTGTCACTTTTCTGCAGTTATAAGGCCAAGTTCTCACTTGACCTTAACAGGAACGAAATATGTACACGGCAAATATTAAGACGAAAGAGCCCAGACATAATAACGCAGAAAGCTACCTATAAATTTCCTGAGTACCATGGATGCATATGACCCTAGCTCGATAGAGCAATGTGAATTGTGAGGGACTAAGAGGACGATTCGACCTCAGTGTGTACTGGAATCCGTCACTTCCACAAATATACAGGGTTGAGTCTCCCTCTAGTGGAGACAACCACATAGTTGATGGAAGCGCGCGCCATGAAGGACATCCAATTGGTACTCTAGGTAGGTAAGACCCCCCAAAATTCAAGACTAGTGATGGTTTTAAGCGAACCTAGCATGATCACCCCTGCTTGCACCATTTTAGCGGCTTCTTTATTGAAATGACGGGAAAGCCTCGCCATGAAGCACGCGAAGCACGCCATTCAACTAGCAATCTCCTAGAAAAAGGTAGGCGCAACCATAACGAGAAATTCTCGTTTTAGATACTAGAAAGAGTAATTTGGAGTGGCTAGCTTGCCAAAGTGGAACTGAATTTGCATGTTTAAGCCATGGAGATCTCGGCCGATATTTCTAAATATCATGTAGAGGCAGGCTATGTACAATAAATAGCGTAGTTAGAGCCTATCACACTCTAACTTGCTCCTTCATTCTTTCACACTGTTCAACCTTTAAAGCCATGTCTCAAATATCACCCCCATTGTCACAAGGCGTGGGGTATGGGGTTGTGATTGGAGTTGGGTTGGCATTTGCGGCAGGTAGGTGGTCAACATTGGAACTCTCAACAAAAATATTAATTTAGCAAAGGAATGATGGTGGTCACCAAAATATTGAAGAAAACAGTTGGTGAAGATAATTCAAACGTCGAAACGTATGATCATCGTCATATCTGTCACCGGGTTTTGTCTTATCGTTACTAGATTTATGGTTGCCAATCGATCAGTTGGCACTGGTTTAGTGGCCTCGGCCGTCGTCTCAGTACGTCTATGTGACAGCTACAATCGCTTAAATCTAACTCCCTGATAGTCATGGCTCTGGAGTACAGCACTACTTAGTGCCGTTTTGGTGGCCTATCAATACGGCATTAGTGGTCCATTCTGGTATGGTGCTGGGTGCTCACCCATGATTGTTTGCTTTGCATATCTCGGGACTGTCTGCAAAAGGCGTGTGCCTAGCGCGCATACCGTTTTGGAAATCATCAAGCTTCGATATGGTCAGTACGGGCTTTATTTTTCAGGTATAACAACGCTGATGATGCTGCTCAGGGACTTTGGCTCACCTGAGCTTTACCTTTTTGGCTGTGGTTAACAACCTGTTTAACACCATCAACATGATTCTCGGGGCTTCATCGGCCATTACCTATTTGTAAGTCAGGCAGGAAATATCCACAGGTACTCATCAAGAAATAGCTAATAAAGAAAGGACTGGAATGCACATAATGGCCTCTACATTCTTGTTACCACTCGGAGTCGTCATCTACACGCTCACGGGAGGCATCAAAGCGACGTATGAGTGAACCTGTTTGTATAAAGGGGCTCACAACGCTGACTGATACGCAGGTTCTTGACAGATTATATACACACTTTCATCATTCTCATTCTGTGCTGCTACCTGACCCTCAAAGCTTTGACCAGTCCAGAGGTTGGCTCCATTGGAGGGCTCTATGATCTTGTCGTGGAGGCTCAGCCCAATCACGTTATTGATGGAAATTATCAAGGATCACTCTTGACGATGACATCTCAACAGGGAATTTTCTTTGCAATCATCTTGTTGGTGTCAAACTTTGGAGCCGTCATTGTGAGTGCCTTATTCTGCTAATATGAAGCGAAGTGAGACTGACCGTGTATAGATGGACACTGGGTACTTTACAAAAGCCTTCGCTGCATCCCCGGAAGGTGTTGTTCCAGGCTATGTTATTGGAGGGATATCATACTTTAGTATACCCTGGGCTCTAGGAACTGTGATGGGCATGGTTGCACTTGGCTTGGAGACTACAAGAGCGTTCCCCACATATCCAAGAGTTAGTCCAACCAGCCAATGAGACATTTCCAGGAAACTAACCCCTCGTTCTCAGACAATGACCAGTTCAGAGGTGACTAACGGACTGGCGTTACCGTATGCAGCCATCGCGGTAGCGGGAAAAGGAGGCGCAGTGGCTACTCTTTTGATGACCTTCATGGCTGTCACTTCCACACTGTCGGCACAGGTGATTGCTGTATCCTCCATTGTGGCTTTTGACGTCTATCGGACCTATTTCAACAAGAGTGCAGGAAACAAGGAGGTAATCCTCTGGAGCAGAATAGGTGTTGTTTCGTTTGGTCTTGTTGCAGCGGGTCTTACTGCTCTATTTCACTATGTTGGAATTGACATGGGTTGGACACTCTACATGATTGGTACGCTCAAGGAGACTCAGGCCAGCTAATTATTTGCTGACATGATACCACAGGAGTGATAACTTGTCCTGGAATCTTCCCGCTCATTCTGTCAATTCTTTGGAGAAAACAGAGCTGGGTGGCGGTCATTGCATCAGCATATCTTGGACTAGCGACTGGCCTTGCCGTCTGGCTGGGAACAGCCCATAGTTTCTATGGTGCTGTAACAGTTGCCTCAACAGGACAGACACTTCCATGCATGTACGGCACGGTTGCGTCTGCATTTAGTCCTTTGCTATACTCGGTACTCATCACATATCTTGGCCCCGAGGACTTCGATTGGACTTCGTTGAGCAAGACCAGCCTTGCTGTCAAGGCCGTGGACGAAGTCTCCGAGAACATTGAGGATCAAGCTAAATCCGATGGTAAAACGGAATTGAGCAAGAAACCCCAGATTACTGAGGTCAACGAAGGATACGAGGATGCTGCCCAGACCACTGGAAGAAGGTGGTCCCGATATGCGTTATTTTGGGCCATCGCTACCTTCCTGGGCCACTGGGTTCTGTGGCCACTTCCGATGTATGCTGCAAAGTTTTTGTTCAGCAAAGGAGTAAGTGACTCTCAAGTAAGACTGCAAAGTCATCTGCTAACAATTTCTAGCTTTTCGTCGCATGGATTGTCGTTGCTGAAATCTGGTTGTGGGTTACCTTGTTGATAGTCGGTTTTTATCCTTTGTGGAATGGACGCCATAAAATCCTTCTCATCGCGCGAAATATCACCGTTGGTACATAGGTGGTATGCGATCGACATGATTGACTGTCTTCGTTTAGAAAATGTATCATGGCATAGTATTTGGACTGACTGTAACTAGTTTATGGTCATTGAAAACCAAGACTGGAATCGAAGAATTGGCATCCAACGAACATTCTATTTCCTTTAACTGAATGTCCCTCCGAATGCCTGTAGTCTATTCATCTGACCTTTTCATCTAAAATTGCACCAAATCCTTAACCTGAACCACCTGCCCAGTACGAATGGCCTTATTCGCGGCAATACCCGTCAAGATCGACATAGCCCCATCGACATGCGACGCAGCGCGATGAAGCCTATCAGCCGCGGGCGTACCAAATAGATCATTGAGCAGGACAGGATCTCCACCACCGTGGCCACCTTCTCCCTCGACGATTGGCACCTCATAGGGTGGCGCAAACATGGGATGCGCGGTAATTTTTGTATGAGCCACAGCACCCTCTTGCGATTGTTCGCCACCTGCGTTGACGTACGATTGTTCCAACACGTCCATTTCCAGACGGCCCTTAGTACCATTGAAGCTGACGCGGAATCCTTCCCAAGGGCAGTATGCAACAAGGCTGTAGGTCAGGATCGCGCCGGATTGATAGCTGACCAAGACGCCCATAGTGTCTTCGATATTGATTCCATCACCGAATACACTCTGATCCCGGTAATATCCATCTTCATGCTCTGCATCGAGGTACATAGCCTTAAGTTGAGGATGATCTTCCATATGGAGAGCGAATGGGTCATTTGCTGCCGCAGGGCTGCCGTGGGCACGGGAATAGAATTTGGTTTCTCCCCGGAGTTCAGCATTTTCCTTGCCATAGAACTTCAAATCTCCTTGTGCAAATACAGTAGCCGGACGACTGCCTAGCCAGAAGTTGACTAGATCAAAATGGTGCGTAGACTTGTGTACCAGAAGTCCTCCACTGTTGCGTTTGTCTCGGTGCCAGCGGCGAAAGTAATCAGCGCCGTGTTGAGTGTTGAGCAGCCACTCAAAGTGCACCGACGTGACTCTCCCAATGGTATCATCCATCAATAATTCTCGAACTTTGGTGTTGTGCGGAGCATATCGATAGTTGAAGGTAACGCGTAGTTGCCGATTCGTAGCTTTGACAGCATCCAGGATCATCTGGCATTTGATCTCATCCACTGTCATCGGCTTTTCACTGAGAACATTGCAACCCAGCTCCATTGCTCGAATGATATACTGATGATGAGCTCGATCAATTGTTGTGACAATGACTGTATCAGGCTTTGTTTCTTCGACCATTCGGTCGAACTCGACCGCTTTGAAGGTCGGCAGTCGTGATAGACCTAGCTCCTGCACTCGATCATTGGCGACGTCCATACGAGTTTGATTGGTATCGCAGAATGCGACGAGCGTTGCCGTCTCTTTGAAATCCCGAACAATCGCGCTGTAGAAAAACAAGGCGCGGCCTCCAGTGCCAACGACAGCATATCTGGTTGGAGCCATTTTTGATCTCAGAAATCCCTGAGGGCAATAGTATTGAAGCTATATTAGATCAAAAGGTCACGAAGGAAGCAGGATCACACTGTCTTGTGCAAGTCTAGCAATTTTTTGTTGACTCTCGTGTCGTCCTCAGCTTGCTGTTGGCTGTGCTGTACCCCTCACAAACTTAGAAAAGATCTACCCCGCGAAAGTGTGTGGCTTGTTATTCTTCCGTCAATGGGAAGCCTTACATGACTCGAAGAAGCCTTGAGATACCCTGGGATCCAAAGTGTACCCCACAAGAGGCAATGCATCAAACCCCCGCTCGGGGTAAGCTTTCGGGACTCCGGGTCAATGAAAACCGACGCTATTCCTACGATAGTATTGGGGGCCATCCGGTGGCTCCCTGGATTCCAAAGCTATGGATGTGGCTGTAAGGAAATGAGAGCGCCTTTGACTTGGCGAGAAGCTTGAAACGATTGTCTGATAATCGATCTAAGCAGGTGATGGAAAGAAATGAAGTGAGGGTAAGGGCTTCGCCTATTCCTTAGCATTTTATCTACAGAGAAGTTTTTCATCTACCAAGAACATTTAAGAATGTAAAGCTCTTTCAATTAATCACTGAGCACCTATTTAAGAAATCTCCCGATGCTCGCAAGGTTGGAGATTGCAGATACCCCGTACCGAGCAGCTTCGTTAGTCGTAATCCAGGGCGCCTCTTCACCATGAGTCAGATAGTCAGGAGGAGAAGATTTGAGAACACGCCAATCATGGTTCGCTGTATACCCATCAGTGTTGAAGAATTGGTCCCAAGCAGCACGCGCCAGACTTTCATCATCTTGTTCAACTGCCGCAAAGGCCGTGAGAGTAGAGTGACTTTGGCGCCATGTCGCATGAGATGGGAACTCGAAACCAAATTCTTCACGCTGAACGTCTGATCCGCCGTTGTAAGCTCGGCAGTATGCGAGCCATACTTTCATAAATCTACCAATGGTGTCCGGAGCCTCTTCTCGAGCGAAATGGAAGAGCTCGGCGATGATCTCTGGGAAACCAAAAAGCATGGATAGATGAGAGATAGCCCACTCTGGTGTCGGGGGTGGACACTCTCGCACCTCCCCGCTGGTCGGATTCAGCAGGATCGCATTGTTCCCAATACCATGTTTGAGTCCGGCGATACTGTCAAGTAATTTGATAAGAAGGTCCTTGTAGTGAGCCCATCCCTCAGAGCGTCTCTCCCATGCAAAGAGCCAAGCCGCAATAAGGGCTCCGCAGTCCAGACCAATGTTCGTCATAGCGAACCCTTCAGGTATGCCAGCATGTTCTTGAACTTTGCGATGTGAGTCCAGCACTAGCAAGGTATTTTGACAATCTTGTAGTTCCGAGATCAAATCACCGGTGCGCTCGTCTCCGGTCAGGTAGAAGTAGATTCGTCGGTAGAGGACATTGGATATACGAAGCTGCTTCGAACTATCGCTGAAGTGCTGGACACCATGTCGAGTACCGAAGCCTTTGAATTTTCCAGAATGATAAACATCGACTTCACCGGTGTGTCGAGTCATAGCTTCGGCCATCTTGAACACATCAGCCCTTCCGGTATGGAGGAAGTAAAGCCACAGCCAGAGGTCCGTCGAGAGCTCGGAGTTGTCCCACGCAAACCCGCCAACATCATATCTCCAGGCATGTCGATAAGGGTCATAGGTATGCTGCACGTCTCCATGATCCCAGAATCCGTACCAGCGGTGCTGCTCAACCTGCCCATGATAGTAGTTGAAAAGGAGGCCCAGCTTGGCTTCGACCTCCGCTTGTTGGTGGGATGGTGTCAGACCCAAGCTCTGAGAATCGGGAGCCCAGCACCCATGAAACGCACCCGAGGATTGCAGGTGTTCGGCAGTGGCAACCAAGCGAGGTGGATCACGAACCAGAGAAGAAAACGAGCTGAAGTCTTTGTTTGATGGGGTATGAAGGAAAGGTCTCAAGAAGAGCTGATTGGTCCTTCCAATTCCATTGGCAGAGACGAAGCCTGGCTCAAAATCCTCGTACGTCACATCGAGAGCCTCCAACTGCTTCTGATACGTATCGAGCCCCAATCCATCGTGATACGGCGATGTGTCCAAGGGCTCAGCAAGTGGCGAATATAGCCACACGGTGATACATCCCTGCTCGGCGGTCAAGTGGTCCAGGTCGAGCTGGGTGGGATATCGCTCCCAAAAGTCAGACATGCCGATCGCGAGTCCTCCAGTGGAAGCCGATCCAACATATGCGGTTCCATCGGCTCGGCCACCACCAGTGACTTTGACCCATGAGCAGCCCGGCTTAGTCCGTTTCTTGATCGTGAAGCCATCCGAGGAAAGTTGAGCAAGCGAGTAAGAATCCCACGACGGAATATAAGCGAGTCCTTTAGTGAGATCGGTTCTAGCCCACTCGGCTTTTTGCAGAATGACTTCTCGTCCCGATGTTTGATCGTTTCGATTTGCAACGGTTGGGCCATGCCGCAAGCCGGAGAGGCCCTTTACTTCCTCTTTAAGAACACCTCCGTTGGATCCCCCGAGGCGAACGTGGCGGTTGTATAGCTCAGTCTGCCCAAGTGGAACATTGAACCGGATGCCCAAGGACGTGATAGCATTGTCTGGGTCTAGATCGTGGATGAACGAGTGGAGGACTCTGATTGAAGTGCTATGAGAATAAACATAGAATCGGACATCAAAGGGCAGATGAGCGCTGTGAATTTCATCCTCCACAACGCCAGATACTTTGATCAGAGCCCTGCTAGGAGTGGAGTTCTCCACAGTCACTGCGTATACTCGAGTTTTGTACTCTTTCTCGTCGATGGATGCGGTGACCGTGGCCGCAGAGCAAACTATCTGCCCTTTAATATCGAGTTGCTCGAGAATTGACGAGCTGCCAGGTGCCGCGAACCTCAGATACATCCCATTTGGTGAAGTCACCGACAGTGAAGATTCCCGCTGCTCGATAATGATACTCGCAGTTGGTTCCGGTACGTGTACGACGCCTCTGACGGTGTACTCATTGGAGTAGTCAATGTCACCGCTAACCGAATGGGCAGTCCATCGGAGAGAGCCATCTGCCCAATAGGCGAGTTCACGCGAGTCAAGAGGCCAGTGTTGGGCGTCATTCGCTTCGATAACGAATTTCTGGCCTGGTTGGTACCGGCCTCGTGGCCACGGCATTCCAAACGAGACGCCATCAGATAGAGCGTGGGGGCCATTTCCCACCAGCCAGCGTAAATTAGCCGGAGACATGACAGCGGACAAAGGGAACTCGGTTGTAATTGGGGGAGACACTTGTGATTCGTGGCGTTGGTGGCGCTCAGGCCTCTTAATCAAGCAATACGGGACAAGACAGCCAAGCCCAGCCTGTGGAGTGTAGACAGGGGATATGCGAAGTTGGAGGAGTATAAGCCAGAAAGGTGGGTAGTTATACAAAAGCTATCACGCAATTGGAGCGGGGCTTTCGAATCGAGAGAAAGTCCGTAATTAGTACCGTAAGCCAAATTATCTTACCGAATAAATGCAACGGTTAAACGGCATTTTTGAATCCTGAACTGATTAGTGCTCGTCTTTGACTCGCGATATTTGACAAACTGACACTATTCGGTCCAGCTGACAGCGATCAGACAGATAGGGTTTCGGTATATTCCTGCCCGAAATGACAGGGATTTCCCAATTTCGGTTCATAATTGGCCCGTTTCTTCCGGCTAAACCACGGGTTTGACTCCGTCCGGGGTATTCGCCCCCCAGAAAGCATATCTCCCACGCGGTCTGGGGATGCGGAGTAGACTAGTGGAGATGGTGGAACCGTGGCCTACAAAGAGGGCCAAGCAGTCCGGAATGCGGGGAGAATCATTCGACTTGACTTTTTTTCTCTCCATATTGGCCTTTTTCACCCTCAAGTCCATTCGAGATGGCCGAACATCAGGAGGACGTCAACAACCAGGACACGACAAGGGTGATTCGGGAGAAAGATGAAGAGGCAATCGAGAGTTTCGACGATACCCTCAAGGGCGCCCAGAGGGCCACCGAGGATGAGCATGGAATGGGCCTGAGAGAGGGTATTAGGAAGTACCCCAAGGCTGTCTTCTGGTCGGTCTGGTTCTCATCGGCCTTAATCATGGAAGGATTCGACCACGCTTTTATCACTGGTTTCTTTGCCTTCCCTGCCTTCCAAGAGCATTACGGCAAACTGCAGAAGGATGGAACCTATCAAGTTCCCGCCACCCTACAGTCCGCCATTGGCAATGGTGTCAATGCTGGAGAGATCATTGGTCTTCTGCTGAACGGTATTCTCGCTGATTATTTCGGCTACCGCTGGGTCATGATCGGCTGTCTCTTCCTCATGATGGCATTCATCTTCCTACAATTCTTCGCCACCAGCATCTATATGTATCTCGGTGCCGAAATCCTTCTCGGTCTACCATGGGGCGTATTCCAAACCCTCACGACCACATATGCTGCCGAGGTCTGCCCTAATGTCCTGCGACCCTACCTGACAATGCTGGTATCGCTTTGCTGGAGTATTGGCTACCTGCTTGGAACTGGTGTCCTGCGTGCCTTCCTGTCGTCAACCGGACAGTGGGCTTATCGTATTCCCTTTGCGCTTCAGTGGATCCTTCCCATCCCTCTTGCGATTGGTATTTACCTGGCCCCCGAATCTCCGTGGTGGCTCATTCGCAAGGGCCGTCCAGAAGACGCAAGCAAAGTCCTTAGCCGATTGCGAGCAAAGGACAGCCCGGAAGATGAGATTGCCGATACCGTGGCCATGATGGTACAGACTGTCCGAATTGAGAATGAAATGAAGACTACCAGCAGCTACTGGGACCTGTTCAAGGGTGTTAATCTGCGCCGTACCGAGATCACCGTCTTCACTTATCTCATCCAAGAGTTATGTGCTCCTCTCGTTGGCTATATCGTCTACTTCCTTGAGCAGGCCGGCCTTAATCCATCTGCATCATTCGACTTTGGCATGGGAGAATACTCTCTGGCCATTTTGGGTGTCTTCGTCGCATGGTTCCTTGTACCACGAACGGGTCGACGCACTTTGTTGCTTAGTGGTACGGCCTTCATGACCGCTACAACATTCGTGATCGGTTTCTTGGGTATTCCAAGCCTCAAGACACACCCGAACATCGGCTATGGAATTGGCGCCATTCTCCTGGTGGAATACTTTGTGTTTTTCATCACCATTGGACCAATCATCTACACCATTGTGACTGAAATTCCGTCCAACTTCCTCCGCAACAAGAGTGTTGTCCTTGCTCGTGCAGTTTATAATGTTGGCGTTCTTGTGTACGGTCAACTTGTGCCCCATATGATGCAAAAGGCGGCCTGGAACTGGGGGGCCAAGTCCGGGTTCTTCTATGGAGCCATCATGGGTCTTGGTTTGATCTGGGCATACTTCCGTCTTCCTGAGACGAAGAATCGTACTTTTGCTGAGATGGATATCCTGTTCAAGAACGAAGTAAAGGCGCGAGACTTCGAGAAGGCCAAAGTGGATATTGCTAGTGAGACTGTTTCTCTGGATTGAATGGGTCATATATTGTCTGTTAGTTACTGCCAGGTCCAAGTAATAACTATGTTTCATCGACCACCTAGTGAAGGAAGTTCATGTTCCCTCTTAGATTCCAAGTTCTGCTCATAGAAAATCTTTTCCATTGTAAAGGGATTCCGATAAGCAATTACAGGACTAAAATGGATGCATCTGGTGGTTTCGACTGAGAGCTGAACGCATAAGATTCATGGGTGCTGCATTCCAAAAGCCTGACAAACTAGGCTCACAGGGCTGTGGCATCCTAAAAGCTCAGGCAGCGAGGGCTGTCGACAAGCAGCTACAAAAGCATGTCCTTTTCACTCTCTTTGCCTAATTCTTCATTTTTTCTGAAATCTCTTGGCTACTAGGTCGGTCACCTCCTCAATGTCTATTCAGTCACCATCCTCTTTGACGTGTCTGGAGTCTGGACGACTGTTTGGCGACGAGGAAAGAAGCCGCCAAATCCAAGATAAGACTAGGCACAGGCTGGCAGAGTCTATCCTTACATCTGTGTTTTATTAACATATGAGTCCCAATTGCCGTGCCACTATATCGAAACTGCCGTGTCGCCGCTTTGCTCGTCATTGTTGCAACCTCATGCCCGAGGCTCAGTTGTTTTGGGGCGGGGGTTCAAACGGTTCAGGGTGTTGGACAGCGGATCATCACCGCAGTGGGGCAGCTGTGGGCGAACCGATTGGCTCGAGGCGCTCATGTTGCAGCTGGCCCCTGCTTGGCGATGTACATTACACTCTCCTCAACGCTCCGAGAAATTGAGGTGACACAAGCTCTTTACCTCTGCAGCCCCCAGTCAACGCCATTGGAAGCAATCGACCGTACTATAGCCACGCCTACGACGTTTCAACATCATGGGTCAGCCAAGAAGCAATAAAAGAGCTCGTTACGACGAAAATGTGAATGGAGACGATGTCGGCTTGAGTTCCGCGGCCGAAGGCTTCTTTGAAGCCCTGTGTAAGTAGAGTGTTCCTATATTCCAAACAAGCTTGCTAAACTCGCTTTGAAGCCGAGGCCGGAGTGACGCATTGCTTTGTCAATCTGTAAGTCATTCATGCATGGTGACGGCAATATGCAGGAAGCCTGACAATGTACACAGGGGGAGCGACCACCCTGCCATGCTTGAGGCCATGATTAAAGCGAAACAAGGTCTGTTCGGAACAGAGACCATGAATGAAATCCTTTCATTCTAACAAAATTGAGCATAGAAAACTTAACGACGTTCCCCAATATCATCACTTGCCCTTCGGAATTGGTCGCACTCTCCGCCGCCCTGGGCTATGCTCAGGTCACGGGACTCCCTGTAGGATCATCCATTCTGTCCAAAATGCCTTGATTTATATATACTAATCCATACCAGCAATGTGTGATTGTCCATGTTGATTGTGGTACCCTAGCATTGGGGCAATCTATCCATAATGCATCGGTCGGCCGAGTGCCGGTTCTGTGCTTCGCTGGTCTCAGCCCCTACACCCAGAGAGGTGAATTGACCGGCTCAAGAACAGAGTATGAGAGCATCAACATCTTGTGCCAGTCTTAAGCTAACATGACAAAAGATTCATCCATTGGCTGCAAGATGTGCCTGACCAGGCTGCAATTCTCCGTCAATACTGCCGGTATTCCGCGGAAATCAAGACAGGGCGTAACATCAAGGAGATGGTGAACAGAGCCTTGCAATTCTCCCTGTCAGACCCCAAGGGTCCAACATACCTAATGGCTGCTCGAGAAGTCTTAGAAGAAGTATGTCTCTACCTTGGACAAGAACACAAAGGAAGACCTTACTCACAAAGGATTACAGAAAGTGGACCGAAAGTTTCTCGAGGAAGAGACCATGACGCCCGTTGTGCCTAGTGCCCTGCCAGAGTCAGGTAAGAAATTTGAATTCCAGTTTACTACACGGTTCTAACAGACACAGAGGTTGAATTGATTGCGACGACGCTTATGAGCGCAAAGCGACCCCTTGTTATCACCGGCTATCTAGGCCGAAACCGCAATGCGCCTCCCCTGCTAGAAGAGCTTTGCAACAAGCTCCCAATTGGTGTTGTCGAGATGGTTGGGTCCGACCTTTGCATCAGAAGCGACCATGAAGCCTATCTGGGCGTGACTGTTACTACCCATCCAGCAGTTCTCGAGGCCGATGTCATCCTAATCTTGGATTGTGATGTGCCATGGATTCCAACCGCGGGCAAGCCCCAAAAAGGCAAGAATTTCCCTCAATATTTGGAGTATCTGCTAACTGACTACTAAAGGAACCAAGATCTTCCACCTCGATGTTGATCCGCTTAAGCAGCAAATGCCATGTATGTCTCATTAGGCTTTTACTTAGGGCGAAGCTAATCATTCGTGACTAGTGTTCTCTATCAACGCTATTTGCAGGATCAAAGTCAGCTGCGAACTTGCACTCAAGCAGCTTAACACCTTCTTGGACCAACAGAATCTGAACAAAGCAGATTATGAAGCCGGGTTCGAGGCTCGCTCAACACGTTACGCAAAATGGCGGGAGGAGCTTCGCAGCTTGCAGTCTCCGCCAGCAGATGGTGTGATTAGCGTCCCATATCTTACATCTCGTCTGCGACAGCACGTTCCCCAAGATACAACCTTTGTCATGGAGGCTGTTACTAATGCTGGATTATTGATTCATCACCTTAACTTAGTGAAGGTAGGCTCTTGTCCTTATCCCCGCTACTTCGCATGACTAACAGTATCTTGTAGCCCGGAAGTCTCGTTGGTAGCGGTGCTGGTGGTCTTGGTTGGGGGGGTGGCGCCACTCTGGGAGTAAAACTGGCCCAGCCGAACTCTTTCGTTTGCGGAATGTGCGTTGGCCCCAATTGATATCTTAACAAGATACTAACATGGTTTCAGAGTCGGAGACGGAGTATACCTCTTCTCGCAGATGGAGAGTGTCTACTGGATCGCCAGACGCTATGACGTTCCATTCCTGATGATCGTCTTGAACAATGGGGGCTGGAACGCGCCTAAGGTGTCCGCCCTTTTGGTTCATAAAGATGGACTCGCGTCAAAGTCGAACAGAAAAGGTTTGTCATTCTTGCCTCGGACTTATTGGGATGCTTGCGGCGGAAGCTGACAATTTCTCACCTAGATCTCAATATCTCCTTCGAGCCCTCTCCTGACTATCCAGGAATTGCCGCGGCAGCAGGCAACGCTTGGGGCGCTACGGTGAAGGTGCAGAGCGAGTTGGATCAAGCTCTACAAGAGGGAACAAGAATCGTTCAGGGAGGCAGATGCGCTGTCATCGAGGTTTCGTGAGTGGAAAGAGCCTTTCATGTCCTGAGTGAACGTAAACTGACTTTCATAGTGTTCCCTCGATGTGGAAGGAAACGTGAACTCGATACATGGAGGGCCATGCCCTTCCGATAAGCTAGGAATATTACATTCACAATGAACAGCCCAGTGTGAGAGGGTTACTATGACTTCAAGCCAGAACTTGGAGATGCATGTGCATTTTGTACACTATCGTCACACCACAGATAACCACTTCGACGCCGTCCCAATGCTAGTCCGTCCCCAATGCAATCCACATAAAAGTATAAAACATACAGCCGGCCCAATATTCGAACAGAGTAAGGTGGAAGAAATTAGGTACAGAGAGGGAAATGGAAAGGGGTGAAGTAGAATATAAAAGAGATAGTAAAGGAGAGGGTGGAGAAGTAAAGGTCAAGGCTAAGCGCGAGCAGAAGGCCGGGGCTTCCAAGATGACCGGTACATGCCAACCTGATGTTGCTGCTTGCCATTTCCGTTGGAGGGGGTCCGGAAGTCAGGATATAACCCAGATTCCATGTCCATCAAAACCGCGCGTTGGGGCTCCGCGGACACCCAGCCAGTAGATTTGCCTCTGGTTTTTGAGGCCGAGGAGCGGGGTGGCGTCGGCTTTCCAGCACTAGCAGCTTGTGCTTTCTCTCTGATGATCTCACGCAGCTCCTTGTCATCCTTGGTGATCTGCGCCTTGATAAATGCGGGATCATTGGATGCTTGCAGGGTGGACATGACTGACTCGCGAGGTGTATAATCGTATTTTTCGGGATTAGGAGGGGATGTGGGGATGATAGAAGGATCCAAGAACGCTGCCTCGTTCTTTGCCAGAAGTTGAGAGATGTCCAAAGTCTCGCCATGAGGAATTTTGTGAGGGTGTGAAGGAGTGATGCAGTCCATATCCACCTCCTTCCGCAGGACGTGATCAATATCCACGGCGGAGAAGTATGCACAAGACTGAGGGAGGTCATCGATGCCAACTTGCTGTGAGAAGATGGCGCGTGTCCAAACGTTGGCAATTTGGAGTGCGAGTGCAGCGCGGTACTTGTCTTCGTCCTTGACCAGATAGCGAATCTCGTCGTGGACAGTAATGGAGAGCCGGGCCTGGATGTTGAAGCGCCGGATGAGATAATCCATACCAACAATGAGGAGGTGAAGATAGTCAACACCGGACGATTGAATAGCCCAGTTGATGCGAGAAGTCATGAAGCTACCCTTATTGATGAAGCGGCGCATTAGGGCTTCGGTGATTCCTGCGCCGAGGGCGGGGGTTCTTGGCCTCTCCTGATCAGCAAACTCTTCGAGCTTGTTGAACACAAATGACTCAGTGCCGCCTCGCCAGAATGGAGTCTCGCTGAGGGCACGACGTGAAGTCCGAGTGCCCTTGGTCTCCTTGTAAAGATTGGCTGCGGTCTCCTGCGTTTGCCTCTCGGTCAAAGAAGGATTAAACTGGCGCAAAAGCGTCGCCGCAAACTTGACGCCGGCTCCATAGATGCGACCGTAGTTGAACACCTTGGCGTCATTACGCGAGATGCCCAGAATCGAAGCACTGCGGGAATGCAGATCAGTCCCTGCAGCCTTGGAACCTTCCAAGGTCATGAACCCAATCGCGTTACCCCCATGCAGCTGGAATGGAGCATCTCCAACAAGACTGGCAATCCACAGCTCTTGAGAGTCAACATCTGCACCAACAAACACATGGCCAGGAGGCGCCTTGATCATGGCCTTAAGCTCGGATCCAACACGATTGGACTTTGCATTGCTTGCAGTGAGCCAGGTGTTCTCCACGGCACGGCGGGTGATGGTACCCATGGGGATGACCTGAGGCAGGATGAAGCCTAACCTATTATCGGTCGGATCTTGTGCGGAGCCATTCTTCTTTGTTTGATCTTCGTAAACCACCATCTGGCCCATGATTCGGTCTCTGGCACTGATCCAATAAGAGCACGAGGCATTCATTTCCAATGCTTCTTTGGCAAGCGCGAACTGAGAGGACAAAATTCCACGCTCGAAATACTGCATGTAGCCCTTCCCCAATGGATTAGTGCACCGAGCCTGCGGGCCATCCTTGTGAGGGATCTTGAAGTATGTATTTTTTCGATCATCGCGTAGCTGCAGATTCTTTTCTTCTTCTGCCATGTTGCATACAACAACCGGTTGATTCTCGTATTTTTTGACCTGGTCACGAGGAACCCGGAAAGTCCACCCATACTTATCAGACCAAACAAGAGGGTAACCATCCCAAGACAGTTTGAGCAGGATGGGAGCAATCCTTGTCCGAACAGTAAGGTTGATGTCGGCATTGCTGGAAGGGAAAAGATCCTTGTACCATTTTGGCATGCCCGGTTTCTTTTGCCTTGCAGCGGGACGGGGAGGGTCGCCCTTCTTCTTGCCCTTGACCATCTTGATCTCCTGGCCAGACCAGTCCAGCTGTTGTAGCCAAGGATCACTCGTGTAGACATCTGGTTCTGCTTTCACCTTCAAAGCCTCGTCGCACAATTCCAGAAGCTTCCGTTGGACATCGTCAAGACGTTTGTGGTAGGTCTCTTCAGCTCTGGTGAGATACTCCTGCCAGGTCTGGTTCACGGGAAGAATGACGGACGAGAGATGTCGAAGGGCCCCGAAACTGACGGGATGGGGGCAGGTCTCCAAGAAATTTGGAAAGACCTTTCTGAAGACTCGATGTGTGATTGCAACGTCGGCGGCGCAGTAATCGAGTAGTTCGTCCAACTTCGTGAGCAGGGTTCCCCGATCAAGCTCGCCGAAAAAGTCTCTTTGAGCCTTGTCTATCGTGACGTCGCAATGAAACTTGGCGACGTCCCGCAAGGAGTTCACCGAGCTTCTCCCCACCCATAGTTCTTCCTCCTCTTCTCTGAGCATGTTATTTTCGAGCAACGCGGCCAATTCCACCGAGTTGTGTTCGCTTGCAATCTTATCTCTCAGATCCTTGTTTTTCATATGACGCATCCAGGTCGGTCTCTGCTGAGAACACATGCCATTAACAGCGACGTGAAGAGACATTGTATCAAGGAAAAAGTTACGAGTCTGTTTCAGATCATACTCCTCCAGAACCCTGGCACGATCATAACCAATGTTATGACCAACCACGATTCGTGGTTGCGAGGGGTCTCCCAAAGGTATCAGTTGCACCTTTTCTTCAGATTCTCCCAAGAGCCAAGGAGATAACCACGCATACCACGCTGTCGGACTCACGGCGCAAGCCATGACCGCAAATGGGTTGTCCTTGTACATGACCTCGGTATCAAAAGTCAACATTTCCTCGTTGGGCGCATCCACAGGCTCCGATGAGCCGTCTGCATTATATTTGGTCCATCCACTGCGCTTGACCCATTTCCGCGGCTTTGTCGGGCAGCTTAGAGCTGCAAATGTTTTGGCGTTTGTCAAATACGGCTCCGATGCGTCCATTCCAAGCCTGTGAAAATGTTCGTCAAGTGTCTGGCCATGAAGAGGCGGGAGGTCAAAGGCGATCGGTTCAGCTCCCGTCTGAGATTTGCCAAGAAGGTCGTGTCTGGCTAAGTGATCTTTTGAAAGGGCGACGAGTTCGGGGTCAGGAACCCGACCTTTGTTCGGGAAAACCTGCGTGTGTACATAGTCGCTGAGATGCTGAACACCAATCTCGTTGAACCTAGGTAAAGCAGGGACTGGACCGGGTCAGCCTATCGATCTTAAGAAATTTGACTCTGCTTGCGACAGGTGTAATTCCAACGACATACCCGAAAGAGATCTTTTTTGAGTAGTCTCATCATTTACTGGCGTAGAGTATAGCCTTGCGCGTCCTCGGACAGGCAACTGCCATGTCTGTGTGTGGACAACCGGTGCTGGGCGCAATCTCAAGCGCGCCGACCTCACGACACCCCTGGAATAAGGAGAGTAGGAGGGATTCCAAGATAACATCATACAGTAGCTGAGTTTGCGCGTTTCATGTCATGGCAGTTCGTGCGACTGCAGCCTGATCGAAGACTGCGCTTGGTACTGAGGATAAAGTGATGGCGTGTAGAAGTCGATCGTGGAACAGTTTCCATATCAGTTGCTATCGCGGTATCTGAGCGTCATGCAGGAGGCGGAAGAAATGTGAGGCCGATATCGTTGACCGCCTACTTCTTTCAGGCGTCTTATCGCTAATCGATAACGACCCATGCCGCCATTTTGCCATCTCCCCTTCCTGGAATCCTGATCGATTCTACATACATCCAACTTGCGTTTGCTCCTTGTCTTTGTCCCCTTTTTAGCCTTTAATGAGCCAGGGCGATACTTATAATTGATTCTATTGCCCCTGGGACCTTCCGGAAAGGCAGGGCGAAATTCTACACATTTCTAATCAGGGCCAACCCCGCTTGATTCGATTGCCCTCCGCGGCAAGCGCCTAATCGACAGTTTCCCCTGCGTGTGCTTCCATCCCATGATGAGTCGGCGATTTTCAGTTGTTGACCTCACCTCGGCACGGGCACATCCTTCCCCTCGCCACCTCCGACACATCTCCTCATCACCATCCATCTCCTCCATTTCCTCCTCGTCTCCAGATCCCCACGCAATGCCTCGAGGCACGAAACGAAAACGCCGGCATGATGAAGAAGCTCCTGATGGCTCGGAACCACCGAACGGCCCCCAAAGTCCTATCGAGTCTATTGACCTGACCGAGGTTGAAGGCTCATCCGCCCTCGCCAAGGCCCTCGCGAAACAACGTGAAGATGCTGTTAAGGCACAGTCCACGGAAGAAGCAGACAAAGCACGCTCGATGCTGAAAGCATATCAGTGTCCAGTCTGCATGGATACCCTAGAGGATGCTACCAGCACTTCATGCGGTACGTCGCGTCGCTGCCATGCTCATTTTGTGATATGACTGTCCTCTAACATGACGTTTTTCTGATCACAGGCCACCTCTTCTGCCACAAGTGCATCGTCGAATACCTGCAATCAGTCGACGATCAACGGATCGACCAAGGGAAACAGGTCAAGGGGACGTGCCCGGTATGCCGAAAGACGATCACGCGGAATGAGTCAAGTGGACCCCGAAGAAGCCTCATCCCATTGAAGCTGAAAGTGATGACCAAGAAGCGACGGTCAGTACCACCGAGTAAGGCGTGAACCTCTCAAATACCTTTCTTTCAGCATGGCGAATGGGGGCATGGACTATCATGGCGTTTTACTACATAGAGGTGTCACATTTTTCAGCGCTTGACGACCAGGATGAGCAATGCATTTTCTGGGTGTAACAGAGTACCTACGTTTTTGGACTCTGGTATACTCCTTTCACGATTATTTTTAGCTTTTGATTGAGAATATAGGATCGGCTACTGTACAATGACTCTTAAGTTCCTTAGATCCCTTTGTTCACTCACCCTTCTTATTTATCCCGCCGGCCGGGGTCCAGGGTATTTCTCCTGCCCAGACCACTCCCAAGACCCCCACGCACCATGGCATCACCCTTCTTTCCCAACACAACCTCGAGGGCTTGAATCAAGGCATTGGGGTCGTATTTCATGCCCACGCAGACCTCCTTGCCTCCCTCCATGGCTGTGACTTTGCGTCCATACAAGCGCAAGGTTTCAATACCCATCTCGGCCAGCCTTTCCCTGTCCACCTGGGGCGTTCCAGGGCCATCTAGATGCAATATATGGGTCACATATGCAGTATATGGAAGAGGAGCGCGGGGCCGAATGGTTTCCGGGGAGAACGGCGACTCTTCGTGGTGCTGAGAAGCTCTATGGGGATGCCGTCCACGGCTTTCCTCGCAGGCACGTGCAATAGCCTCGACAAAGTCGGATGCTAGGAATGGCGCAGAGGGAGGTCCAGTCTCGCGGTCCAAAGAACCATTCAGAATGAGAATCTTATGGCGAGCTGGACTGGTCATGATATTTTTGCCAACGCCACGGAGGATGATTGCTGGGATGATGGAGGTATACAATGAGCCAATGCTGTAAATGATAGCTTGGGCATCGCTTAATGCCTCCAGGACACGCGGGTTTGCGGGTGGTCGAATTTCTTGTCCGTAGGGATTGATATACCAAATTCGACTAATTCGGCAGGGCAAGTCTTCGTTCTCTGTTTTGCTGAATGAGATATTCTTGTTTCGCAATGTAGCGAGGGAACCAGGGAGATGATCCTCTTCATATGAGACGGTATCAGACGCGTCAGAGCCGGTATCTTCTAGGTCATCTCCGTCCGCAAGGAGTAGGCTAGGCCGTCTAGGCTTGTTGCCACGGTCGGGTTGGAGGGCTGTAGTCTCGCTTGGATGGGAAATGCTATTTTGACCAACAATGACAGTGCCATCGGCGAGAGTGGCAGATATGTGGTGTGAGAAATTGGAGTTGATCGCGGGTATAACACGGACTATATCCGACTGCACGCCGCAAATGCTTCCCAGGAGGTAGATTGCACTCTCAAAACTTCCGCTGAAGAGTCGCGCACCCGTAAGGAACAGATTTCCGACACTCGCGCAGGTGAAGTCGAAAGTAGAAGATGGTGGACGAGCCCGCTTGAGGATTTCCAAGTTCAGCATGTTGAAGAATGAGCGGATCAACTCTTTCTTCGCGGGGGTGATGGACCTCCATAGGCTGGATGTGCCATCTACGATGGTGAGCCATTCATGCGCCGCTGCCTCTGCTTGAGCGGGCAAGCGATGATTGAAGAGCGTTTTGATCGCAGTCCGCTCAGAATTGGCAGGCGAGTCGGGAATTAACCGAACCAGGCGACCTGTGGTTATAGAGTCAGCCAAATATACCCTTCAGCAGAGTTCTCGCGGGGTGTCGCGTGTCAAGGAGCCTACTTCGAACATCACCGATTCCAGGGCCGCCAAAGATTCGGATCAGCTCCGATGAGGAGCCACCATTGTCGCTAATCGGGATAATGTAACTAAGTAGGCAATTTTTGCTGTCTCGTACGGCATCAAAGACATCCACAAGGTTATTCGCGGCACTACCTCCGGAAATGACGACAATTCCTCGGTTCGGCGTGTCAGCCATGGCAGAAATTACCAGAGTCGATAGGCCAAATCGATTCAAATGTTCAGGATGTGCGATAGAGCAAGGCAGAAAAAAAATGCGGTTGGAGATAATAGCTGGAATGACTGAGCTGATAGATATCTCGAGGGACTGAGCGATATGGAATGTTTTGGCGCCGACCGGGCGATGACACCTGAATTCCGGAAACGCCACGAAGGCCAAAACAGCCGTTGAAGCTTTGACGCCTTAAGAGCAGGCACCCAAGACAGCTGGTGGGCTAAGGAGAGTTCCCAAGCAAATGAGGATTTAGAACGCGACGAAATGATTTGATGGCAATTTCAAGACATCGATGAGGCGCAGCATTTCTTGGTGTCGGCCTTCTAGACCAGCCGAAACAGGCTGTCCTCAACCGTAAAACTCGCCAAATCTCTTGGTTAGGTGTCCTAGTCCAGGATCAATTTCACCATTAACATGGTCCGTTGAATACATCATTGATTGATACGTGATGTTGGTAAATGCGTAGACTTTCCCTTTCTCTTTTTGAACCCTCTTCCACTAGCTAGTCAGTATGGGAGAACTATACTACACAGACCCCGAATATTGAGAATTCTACGAGATTAGGAGGATCCAAATCTGCTTCGAGAAGCAATTGTATTGAAACGAGCACTCCCGGTGCTTGTTTTCCTTATCGACATTCATGGCGTTGATGCAATATGTACACGCTGAAATCCATACCCATGTCTGCTTCAAGCATAAGAGGCCCACCCTAGGCAAGTTAGCAATTGACACGAACATGCCCACATACACCGAAATAACATACCACAATAAAGAACAGCCAGATTTTTCTCGTCGGTTGCTTGCTGGATCAACTCGTTGACTGTGGCAGTGACACTCAGCGTTTTGCTCAACTTCTTCGCCACCACAGTCAAAGCTCTATCAGCCTCGCTGGGTTCGTTGGTGGAAGGCTTGTCTAGTGCGCCAGGCAGAAGAGGGGGCCCATCACCGGCGTCCTGGTTGTCTTGCATCTTCTTCATTCGAAGTGGAGACACAGTCCAGCTGTACAATGGATCATATCGGAGAACATCAAGAATGGTCATGATGCTGTATGACTCTTGCCGAAGTGCCTCCAAGGTAAACTCGCAACAGCGCCGGAAGACACCCTCCGTCTTGGTAATGCCGAACCCATCAACCAAGTCTCGAGTCAACCGGAAGGGCACCACCTCGGGAACGGGGAGAACGCGTCCTTGCTCAAACGCCACACCCAGGTCAATATGAACCACCTCTCCTGTTTTCTCGTCCAACAGGATATTGTGGCCATGTCGATCACCAAGCCCGAGGACGTGACCCAAAATGGAGATCGCAGCAGTACTTCGTGTATATGCCAATCGTTTGCTGAACCAGTCGTCCGGGTTACTGAACTTCTCCATGAAGAAGTATTTCATCACAGGGTGGAAATGCTCCGTTACTTGACGGTAGGTTCTGACCCTTTGTTCAAACGATCTGGTCTGTACATCGGCAATGTGCTTGCGGCAGGCGCTGGGCTTCATGTCCTTGGGAAAATAGCGCTGATGCGCGGGCATGAGATAGTCGTGCAGGGGGATGGTGTTTGGGACGAATTCGATGATTCCAGCATTCAGAGTCAATGGAAGAACCTTGTAGGTCCGAATTCCCAGGTTCCGTTGGCGTGTAGGCTGATGATCTTTCAGAAGACTGCTGACTTGCTCGAATACTTGTTCCATGATTGCGTCCTGACGTAAGTCATCGTTTCCTCCTTTGAACTAAAGGTTTGTTAGCATATGCGACGAATAGAAAGGAGGCCAAATAACTCACCAACTGCTTGTATCGGACGCCGTTAGTGGCAACGGCGCTCACAATTTTAGGGGCGCTAACACCAGATGCAAGCGTAAATTCCGAGCTAAATCTGGCAATCGAAGGAACATCGCTGTAGTCCATGTCTGCGCGGAGCTCAATTTTCATTGTGGGTGGTGGCAGCTTATAGGACTCCGCATCCTTCCCGAGACGATCCCCTGTGGGCAATTTCTTCAGAGGAATCTTCGCACCGGTCTTGAATTTGTTGTCCGGCTTGTCAATGGCGAAACGAACATAGGTAATGTTCATGTTGTGGACTGCAATCCAGGTGGGGCCAATGTCCTTGTCGTTCTTCAGGCGGTCCACGAGCTTGTTTGCAGCCCGGAAACGAGAATGCGAGGATTGGTCTTTCCCGCCCTTTGACTTGCTGCTAGCGAAGATCTGATACATTCCGTGGAATGGATGTTCTGCGCAGATTCGGAAAACTAATCCAGTGAGAAGGGACTGGAAATCATCGGTGACATCGAGGAGGCGGGATGACAACTGATTCATAAGAGGGGCGAATTTGCGACTTGGTACATCGTTAACGTATCGGGATACTGCGGTGTTAGCAGTCTTGCTGTCTGATTGATCGAGCCAAAGAGCACAGAATCGGAGAGCATCGTTGTTGTAAATCTCACTTTCCCGTAGGGCAAGCAGGTAGTTTTCAAGGCACTGCTGTAGGAAGGCCTCTCGACTTCGCAAGAGACGCTGGTATTCACGGTCATCGAGATCAAACCATTGCTTTGCCTTGGCACGGAAGATTTTGAGAGACTCCTTTTCTCGACCTTCTGCATTCTTCATCATTTCTTCTAGGCCGAGGAGTTCTTTTTCTTTGCGATCACGTAGTTGCTTGACTCGTTTGAAGTCTTCCAATCCGTCAACGTTCAGGAGTTGCTGGTCACAGAAACTTGCAAAGCCGTGGTAGACCCGACCAGCGGACTCCCCTTCTGAGACACCTTTCAGCTCCTTGACTGCCGGGTACAGGTAGTCCTGGAGGATTGATTCCGGTTTCTCTAGTCGTGCCTCGGCGACGTGGTGCCCCTTGTAAAGGTCTGTTAGACTCAAAAGTCGGCAAGGGTTGTGTAATGACTTACCAAGGTCACAAGCAGTTCCGCACGACTGAGTGGAATGGCTTGTTTATGCAAGTCGCCTTGTCCCTTCAGTTGCTGCAGCATGCGAATCGACGCAGTCATTTCCCCCTGGTCCCAAAGAACGTTGGCAAGGTCAAACTTCGCTGCACCGTCAATATTCATTCCCAGTTCAGCGCAAGGCTCGGCAAGCTTGGACAAGCTGATTGCGGACTTCAAGGACGCCTGAGAAACACCATGACTTCTTGTGATCTCCAGTGATTGGCGGAAAACCTTTGCCTCGAGCAGGCGCGAGTCGGCTGAACTCAGGTTTGACTTGGACGTTAGCAATGGATTCTTCCTGATCGAAGAGAACAATGCTTCGTGCCAGCTCAATATCTCTCCAACCTCGGTATAGCTATTTCTATTAGATTATGTTGTCGAAGTAGGGAGGTTCGCATTAACAGGGAAACTCACCTTTCAGTCTTCAACCAACTACTTCTAGCCATGATTTTCTCCCATTCGTCCTTCATCTCCTGAGCTGATGAGATTTGTAGAACATCACTCATCTCGGTCATGATCCCGAGTGCACGCATCGTGTTTCTCAACTCAATTGTTGATTGACCGGTTTCGCTCATGGTCTTCAATGTAGTCAAGAGGCAGTTGTCTAGTGAAACTGCGACTTCAGACAATGATGCTGATGTATTCAAACTCTGGAACGCGTGGAAAACTGTCGCCGAGGGTGAAACATCCAGTGGTGAGACTGGAATATCCCACTTGTGGAGACTTGTTGCTGCCTGCAGCATGCTGTCGAAAGATGCCGGCACATTGGTAGCACTGCCAGAAGCGGACAACATTGTGTTGGCTATGCCTTGAAGATTTGTCGCGTTCAATGCCCTCAAAACTCCAAATGGATTGGGACTGTCGGACATCTGAACCTCACTGTCGTATTGCGCACTCTGGAAGAGAAGGTTTTTCAGGCCAGAGCTCTCGTATTCCAGCCTTTCCATCACGGTTGTCAACGATGAGCTTTGTTGGATGCCGTAGAAAAGGTCTGGATCATCGATGTTTTTGAAGATATCGTGCAGAAGCCCGACAGGTGGTTCGTACTTGGCCACCGAGGAGCGGCGAGATCCTGAAATCACCCTGGATGCCTCGATTTCGAGGAAAAGAAGAGATGTCTTTTGCAGCCCACATTGATGTGCAGCTGAAGATGCCTGGCCATAGTCGATTTCAAGCCATTTATCGCGGTCAACGATCGTGAATTCGCCGGGAACAGGCTGATTTCGAAGATACAGGATGCAGGTGATGACAAGTCGAGCATGCGGCATGGTTTCTTCAGTGACTTTGCCGAGAATATCGTTGAAAAGCCCGGAGATCGCCTGCCGAAGTCGACCTTCTCCATCCCCTTCGGACAGCAGCACCTCATGGATGATATACGGCAAGACCTGCACTGCCAATCCAGGAACTGTGTGTAAAACCGCGCGCAGAGGTCCAATGACGGGGTCCTGTGGAGTAGCGCTGGACAATGAGAGAGTAGCGTTGCGGGCCCACTCAGCAAGAGGTGCAGGCTCGGCAATTTCTTGAAGACCAAGGTCGCAGATTTCAAGCTTCGCTGTTGGAAGTGAAAATTTCGGGCAGGAGTATGGATTCCAAAGGAGAGCCGGCATAAGGGACTCGGGAATTATACTGGCGTACGCCTGGAAATCATCGGCATCGGTGCTGTAGCTGATAATAACCTGTAGTGTCCGCTCAATTAAGCCAGTTTCCGCGTGATCTTGGGCTTGAAGCTTGTTGCAGAGTAATTGAAGGATAGTAGTCTTCGACTGGTGAGCCCGATCCGAGTTATCATTCGAATCCGGTGTCTGGAATAAGAAATGCTCTTGCTCGCGCATCAATCTCTCATTGATTTTGCCCGTTGCAGCAAAGGAGCGCCCAATGACTCGAGCGGCCCATAGCTGGTACTCGGGGCCGTCTTTGAACTTGTGGAGTGTTTCCCACAATGAAAAAATGTGGGACCCAGGATCCAAGTTACTGTTGAAGCTGCTATTGCCATCCCTCGTATCTCCTTTGAATTCGGGACATAGTAAAGAGAGTACCAGATCCGCAATTGGTTTGCTCAAGAGAGACTGGGGGGAGTCGCGATCTTTGAGTATAGCAAAGACAAGGTCATTTTCAATTTGAAAATTCGAAGAGTTCGTTAGGGAAGGCAATTCTCGTGCCAAGTCCAGTAAACTTGCAAAAGATTGTCTAGTTTCATTGCTCCAATCTGAGGATTGACAGTCATCCATGAACCGACAAAGCCACTCGCAGAAGCTTTCAGCAGTCGAGAGCACACCTTGAAATTGACTTTGCTGTGTGGTACTTTCAGGAGATGACAAAAAGAGCCTGCGAACGGTCACCAAGGTCGAGAGGCAGATGCCAGCTGTGAATCCGGGGTTCTTCAGCAAATAATCTTTCCCTGCCTCGAGAAGGTACCAAAAGACCCCCAGGGCATCTTCAGAGCAGTGGATATCGACAATGAAAGGGCGAAGGGCATTGAGGATCATCTCAAGTGGGTAATTCTCAAGCATAATTGGACCTGCAAGGCACACAAGTACTCTAATCTTCCGGATAACGGAGCATGTATTCAGAGATCCCATTGCAGAGTGTATCGACTCCAGTAGAGACCGGCAGACAAATGTAGCAAGAGCCGGTGACCATATTGTTTCAAGTTCAAAGCCCGCACGTTTGCACAAGAACTCGAGCTCATCTAGCAGGTAGCGAGCTCGGAAACACGGTTGCTGATTTGCTGGCAGAGAGTTCTGCGAAGCACATTTTTCGCTAATTTTGGTCTGGACATCGAGTGCGTAGTGGAAGCTTGGACGCTTTGAATATTCTCGCTCTATCTGATCATGTCGATCAAGAGTCCTGAAGAAAGTCGCGATGATCTGCGGAAAGTTTTCCTCTATTTGTGTCATGAACCTCTCTGGTCCAAGCAATTTCCTCAGACGGATCTCAACACCTTTGGGCTGACTTCCCTGCTCGGGGGGTGTGCTGATGTCGCGCGCGATACTGTATGCCTCCGCTTTATGGAATGATGCCTCAAGAAGTTCGACATGAGGTATGTCAAGGAAGTTTGCTAGTTCCTGGGTTTCCGATTCCTTGGCACGCATCATCATCTGTCCAACGACCTCATCTTTCACATCAATGAGCAGCTCTTTAAGCGTGCCATATCCAAAGATGCCGTACGGCATGGACATAACACTCTGTGTCTCAGTCCAGGTGTAGAGTATCTGAGATGCGAACAGTCGAAACAACTCTCTTCCGTCTCGCAGCCCGAGAGCAGCCGATGTAGATGCCATGCATGTCTGAGCATATGCGAGAGAATTCGGGGCTTGGGCTGGAGTCTCGAACATGTGGTAAATACTCCTTCGCAATAAGGTATGCCACTTTGAGGCCAGTCTTGACAACACGAGAAGGCGAAGAGCGATCCCTTCGGTCCAATCTGGATCTCTTGGCAGACTCTGCAGAACATCATCAAAGATTGCATCATGATCCTTGAGAATGAAACGTTCAAACAATGTTGGTAGAAAATCAGCAACGCTGAATTTGACCTGAGCATCACCCTCCTGCAGGATCATGAAAAGGGTAGTTCGTGGAGATGGGAGAGATTGCTGATTGCCATATGATGGGCATAGTTCCAGGACGGCTTGCACAAGCGCAGAAAGAGCAATGTACACATTGGTTGACGCCCTCTTCTTTGAAATTAGAGCTTCCATGAACCAGCTGTACAAGTCCATAGCTGATTCGCTTAAGTGGTCACTCTGCGGATCTGTCCATGATGCAACCAAAGCAGTCATCATACGAATGCAGACGTTGTGAGAGGCTTCGCAGCGCTCCATCTCATATGACTGTAGGCATTTCTCTCCGAGATCCTCCAGAACCTGGACCAGTTCATTCTGCTGCAGCTTTGAGCATCTCTGATACACTGCAGGTAGAGCTCCTTGCGCGGATAGGAGATCGGTCTCGTCCAGATCCGTAAGATACTCCACAATGGTTGACAGAGGGTCTTCCGGACTGACATTCTCTATTTGTGTCCTCAAAAGGATTGACAACCGGACTGTCTCACAACGTTGAAAGGTGTGTGCATCAGAGAAGAGACAACTCGCCGCTCGGTTCGAAGCGAGGATCGCCTGGTTAACAGAGACCTCCCCTCCGTGACGGGTTAAGCGATCGTCCAAGTCCATAATATCTCTCAGGTTTGGTAAGTCTTCTTTCGAAGTTTGACGAAGCTTTTCGAGTATTTCCGCTAACGGGCGGAGAAGTGGACAGAGGGCGGCGCCAATGCCAGATATCTCAAGTTCAGATTCCAACGCAAGGATTGGCGATATTATCTCAAGGCATGGTTGAATGGCAGTCGACTCGTGTGTTGACATGAAATGACAAATGGAATTCCATATGGTATTGCAATTCTGTTGGAGACCTTGCACTCGAGATCTCGACTGCTGAGGAAGGCATGCTTCGAAAAGGGAACAAACAATACAGAAAGAAATCAAGATCTGCAATGTATCTGTGGTGATATAAAGCGACCTGTCTTCGCTCATCGTGTTCCATGACTGAAGAAACAGTTCGGACTTTGTTCGCAAAATTTCGATAATCACCGAGTCATCTGCATCTTGTCGAGCCGATGGCTTCAAGGACCATGTGTCTCCATGATTCCAAGGGTTGGAATAAAGGATTCTACTGCCCGGGCCGAACATATACTCCAGAAGCTCTTCATTTTCATGGAAATAAAACCACGTCCGAGTAATGAGGCCTGATGGTCCACGATATTGGATATCAGGTATCTCGAACGGTCGATTGGTACATGCCATGAAAAGATTGAGCAAATCGAGCGGGCGAGCAAAGGTAGCGATCTGGGCTGTTTGAAGTCGATCCGTGACATTACCTACAACAACACATCAGTGATTCAATTTTTCTGGGACAAAATTAGTTCGGCTAACGTACCGATAGTCCATACCTCCCTCAGCCAACTGCAAATTTGCTGCGAGGCATGCTGCGCGGTACCGGGGCTCACCTGCAACCTCTTCCGGGCTATCGAGGCCCACATGCTCAGAGCCGAGTCAGAAATAGCGGAGGGGCCATTCAAATTTGCAGACGAGAGCATTAATCGTATGTTCTCCGACACGACGGAGTACTCCAGCAAATCTGTCTCAATTGTTGTGCTCAAGAACTGGCAGGCTGCTCTAGACGTCACAGTAGAGGAAAACGCCCGAGTCGCGAGATCTACAGCTTGCGGCCAGTATCCTTTGAGCTGATGGTGCCGGGCGCTGGGGCCTTTAGCAACACTATCGGAAGGCTAATTAGTAACAGCATCTGGATCAGTGATATGCCTACTCACCTTGTCAATGCTATCATTGTCCAAGTCGAGACTGTGCTGTTATCATCGAGGATGCTAGGAATAACTCGCTGGATAAAAGACTCCTTTGTGTCGATGTCAATCTCGGCCTCAAGGAAAGGGACCATTTGTAATGCGCAAATCCTCTGCGCGCCTGTGCCAGATATTGCATCGCGAAAAACATCATCTATGCCCGATGTAAGACGTTGTCTTTTGCTAGAGAGCTCCCCAGGAACAGCTTGATCGGTTCCTTGAACGGCAGCTTTTGCTGTCAGTTTCAGCAAGTTCGCAAGCGCCCATATCATAGTCCAGCTGTGTTCTGATCGGGCATTACCCAGGCGAGGTCCATAAACAGGTCCATCTCCTTGTCCACCTTTCTGGTAGAAGACAGTTTCATCAGCTTGGAGCAACTCCCTGTCTGACCGCTTCGTGTATTCAGACTGAAGAGAGCTTATCAGTCCTTCAATTGAGCGGACTAGGGATTCAGCTGGCTTCTTGTGAGCCGCATCCGCGAAAATGACCAGGCACAACATGATTGTGGCAAGAAGCTCATCCTTCAGGCTCGTGAGCTTAGTACTCCATAGGCGTCGAATTACAGGGATCAGATCTGTCAGGGATGACCGAGCCAGCTCAGACTGGTCGAACAAGACTCTGGAAACAACTGTATTGATACTACTGAGCGCCAGTTGGTGTGCATTTCCGGCCATTAGGGATGGAGACTTGACAAATTCCACGAGCCCTCGCAGGATGCTCTCCGCAGCAGCCTGTATAGGGGCGCTGGGACTTGAAGTCAGAAGCTGGATACAAGCTAGGACTTCTCCGACGGTATTTCTATCGCCCACGAATTTCTCTCTATTGCCTAGAGCAGGTGTCATTCTTTGGGGGGTCGAGCGGCCGTCGCTTGCATCCAGTAAGTCATCTGGAGCAGACCGATGTTCACTGCGAATGCTGAGCTGACTCTCATCGCTCTCTTGTATATTGATCGCATCGAGGCAGTAATCAATCAGCCTTTCCCAGTCCGAATCGCCCAGGTGCTCGGTATGGGGAGGGTATTGAAGAAGTGACGTTAAGGATTTCGTGTAGTCCACACTGAGTGGCTCCCATAGCCCATCCCCTGGAACCGGTATGGTCTCCGTAATATGATCAATGATCGCGCGGACCGTTTTGGCTCGAATGTTGCGCAAAAAGATGTCGACTGCTGTACGAAGCACCGAGGCGCATGTTGACAAGCGGGTAGCTGAAGGATTTTTGGTATTCGACCGTTGAGCGCGGATGTATATCGGCCGCTCTGCCGCAACCAAACGAAAAAGGGCTTCAAAGATCTTGTGGCAGGCTTTATCACTAAGTTCCAGTCTTGAAGTAATCCGGACCGCGTGTTAGCAGGTCCATTGAGGGGCGGTTGCATTGATTTGATGTCAGCGCTTACAGCTTTGAACTCTGTTTGTTTTGCTGCAGGATATGTTTGAGATCTGTAGATTGAATTAATATTAAACCCCTCGCGGTTGTGAGAAGTGGAGGATCAGACCTGCTAAGCCATCAGCTCGTTCCTTCTGCTTGTCCGAGGACAGCAGGCCGAGCGCCTTGTCCAAATAGATCTCCCCCATTGCGCTGGGCAGAGCAGCCGCTCAATTGGAGCTGTCGCACACAATTCGGCATCAAGTCTCAAGCCTCTCACAAGTAAAATGTTTCGCCTCAGCCAGCCATGCCGTGATCAAGGCGTTCGCGTTTCGGCGATGGCTTCTCGTCCGTTGCGGTGTTGTGGAGCGGCAGTACTTCTAAGGCGGATGACCGCCCGGAATTTTGATCGCGTTCCGCCTTTCAGGAAACAACAGAGCTCGAAGCTACCCTTCCCACTTCCTCCACCCCGCGCCGTCATGGCAGAGCTTCACGAGAACCTGGCAAGCCTGCGAGGCTTGTACCAGGACCTCTCGGCCATCCCCGACAGCGCATTCCTGAACGTGGAGCGACTGGTCATCGAATTAGAAACGCATATTCAGGACTTCCAAAAACTCCTAGACAAACCCGCGAAGAGCAATGCTAGTCGCCAAACGGTACTGTCCGGTAAGTGGTCGCCAATCCTTTCACTGCTCTGATTCGCACAGTCTGAGGATGTGTCTCTAACCTTCGTTGCAACAACATAGGCAAGATCACGGTTGCAGACGTCGAGTACTCCATCAATGAAGACTTCCAACAAGGCGCACTCCAGCTCGCCGATGCCTTGAACATTGACGAGTTGGAGGCGGCGGTGATGTTCCTAGCTGCTCAGGACGATTCCCAAGTCCTCGACCGATCTCCTCTTATTACCGCGATTATGCGATTCCACGAGCGCCGCCATTTTCTTCTCGAATGTTTACGCTTGATCTTCCGCGAAGCTCTCGAAGCGGAAGGGCCTGAGAACATTCAGCCTATCATGCAGGAGACTCTGGCACTCGTTCTGGACACCAAAAATAGACAAATGCAGAACGCGTCTCTGTTTGCCAGAAAGGTCTTGGGGTCCATGGGAGACGTCGAAACGTGGCTGTCACTTCTCGGAGACCAGGTCCAAAAGGCCTCTATCGTGGGACAAGAGGAGGATCGCGACATCATGGAAGCTATTGATTACCAGCGACACAGCCTACAACAGCAGCATGAGTCGCTCGGGGCCATCTTACTCTACCTTTTCAAGGGTACCTTCACCAGCGCCGAGGACTTCCGCCTGCTGATCGCCCATCTGAAGAAGCTAGATCGTCTGGATGGGCTACTCATCCACTACTTCCCAGTTGCAATCGCGTCCTTTGTTCGTCACGGTTCTCCCGAAAGCTCTGGCACTCGAGCCGAGGCTCGGGGTCTGCACGATGTGATCACCAAGACTACGGATGGTCAAACGTGGAAGCTCCCGAATTTCCATGCTGCCATTACCGCTTTGTGGTTAGCCATCTATAGCGGGTGGTACTTCGACGATGGCCCATCAGATCCCGTTCCCAATGTTGATCCAGAGAAAGAAGCCGAAGAGCGCACAAAGATGTTCATGGTATCTCTTGATGACGGGGCACTCGAGTTGATGTTGGCGATTTGCGCCAGCGTCAACAGTGAAGAATGGGCAGATCCCGCGCGCAGTGAATTAGTGGCATTACTTTTGAAAGAAAGTCCCATCAACCTACCGGACTCTAGTTTGTGCAGCGGTTACATGAAAGAACTACTGATGCAGAGTTTTGAGGTGTTTGTGGAATCGTGCATTGCAAACATGCCTGATGCTGTTCGAAAACTCAAATCAGAAGAAGACAACCAACGTTTGGATCAAATAACTGCGTTGAGAGATGGTCTGACGTCGAGCACGAACCGCGGTCTGGTGGAAGCACGAACTCACCTCGAGTCCCTTTTGATGATTATTTCATTTGCTTTTGAACATCGAGAAGATGCTGCGCAGGAATTCTGGGGTGATGTGGAAGGTAATCTTTACGGTTTCCTCCAATGGGCGTCTAAGCGTCAAACTGTCCCCCGAGTCAGTGCTTTTTGCGAGATGCTCTGCTCTATCTCGGAAGGCGAGGAGAATGCCGCTGCTGCGCACAGGTTTTTAACAGAGGAGGATAAATTTCTAACTTCCAAGTTGAAGCGATCCACGAATATGAACTGGACACAGATGTTCGCCGAATTACATCTCTACGCAACTAGAGTCACGGAAAAATCTTCAGCCAGCGGCCAGACCTCGCATACTGCTCAAGGCCTCCTACGTGCTCGGAAGCCGGGGCCTGTGGATATGAGCGAACCTGAATCCCCCGTGATGCTCACCTGCTATCTCCGCCTCATGGGTCATTTGTGCAAACAAAGTGGAGCCATCCGAGAATGGATGCTTCAAAACCAATCATTCAAGGTTGCAGAGGAACTTCTCATGTTGTGCAAGGGCCCTATCCCAAGTCATCTCAGGGCAACAGTTTTCACTACCCTCTCCGCCTTGATGACCGACAGAACAGCTGGTCATGGCAACGATATGTGGGAGTCGATCAACGCCTTTTTGATCAGTGCACCAGCAGGGGAGACGTCAACCCTCATGAAAGCCCCCGCACATTCCAATCAGAGCCTATGGTACGAACAGCAGGCGTTGCAAAAAATCGGCGAAAGTTTTGATCAAACCAATGCCTTTGTGGTTCTTATCAATTCCCTAGTCACGCCCACCACGGACCTGAGTGAAAAGCCATTGTCCCTTACGTATCCGGAATCTTTGGGAGCCGCATATCGCATGCCTGGAATTGAACCTTACGTCGACTTCATCCTGGGTCATGCTCTTTCTCGGAGAATCCAGGATCTCAGTGGCTATCAATCCCGTTTGTTGACCTTCAATTGTTTGGAGTTCGTTGTGACAACGTTACGTACCTTCAACGAGGATCTTGTCACTGTTCTCAGCCAACCCTCTCTTGCCGAGTCTGCTGCAAAGGCTTCCAATCTCGAGGCCTACGTTCGCCTGCATGCGTTTTCCCGTGTGATGGAGTGGCTTTTCAACGAAGACGTCCTGAAAGCGCTGTTCGCAATCAACCAGCTGGATATCTCAGAAGTCGCTCAGGCTTCGTCAGATTCAGTATTGGTCTTGACATTACTCCGCAGTGTTGAGGTGATGAATTTGATTATGGATCTTCAGTCGACCTACTTCAACGTCGTCAAGCCCATGGTCAAGTCCAAGTCTGTGGGACACCGTTCCGTCGTGGCAAATTCGTCACTCGCTTCATTTGAAGATAGTGTGCTCAACAACTTGTCTCTGGTTCCTGCGCTCTGTCTTTATTGCGGTACGGGCCATGAGCAACTTACCGTCACATCTATGGCTCTGCTAGAGAAACTCACGAGTTCACGCAAACTCAACAAGATGTCCACGTTTGAAATCACAAAGTGGCAGTCCTCGAACAAGATCGTGGAGGTCCTCGCTACTGAGGTGGATGTTGACAGTGTAGCGCGCTCACTCGTCGCCATGATGGACCCGGACCTAAGAGAACTGGAGTGTGGGCCGCGGGCAGCTGGCTATGTTATTCGGGAAAGCCTTCTGGCCCTCTTGAACAGCTGCTTGGGTATGATCACAGATCGCCCCACTGTAGCTCATCTCCTACTAGGCTTCAGTTGTTTAGGAAATATTCTTGATGTACCTACGGATGGTTTGTTCGCCAATCGGATGTCGTTGCTGCATGCCATCATTGGCTTCCTGCAGGCTTATCCTGATGAGCTGGATGGAACTATCACATCATACACGGTGCACCTCAAGCGCATGGCCTTTGAAGTCCTCAAACATCTGTGGTCCTCGAAGCTCGCGACCTACTTCACTCTGACTGAGATGCGCGCGCATGGCTTCTTGATGAACATGTTTGCGGGACAACCCATTATCGGGCCCAACACCCCCTGGAATGGCCATCCCATTTTCACAGACGAATTCTGGATCACCGATGCGACTTCAGCCTTGGCGGAATTCCTTCTCTACCGCGGCCATCTTTTTGCATATGCTGCCACTGAGATTCGCTCTGCCGCAAAGGTCGGATCACCCACGCTCCAGGCCGGGATTCTCTCAACTCTTCTGGGAAGCTCGACATTGGACAACGGTGAATCTGTCTCTAATGCGTCAGTGTTTGACCTTTTTGACTTTGCAGACCTTGATGTCTCACGCAACTTCCAAGTGCCTCGGCTAATGTTCCTAAACAATATTGGCATTGAAGACTGTGCCAACCAAGAACGGGACACGTTGGTTCTTTACGATATTTCCAAGGTTGAGGAGTTGATCCACATTCGAAAGTCCGAGTTACTTGCTACCTTCCCCGGACGGCCTCACGCCGAGGAACAATTCGACACTGAAGCGGAAGGCTTGAAGATCTTCATTTTGGCGACCAACCAAAGCCGACAAATTAGTTACAACCGTTATCTTGCCCTCCGCTCGTGGGCAGAGCTCGTCACCACCATCACTACTTGCTCTGTCCTAGACGACGCGACCAGGCCGACCTTCATACTACATGCTATTCAGATGATTCTACCCAAGCTTGAAATTTCAATTGAAAGCGAATCACTAGAAGCTATTGAACTCGCACGTTTGGGTGAAACATTGATCAGCAAGCTTGCGTCGGATCTTCCAGAGGCCCCTACCTCTCGGAGTGGAGACGTCATCGATGAAAAACTTCACCAGCTCTTCCAAGTGTCCGTCCGCGGTATCATGCTGGCTTCTGGGAATGTGTCTTTGAGAGAAGTTCTCTACAGCATCTGCTCCCACTACATCACTCGCATCACATCATCTGATATCGCACACGAGAGCCTCCGCCGTCACAGTCAACAAATTGTTAAGACTGCAGGCCCTGGTCTTGTCGAGGCCGTCTGCGACGATGCTTATACTGGGCAGGAGGCTTGCCGTGCTTCGGCTCTACTATTTTTGAACTGCCTTGCAGCTCTGGATAGTCGAACAGATTGTGTTCTTGCCGAGCTGATATCTCAGTCAAACTATCTTAGTCTGTTCCTCGATGCAATCAGGTCACTTCCCGTTGAGCTTCGGAATGCCCAGGCAGCTGGTAGGTTTTTCTTTTCTCCAAAATTCCGTGTGAACACTACTCACCACCATGTTGCAGATACTTCTTCCCTGTTGGCATACTATGAATCTTTGCTAGCCCTGCTACAGCAGCTGTCTCAGACCAAGAGTGGAGCCACTTATGTTCTCAAGTGCGGTCTGTTCGACTCCGTCCGTGAGTCGCAGCTGTTTGCTGCGGATCCCGACATTGGCATTGGTCGGTCTTCGTCAACTCCTTTTTGCTTCTTGAGCCCCTTACTGACATGAACAGATATTGATAATCCGGATGCCCTCCGAAAGTACTACGACTTGCTTCTGTGTGTGATCCGTGTCATTGTCTCTGCCGTGTTCTCCAGGGGAGCCCACAATGAACAGATCAAGGCACAGACTCGCGCCTTCATCGCCGAGAACCGGCCATGTATGGTTGGTGTCTTTAAGCGGTTTGCGAAGATTGGTGGCAGTACCAGTGCCACTCATCATGAAGCCCTCTGCGAACTTGTCAAGTCATTTATGGCTCTTGTGACCGCTACTGATTTCCTCGAGGTTTGTTTTCCCCTAGCTGTTCTGAGATGATTATTGTTACTCACTCTGAATTCACAGTTCGAGGACCAAGAAATGCAGCAGCACACTCGGCCCGCTCTGTTCTCATGAGCTTGCCATCAGGATTTGTATGGACATTGGAATAGGTCCAGGGGAAAGGCGTGTAATATATCAGCGGAGTAGGAGGGTAAGCGATTTTCGAGGCATGTCTCATGGATACATTACATTTGATTTCCACTGCTCGACAATAAATGAATATATTTGTCTAGCTATGCACATTCACTTAGCATATTCTCGGCCTTCCATGGGTAAGATTGTAGGTCTCCGCCCGTAGTTCTACAGGTAGGGTTTTCAGTCCTGTAGGTCGGGCTTAAGAAGCAGGTGGCTGACGGGGGAGTAGAGTACCACCTATACTTATCCACCAGGATCTCAATATATTTCTTGCATGTCAGCCGAGATGGATTAGCGTGCCCGCGGCGTGCATAATGATGGGTCACATTTTGAGACATTAGACACGATTATCTCCAGAGAATGTGAGCTTCCGGAATGATAACATAGAATTCATGATGGCTCATTTGAGGGATTTAAAGATGTTAGAAAAATTTGTTCACTGACATCTACTGTATGATGGTCACCAGCACACGGACACGGAGCTGTTGCTATCTTATCGCCGTGCGGAGAGGTTGGAACCTTCGGCCAGAGAGGAGCAACGTCAATTCCCCTCAACTCCCGAACCCGCACCACTCCGCCCAGACCGCCCTGGCGGAGACATGCTCGATCTATCATCGCGATCTATCCATTACCTGTTAAGACCCCGTGTCGGACTGAACCGGCTGGATGCAGCAGAACTCGAGCGCCGACCCCGATCAGCGGAGTGGTAAGCGCAAATCCACTGGCAAGAGGAAGCTTTCCGATCAAGGAGAGCCATCACAACCGCACTCCCAGCGAACTATCTCGGAGCTTCTCTCCTCGAATCCCTCGCGCAACACCCTCTCGCAGAACCTCTCTCCTTCCTCGAAGCGGACCCGCTTCTCCGTCTCACCTTCACGCTCCGCCTCTGACCACCCGGTGTCGCCAAACAAGATGTATAACTTCTCTGGTTCCCCGCCCAAGAACGGCGCGGCTTTCGTGCGCAGCATGGCAGGATCAAGTCCGAATGAACCAGTAGCAAAAGCACAGGCATTCAGTGCAAATGCCCGTCAGAACAACTTCAGTCCTCATGCTGGAGCAAAGAAGCTTGTCGTCAAGAACCTTCGCACAGGACCGCGGATGAACCAAGAGCCATACTTTGACAAGACATGGGCACAACTGGACGCTGCGCTATCAGCTATCTTCGATGGCCAAAAGCCAGAAATCTCGTTGGAAGAGTTGTACAAGGGTGCGGAGAACATCTGTCGTCAAGAGCGAGCGGCCCTATTAGCCAAGAAGGTACAGGAGAGGTGCAAGGACTACGTCGCTGGAAAGCTACGGGACAACCTTGTCACAAGAGCTGGGGGTGGAACCGAGGTTGATACATTGCGAGCAGTGATCGAGGCATGGTCGGTTTGGCACTCGAGACTAGTACGTCATTGGTGCCTCTGGAGGTCATTGCCTTGAGAACTAACTTGTTACAGATTACTGTTCGCTGGATATTCTACTATCTTGACCAGTCATTCCTCTTACACTCAAAGGATTTCCCTGTGATCCAGGAGATGGGACTAATCCAGTTCCGTGCCTACGTGTTCGCTGACCAGAGCCTGAAGCCTAAAGTATTACGAGGTGCCTGTGATCTCATCGCTGCCGACCGTGGCGCTGAGACTAGCATCATCCCCGACGCAACGTTGCTCCGAGACGCTATAGAGCTCTTCCACAGCCTAGATGTCTACGCGAGCGAGTTTGAGCCGCTATTTATCGATGACTCTCGCAGCTTCGTTAAATCATGGGCCCAACGAGAATCCAGCGGGGATCTCGCTTCATACGTTGAGAACAGCCAGCATCTGATCGAACGCGAAGTGGAACGATGTGGCCTATTCTCATTAAATCGAAGTACAAAACAGAAGCTGTCCGAGCTGTTGGATGAGATACTGGTCACAGAGCACGAGGCAGTTCTCCTCAGTGAGAATGACGTGCTTGGCTTGATGCGATCGGGCAAAAAGGCTGCTCTGAAACAGCTGTACAGCCTTCTCAGCCGGCGAAATCTGGCAAGCAAATTGAAGTCCGCATTCGGTCATTTCATCGTCGAAGAGGGCTCCAACATTGTGTTCGACGAGAAAAATGAAGCGGACATGGTTGTCCATCTACTGCATTTTAAGAAACAGCTTGACGATACACTTGCCGAGTCGTTCGATCGGAACGAAACTCTTGGTCATACTTTGCGCGAGGCTTTCGGCCAATTCATGAACCTTGGCAAAAAGGGGGAATCTACTGCTGGCACTGACAACCCCAAAACCGGAGAGATGATTGCCAAGTATGTGGACCGGCTGTTGAAAGGAGGTTGGAAGATGCCTGCTAGTCAGCAAGAGGGCGCAATGGCGGACGAGGATGCTGAGATCAACCGCCAGCTTGACCAAGTCCTGGACCTGTTCCGGTTTGTGCAAGGGAAGGCGGTTTTCGAAGCCTTTTACAAGAACGACCTTGCTAGGCGTCTATTGATGGGTCGAAGTGCAAGTGACGATGCTGAGAAGAGTATGCTGGAACGTCTGAAGAGAGGTATTTACTCGTCCAACCCCATTTTGGCCCTGCTTTTCATCTGACTGACATTCACTAGAATGTGGATCAAGCTTTACGCATAACCTGGAGACTATGTTCAAGGATATGGAAGTGGCGCGCGACGAAATGACGGCGTACACTGCTTTCAACCGAGAGCGTAGTCGCAAGGAGCGCCCACCGATTGACCTCAGTGTCAATGTGCTCTCCGCCGCCGCATGGCCAACATATGCTGACGTTCCCGTCCGTATCCCATCGATCATCGCGACCTCGATCAATGACTTCCAAGAATTCTATTGTAACAAACACACCGGTCGCCGGCTTAACTGGAAGCATCAGCTCGCACACTGCCAATTGCGCGCCAAATTCCCCAAGGGTTCCAAGGAACTGGTGGTCAGCTCATTCCAGGCAATTGTGCTGCTTCTCTTCAACGACATCGGCCAGGATGAAAGCTTGCCCTACTCGGACATCCAAGCCGCGACGGGACTTTGTAAGTGGTTTTTTCTCGCTCTATTTGACGCCTAACTAACATTCGCTTCAGCGGACCCTGAATTAAAGCGAACGCTGCAGTCACTCGCATGCGCCAAATACCGGGTTTTGACGAAATCTCCAAAGGGTAAGGAGGTTGAAACAACCGATAGCTTCTCCTACAATACCAGTTTCACCGATGCCAAGATGCGCATCAAGATCAATCAGATCCAGTTGAAGGAGACCAAGGAGGAGAACAAGACGACTCACGAACGCGTCGCAGCCGACCGGCACTACGAAACTCAAGCGGCGATTGTGCGCATCATGAAGAGCCGCAAGACTATCAAGCATGTCGAGCTGATTGCGGAGGTAATCGAGGCTACTCGTCACCGTGGCACCCTCCAGCCCGCCGAGATCAAAACCAACATTGAGAAGTATGATTCAAAACAATATGGCTTCATTTGTTATGAGTTCATTGAGAAGTCGTGCTAATCACTTGCTTTTACACAGATTGATCGAGAAAGACTACATGGAGCGAGCCGATGGCAACCAATACAAATACGTGGCATAGAGGGGGACACCTCGAACTTCTTTTCTCTTTCTATTTTTTCTCTCTCTTAGCGGTGCGTGGGATTACCATTTTGGGACCGGAAGGGCGCGTGGCTTTGCCGTTTCTTTTTCTGCCTATCTTCTCCCACCGTCCCAGTTCCGGGCCAGCGCTTAGGATTTTGCAATTGAGTACAAATGAACAATGGAAATAACATTATTGTCATTAGGATTGTACATATATCTGGCATGATAATTTATTCGGTGAATTGAAACAGTTTAAACTCCCTAACTGCACTCTAATGAGAAGGTAGTTTTTTTTCGGTAGAAGTCGAGTGGAAGTCACCAGAAGCCTAGAAGGGTCGGAGTAGCTCCGAGCCCCCATAATATGCCGAACCCCGGAATACCACATACAACAGATACAAGGGCCAGATTATTGGTGTTTCCCTACTAATTAACTACGGTACCAAGTGTATAAGTGGTAAGTGGTCCTTCGTATAGTTTGGTGACAGTAAATTACACAAGAAGAGTTTGGAATGCTTACCCTCACGATCAGAGTGGTAGCCATTATTCTCTACGGAGTACAGAAATTAAACAAAAGACCTCCTATCTAACTCCCTAAGCCCCAACTGCGAAATAGAAGAAACAATCTCTTGAATATCCCGAGACACAATTTCTTCAACTTCATCGTTCAATCGCCCTGAAAGATAAAACTCATTGTCATATAGGAAAATCGTGTGCCACCCGTTAAGATCCACCATAACCGGCTGTCCAGGTTGGAGACCGTAGGATCGAGCTATGATTTGGCCTCCGGAGTCGGCGCCTCTCCACTCTTCTTGATAATAGGGACTTGGGGGGGTTGAGGTCAAGCCTGGGAGGACGGTGAACTGGTAATAATAGGTTCTTGGTGATATGATCGTGAATAAGAGGGGGTTAGTTAATATAGTAGGACTTACTGGTGGTAGAGCGGAGGGTGACTTGACGGGCGAGGCCGCCAAGTTAGAAGGTGGAGTAGACATTATGGCAACAGTGGACAGGGTTTCAGGATTGGTAATTGGTGAAGAGATCATTGATCATTGAGATTGTAGTCAAGTCTGATGTCATTATTAGTAGTGCATGAATGCAAGAATAACAAACAAAGCTATTCCTTCTTCTGTACTCGGCATTAGTGGGGGAGCCTCGGTCAGTACTAACTATAAAGTTGGTAAATTTCTCAAGGCCATGGCCCTGGTGAAGAGCAAGTACAGTAGCTGTTCAAAAATCTTCTGAGTCTAGAAACCAGAGAAACAGACCAACCGGGTATGCTTCAATCACCTTTATTTAAAAGACCTTTCTAAATGTCTTTCGAATAATCTTTCTTGATAGCATAGATATCCTTTCTTGGTTTATCGTTTTCAAATTTATGGAATCCCAGGGCTGTATAACTCAATATTCAGGTACCCAAGACCAAGACCTATTATTCAATGCCAACGTGCTCGAATCCGATTCATTGAGATATGCTCTGGAACAACCCCTATAAGTCTACGAAATAAATCTGCATGTTTAATATGTGTCCGGCCCCGCCGGGGCTGCTCGTGACTTTGTGGTGGGGCCAGCAGAGGATTCTTGCTGCAACATGATCATTATTACTTTTTTGACGCTACAATAATATATGAAAACAGGACTCAATCAATGGTATGAATGCTACCAATATAACAATTTGAAATGTGTTAATAGACAATGCATCGCCACCTCTTCCTAATCCAGATTGTACTTTCCACTCTATAGTGGACACTGTACCACGACCAGTGAACCGGTGATTACCCTGCGCTATTCTTATTTCCATGGGCATAAAGTACTGTACGGTCGAACCTCTCCCCAGAAGACCCCACCTCGGCGATCTGACAGCGCGGGACTAGAACTAGGGGTGCGATCTGGAGCACGTCTTTTTTTTGCTGGTCTCATGATTACCTTCTGCCTCCACTCGATGCATCTGGGGCCTTGCGCTGGTCCCGGCTTTCGACTGGACAGATGTGGTAAGTATAGACATACAGTATCATGGTTAAAGCTCAAGAAAGAAAGAAACCATTGATGATATGGATTTCACTATTAAGAGATCAGTATAGGAGTAACCGCTACTACTAACATCAACAAGTTGTCCGTGCGATTATTGTTCTTAATGTCCGTGGCAGAGAGTAGAGCTCGTTATACAGTACTCGGCAGGTGGGCGGTATAGTCCCTCTTGGCTAACCTACCGTTTGAGCCTCTCAGGGGACCAGGCGTGCAAGGGGGGGAGGAGCAACATCGTGGCAGTACTAGTGGTCTACTTAGTAGTGTACCACTCGGGCGAGAATCAACCATTGAATGGATCTATCAAGTCATGGAACGGTTGCGCCCGTTCTTGCTAGCGGTGAAATGTATCGGACGATAAGCTCTTCCCCGCGGTCTCTGGTACTAAGTCAGTATTACATCGTGCTGAAGTCGTGGCTGATTTCCAGCCGGTCGCGGAATGTGGTGCCTGGGCGGGTAGGCGGGATATCCGTAGAGGGTAAGCCGAAGCGCCTAGGGTCCAGACCGGAGCAGGTTGGGGATGGAGAATCAGTTCATGTGAGCACCAGAAAACTAAAAAAAAAAAAAAAAAAAGGACAGGGTCATTAGCAAGAAAGTGGCAAGTGGGAATTGATAGTTTTCAGGTTAGAGCTCGGCATAAAGAGGAGGTATTCCCCCTCGTCGTTGTAGAATCCAAACTTCCTATTGAGTCTTCAGGTGGTGTATATACTCGGCCCTCGTTGTATACTTCTTCTCTACTTCCCAGCAGGTATAATTACTCCTTCTCTCTCTTCATGAACAACCCCCACTCAAAACACTCATGCGACCCCCAAAATCACAATCAATTCCCCATCCTCCCCGGCCTTGCTGTTGGAAATCAGCTAACTTGAATAATAATCCCAGTGTCCCGCTGCGTCAACTCCCCACTTTTTCCCCGCCTTCGCATCGCTTCAAGTCCAATCCGCGAGCAGCTGGACAACAGTGATACCAAGTTTCATCAACGGGCTCTCGGACCTGTGAATTACACGACAGACTGCCGATTGGCACTTGGCTTTGGCTGTACCGTACGACGAATTGCGCAAAGAAAACAATTGTATAAGTACGACTGATCCGCCTGCGTGGAATTTCCCCGGATTTTCGAGATCGGTATACCTCAACGGTTCGCATTGGATATACAGACATTATTGCGAAAGTGATCGACACCAACAAAAACCGGAAAATTCAACTTATTGATCAATAATAATGCAGAGTATGTCTCCTTGTACCCACCACAATTTGGTCTCCAATGAAGCGCATCCTGCGCGATGGGACAAATCTGTACAAAACCAGACAAAACAGCTCAAATCTAATATTCTCCCTCAGCCAAGCACTTCTTCTCCGATCCAAACCATCTGGTTCTGACCGCACTCAACTCACTCACTCTCACAAACCCTTCCCTAGCATTGGACGTCCAAAACAAGATCATCTTCCGCCGCCCAGATGCTCCCCGCAGGCCCGGCAAGGTCTCCATCATAACCGGCGGTGGCTCGGGCCACGAGCCTGCATTTGCGGGCTTCGTCGGTAAAGGTCTCTGCGATGCCTCAGTTGCTGGAACCATTTTCGCCTCGCCCTCGGCAGAGCAGATTCGCAGAGCGGCAATTGATAGAGTCCCCACGGACTCGGGCGTCCTTATTCTTCCTAATAACTATACCGGTGATGTGTTGAACTTTGGTATGGCTGCTGAGAAGTGCCGTGCTGCTGGTATTCGTACCGAGTTCTTTGCTATCAATGATGATGTGGGTGTTGGTCGGGAGAAGGGTGGGAAGGTCGGTCGTCGTGGTATTGCTGGTGGTGTTCTTATTTTGAAGATGGCTGGTGCGCTGGCTGAGGCTGGGTAAGTTTTGTGCCGATTTTTATGGATTTGGAGAAGGTGAATTCTGATGATATTTGTGCAGGGCTTCACTGGAAGAGGTTTACAAGCTTGTACAATTCGCCAATGAGAATTTGGTCTCCATTGGTTCTTCGCTGGAGCACGTCCACGTTCCCGGCCGCGGTGTGCCGGAGGATTTCATCCCCGAAGGCGAAGTCGAGATTGGCATGGGCATTCACAATGAGCCTGGCTCCCACCGTGCTAAGGCCGATCTGGTCGAGACGGTCTCAACTATGCTTAAGCATCTGCTGGACCAGAACGATGCTGATCGCGCCTTCGTGAAGCGCTCTCCCGAGAATGAGTTCGTTCTGTTGATCAACAACCTGGGTGGTGTCAGCCCTATCGAACTGGCTGGTATCACCGACGAGGTACACCGTCAGCTGGTCCGCGATCACAAGGTCAAGCCCGTCCGAGTGCTTCAGGGCACCTTCCTGACTAGCCTGAACGGTATGGGCTTCAGCATCTCCCTGCTACAACTGGCCGACAATGGCATGGGCCCCGGCAAGTCGATGCTCGAGCTGATCGATGCCCCTGCCGAGGCCGTGGGCTGGGCTGCTCCCATCTCTGCGTCTGCATGGAACGAGCGCATCGACACACCGGTGGAACTCAAGGTAACCAATCTGGTCGACGAAACCCCGAGTAACCTAGAGCGTAAGTCCCAAATCCACTCTCACTCTCATACACCTTCCTCAAAACTAAAACTAACCCCCGTCCCATCACAGTCGACCCAGCCATTATCAAAAAGGTCCTCAGCGCTGGCCTCAAGCGCGTCATCGCCGCCGAACCCGACGTAACCCGCTACGACACCATCGTCGGCGACGGCGACTGCGGCATCGGCCTCAAGCGCGGCGCCGAAGCCATCCAGAAACTCCTCGACACCTCCTCTCCCGCTCTAACCCCCGACGCCGTCACCACAGTCCTCCGCATCATTGACGTCGTCGAAAACGTCATGGACGGCACATCCGGCGCCATCTACGCCATCTTCCTGAACGCCCTCGCCCACGGGCTCCGCGACCAAGACACCGGCTCCAAAATCCCCGTCACCGCGGAAGTCTGGGCGAAGGCGTTGAAGCACTCCGTCACCGCGTTGGCCAAGTACACGCCCGCGAAGCAGGGTGATCGGACGCTGATTGATGCGTTGGTGCCGTTCTGCGACACGTTGCTTGAAACGCTTGATGTGCGGGTTGCGGCTGCGGCGGCGCAGCAGGGCACTGAGTCGACGAAGAGTATGAAGGCTAGTCTGGGTCGGTCGGTTTATGTTGGTGGTCAGTCGGAGTGGATTGGGAAGGTGCCTGATCCGGGTGCTTATGGGCTGAGTGAGTTTTTGACTGGGTTGGCTGAGGCGGTTTAGATGTTGATATGATGGATCTGTCTTGGGCTTCCTGGTTGGGGTGGGAAGATGACCTTTCGTTTCTTGTTTTCCGATATAAATAGCGTTTCATTTGGCTCGAGGACCTTGGTGGTTCCTCGTGGTCTTGTTCTAATATAATCTCATGATGATAATGACTTTTGAGGTGTTTGATTAAGATAATGGTGCCTAGATAGTACTCGCCGTATAACTTCTAGGCCTTTATGTCGCTATGTTATTCTTCGGCGTGGATATTGATGGTATCTAGATCAAAGGAAATGTAGGTCCAACCTTATGATATGCCAACGTAGAGCTGTGACGTGGTGAAACAGGGCGCAAGAGCTACAGAAGCGGAGTGATAGCAGTTACTTCGTATGATATCTGCTCTACAACCAATCAGAGTTGCGCGTATACGAATGAATGTACTTGAAACATCCATGATTGAAAAAATCCATTGCTAATCAACATCTCCTCAAGGATATGACGCCGCCCAACGCTTACCTCTAGAAGCGTGGATCCATCGAACCCGAAATAAACAACTGAACGCCGGAGATAGTTTCATTTTTATCCATCCAACTTTTGACCACGAGCATCGGCCGAAGTAACGTTACAGACCGACGTTACCTCTAAAGGAAAACAGTGTGTTGATCTGGGCAGCGCTATCGGTGTCCAGAAGCAAGGGCGGCAGGAGTTGTGTTGTAGAGTCAGGCAAAAACTAGATAAAGAAAAAGGGTATCGAGATCGATTACATGAGGGAGACCTTTTTGATCCCACAAAGCAAAAAAAGCGAACAAGGGCTTGTTCTCTTTGTGGGCATTTAAGCGGCGCACGATGCAGGAAGATCAACCGCCCTGCAGATTCGGATCCAGGATCGCGGGGGCTGCAACCCGGGTGGGATGAACGTGCGCGATAAAAAGATAGGATGACGGGATAAAGCGCTCAGCTGAGCAGGACAAGGATGACAGAGTCGCCACGCAGGAACCTGGTTGAAAGGGAGAAAGGTTAGTCGATAAGAACTCAAAATGGTCCAGCTCATCATCAATCCCATTAAGCCGTATCAGGTAATTGAGATAGCGCGCTCAAAGTCATCAACCGTCCGAGTCCGAACTTACATCTTGCTGACGAAGCGATCCTTGTTCACACCCTTGCCCTTGCCACCCTTGGGCTTCTCGGTCCACATCTCCTTCACGTTCTCCAGCACCATGTTGCAGTGTCGGTCAAAGGCCTTGACACGGGCCAGCAACTTCCGGTTGTTACGGCAGGAGATCAGGACCTGAGTGTGTGTGCGGGTGGCGGTCTGCAGAAGCGAGAGGGGGCCGGCGGTGAGCTCGTGCTCCTCGACGAGAGCGACCTCATATTCTCTGTAGGATGCGCGATGCACGATTAGTTTTATGTACACTTTTGCCTGCATGCATTGGAATGTGATGGCATCGAGGGGAGAGCAAGAGATCTCGGTCGGAGATACTGTCAACCCCGCATTGCCGAAGACTAGGCAGCACTCGGAAAGAAAAAAAAGAGGGGGTAACGAGATGCGCATCCGTCGAGCGAACGGGCAATATCAGGGTGGTCGGGCTGGGAGGGAAGTAGAAAGACATACGTGAGCTCGCTCTTCGGCTTGTTGAGCAGGTCTCTGTGCGGGAAACGGGTCAGCTGGGATACTTCAGAGTATGATGAGTCATTTATTGTAAACGTACTGAATCTTGGGGTCCGGAGCTGTCGACATGGTGTGTGTGGAAGGTGGGAATATAAAAGGGCCGTGATGGTCTCGTCGGAGTTGTTGAAGATCGCGCGGCCGTCAAGTTCAACTTCTCACGTGACCTGGCGAGCTGTTTCGTCGGAAGCCTTAGATCTCAGGCCACCAGGCCATTCACTGCGCGATTGGCTCCGTCACGTCGCGTACACGCTTGTTGATCGACGGATAGCTTCAACCCGCGTATGCAAGGTCTCTTTTTTACATCTTTCTCCCCGCCTCTTCTTTCTTCCTTACTCCCTCCTCACTTCTTCCCAACCTTCTTTCTCTCCTATGCAGGTGTATGTCCCTTTTGGTCTCCCAATTCCATTTTGTCCTGCGTAACCAATCCATCCTAACAGGCGGTCTATAATTTGCACCCTGCCGAGGATTCTCGCCTGTCAATCGGCTAACATTCCAATGCCTGCAGTTTATCCACCACCTGCAGCATAACCTATCGATTCTCCCGGACGACCAAGTTGATCAATAGTTGGCTCGAAACTGCCCCGCTACCACCTAACCATCCCTTCCGAGTATTGGAGTTGTATGAAAACCAGCTTTATTGCCCTATCCTGTCGAGTTCAATACCCACATTCACCCCCTCCCTACCAACTGTCGACTACGATCCTGCCTTCTTATACCTCCGAAACCCGCTATCGACCTTCCTTCCCTCTTAATCCTTCCCGATTTTCGACATCGTCCTCCAACACGCTGTCTTGCATGGTGTACAAGCAGAGTTTGTTGAGATGGAATCTCAGGACGGAATTACCGTCCGGCCGATGAGGCTAAAGGTCTTGTACACGTTTGACAACGAAAACAAGACGAATTGCCTCGCTCGGTGGCCCCACGTGCTCGATCTCCAAACCGCCTTTTTGGATGAGCAAACTCAGATCGGTGTGATCGAGTTGAAAACATGCATTCAGGCAATTGTCTCTGCCAGGTTTGACTTCCTTGCCCCTGATACTGTAGAAGGTCCATTGGAATACTCACACGGACCAATCTAGCCCTGAGCTGGTGGCACAGCTGGGAAAGGACTACACAGTCTACGCCTACGATTACTCCGAATACGAAACTCCCTTGGTTGGACAGGGAATGCTATCATGGGTCCTCGCTTCCTCCTCGCCAACACCCGATGCTCCTGCTCACCAATCCAAGACGATGGTGACAGGCCGGGTGTGCAAAAATCCTCTAGGACTGTTCTCCAAGGGCGCCCAGGAGACATTGGAAGTCAAACTGCGGCTGGTCCCAGTCCCTACCGTGATGCAAAGCGAATACATCGACAGCATGCAAAAGTACCGCGAACTGAGCAATGTCATTCCTCACGACTTCGATGCCCAGTCATGGACAAACTTTCTCCGACAGAATCCTGCTCTTCTGGAGGCCTCTCGGAAACAGCAACAAGGTCGCGTGACTTCGCCAATGGATCAATCGGGTATCGAACGAGTTCACCAGCTCCTGAGTGAAAGCACCACACCGCGGGATTACTCCAACAATTACCCTACCAACGAGTCAATCCGGTCGTCATCGCCAACCCACTCCTTCGGTCCACCTAGTCGAATGTCTACTCCTGCAGGAACTCGCACTCCTACACATTACCAACAGCCTCTGCAACCAAAGCAAAGCTTTTCTCACAGTGATAATATCCGCCCTTCATCTAGTGCTTCCATGCAGGACAGTGACTTTCAACTTCACCAATTTGGTAGTCAATCACGAAGAGATTCGATCCATTCGGGCTATGGTAGTGGAAACGAGGATGCAGTGGAACCCCAGCAGCGGAAAAGGGCCAAGTTGTACCAAGCTGGATGGCCTGGCAAGTCTGATATGAACATTGAACGACAGCCTAGCTCCCTGCGAGTGGCTGCTAGCACTGCAGCCTCTGTAAGGATCCACCGTCCGACCCCAGTGAACCCTGCTCTTTCCGTAGAGCAATCTCACGAGGAACCCGTTCGCCCTCCGACTCCCATCTCTCGGCCTGGAGATTTCCAACGCCGAGTCCGACTACCCTCCAGCCTGTTGCGAGAAAGCTCAACGCACAGCAATAGCTCATATACATCTCCTTACATTCATAGCGATGATGTGGCTACCGACCAGACAGCTCATTCGCCAGAAGACCGGTACCAAGGTCTATTCGAGCCTCCCTTCAACATGCCTTCTTCGCCTCCAGTCCTGGAGTCCCGCTTCCCGTCCCGATCTAGTCCCAATTTACCTCCTATCTCTCTGGATACTGATTCTGGTTTCATGAGCGGTGGTCTGGATGATCTCCTGGATGAGGGAGCAGGCACTCCTGTGGAGGATTCCCAGAGAGCCGACTCCCGGCCTGTGACTGGCGAGAAGCGCTCCCGGTCAGTTCGATCTGCAGTACAGGCCACTTCTCCTGCGAGCGCCATTGGTCTCGTGTCAGAGGGTCTGAACGATTCCATGCTAGTCAGTGATGGTCTAATGGAGCCGAAGTCCGCTCAAGTACCTCAACTTCCACGGCCGAACACGTCAGCTGGCTCTAGACCATCGTCGCGAATGAGCTCCCGACCAACACCCAAACCACTGGCACCCGCACCCATGTCACAAAGTGAATTGGAACAGTTCAGGAGGGCCATTCCGGCAAGTGACCCTGTCGCTCCTCCCACACAGCCGTGTGGTTTCTACTCGCAGAACAGCGCGGGGCCCATGAGCGATTTCTCCATTGTCGAGACGCCGGCACCTCAACCTGAGTACACTCGAAGGGCTCCTCGCAGTGGAGGTGCCGCGAAGAGGGCAATGCAAGTCCAGGCTCGACTGGATGCGGCAATTGCCAGTGGTGGAATTCCACCCTACTGTGAAAACTGTGGAACTATCGAAACCCCTACGTGGAGACGGGCATGGACCAAAGATATCACTGGCAGTGAAGAGGATGCGAAGGGCATGACGAAGACGCGAGGTCTGCTCTTCTGGGAAGTGCTGGAGCGAAATGACAACAAAGAAGTTGTCAAGTTCAGACTCTACAAGAAGGGCCTAGGGGTGACTCCCGAGGACCAAGGATGGACCCAACTCCTGCTCTGCAACCCTTGTGGCCTCTGGTTGCATAAGTGCAAGACTATGCGTCCAGAGAACCGATGGAATCGGCAACCACCTGCGTGCGGCACCGACGGCAAGCAGAAGCGTCCCTCTAGGAACCGCAAGCAGAGCGGCGGTCCCTTGTCCAAACCCTCTACCCGCACTCGCAGCAAGGCTGTGTCGGTTCGGACTGCACAGTCTTCTCCTGCCCCCACAGAAGCATCCTCCGTCCACAACGACGAGGGCGCTACTCCTAACGTGGAGGATCAGGCGGACGAGGGCCAAGATCAGGAACAAGCCCAAGACCCGGATGAAGAAGCAGAGTATCCCAACAAGCGGCGCCGGGCAAACAGTGCTGAGCCTCCACGGTCCAGCGAGAAGCCTCGCTGGGACCAGGAGGAAGCCATTGAGGCCCTGCGGCTTGCTATTCAGTCCAGCCCGGCCAGGAATATCGAGAATCGCAACTTCCCTGCCCCAGATGAGACCAAGCTCACACCCAAGCCTGTGCGCCGCGCTCTGTTCGCATCTTCTCAAAAGGAAGGGCCAATGAAAGAGCTTGGCGCTTCGTTCGTTAATAGCTGCTCTCCTCGTCGCAGCCCTCGCTTCACTAAGGGTGAGAAGCAAATCCAGCAGAAGGAGAATCAGGCGCCTACACCTCAGGATGATCTCGATGGCCTCTTCGAGGGCCCTTCTCTGGATTTTGATCTGCCAGTCAGCCCGACTCCTCGACGCCGCCACACTCGCCCAGGTGCCATGCACGAGAGACGCCACTCTCTGCCCTGCAACTCGCCTACTGCCAACAAGCGGAAGGATGTTGGGGTATCTACAGCGGCTGCTCGGGCTGCTCGCCTCACTGCCGAGCGATTGCAGCGCGTTCAGGACGGCGCAGAGCATTCTCCCCGCTCTACTCGTTCTCGGACTCGATCACCTGCCAAGCAGGGTCTCCCCGCACTGCCTGATGCTGGTCTGCACTCCGAAGCCTTTGCGCCTTTGGATGGCATGATCCTCGACATTTTCGAGGAGGTCACTGACGAAACGAATGCTTTCCAACTTGAGAATGACAAATTCTCCGGCAACAACTGGGCAGACTGGCTCCCCACCGACTACGTCTCTCCCACCGCGTCCGATGAAGAAAACAATCCATCCGACGACCTGATCAACGCAATTCTTTCGGATCCGGCCATCCTTAAAGAGTCCCTCCACAACTCCGAATTCAATCCTTTCAACTTTGACAACAATGTCGTCCCCGACTCGGGCTTCTTCAGCTCCGATGCTCTCCAAACAGACCCCGTGGGTCTAGCCGCTTCTCAAGCCAGCAAGCCTCCCAAGGAGCGTGGCCAGGCAGCCACTTCCCCCGCATAAACATAGACGGCCTTGTCGCATTTGCTCTTAATGTTTTTTCTTATTATTTCCCCCTGCATCCTTTTGGATTATCTTTTAGCGTCGGCGTTTGGGCTTGCCAGGTACACCCTACCTTGTTACCTTTTGTTTGCATACCGGTCTTCACCTACGGGTGGTCCTACGGGTTTTTATGTAATGATTCTCTTTTTTTTTGTTATATGTCATGACCAGAAGTACCAGATAGATGGGCTTCAAAGCAACCTTCGTTTTTGAAGAGAAAATGAACTTTATTGATCGAGTCAAGTTATGGGGCTTTCTGTCCAACGTAGACTGTAGTATTGTCCAAGGGCCAGAATGGAGGTGACCTGACCTTCACTCATTCTGAAGGCCTAGCAAACGCGAAGGAATTCTTACGCCGTCCTTGAAACATGCGTCAAGTCAAACCGCAGGGCGAGTAGGGTTCTCACAGCGTGTCTATATCTGTCTGATGTGACGTTCCACTTGTTAACGTCGGTATAGCTTAATCAACTCATGGCGAATCGCGATGCAAGGATCATGTTCTTCTTTACGGTTACACTTATTGTGAGTATGGACCGTAATGGAATTGATATAGAAATATTTCACATCAGGCTCTACAGACAAGGCCACGAAATAGGTGCAATAATCAACTAACCCCTCCAGGCTGCACTGTGAGTATACCTAGACCATAAGGTCAATAGATCACTTAGAGGCAAAATTCCACAGTCACATGAATATTACGTGGTTTTCAAGACGCAGGGTCATATATCCATAGAGCAGGTCAATATAAAACCGACCAGCTTCCCAGTGGGTATTGAGCAATGTATCGTGGACAAAAGTTCCATTGATCATGAAATCGTACGTGATATGCAAAAGTCCAATTCGGACACGAAACAAGTAAATGGTAACATTGCATGGCCCCATCCTCCAGACATGACTTCTGAGAAATACTCGGACCCCGAGAACACGGCATATCCTTCATCCCACTTCAGCTCAGCCACTTTTACTCGGCGTCGTAGAAGATAGACTTGAAGCGGTGGGTGGCCTCGACTACCTGTTCGTAGATTTTGTAGTCTGTAGAGCATGGTATTAGCATTATCATCCAATAGTAGAATCTAGCTCTTTCGCAAGCAGTGAAAAGAGAAAGAAAGACTTACCACAGTCCGAAGGGTTACCCCAGTCCGTCGTGCCCAATACCCGAATACCAAGGCCCTAAGAATACAAAGTTAGTAACCTATATCATTGCATGACCTTCGTTCCAAGCTATCCGTTTCTACGTGCAACTCGCATTGCACGAAGAAGAAAAATATAGTGCTTCAACGTACCTGACCACCCTCCAAATCAGTAACCTTCCCTACAACCTCAACAAGCTTGCCCATCTGCAAATGCGAATCCGGCTTCAAAAGGAGAGTGACATCGCCGTTATTGCCACATGTAATTGTAGCTTGGTCGCCACGGAGTCCGGTCACTGTGCCTAGGATGCGGACGGTGTGTGTTGAGCGCGGGCCTGAGCTGGAGGGGTGGAAGGCGTTGAGGTGGGAGGGGAGGATGCGGGGGGTTTGGAGGGACATTTTGGTGATTGTTCAAAGAGGTTCGACAAAAGAGTTATGAGGCAATCAATAGTTTTCAAGGTGTCGAAGTAGTTGGTTTGATTCCGGAGTTGTCTTGAGCTTTGAAGCTTCTTGGGGTTGACGCGGTGCGCGGGACGCGTGATCACGTGCTGATCGTGATGCACTTACGACTGATAGTGTAGGTACTTGAAGTAGAGAAAAGGGGTTGAGAGGGGGTTTAAAGAAGAGCTTTGGAGGTATACTTTCATTACCATGCAATTTAATTTGAGGATATCAGACTCCAATCTCTACATTGGGCCTTGCTCTTCCAATTCCTACTTGACTCCCCCTCTAGTCGCAATCTGGTATCATCACGTGATGATATCAATTTCAACCCGAAGCTCTGCTTTCTCCGACGAGTAACGTCGACAGGAAAGCTCCAAGTTCCCTCAACCCGGACCAGTGGGCCACTGGACTATCAGTCGGCCTTAAATTGGAGTCACCATAATTATCTTTTACCTCGCGCCGCCCATCTCCAACCAATTCCCATCTATTTCACCACAATGCCGCCTCCGCTCCCCTCCCAACATCGCGGGATGACCGCGAACCCACTGAAACCTGTGGGTCGGTATCGCCCCGGAAAGGCGGTCGCAGAGGAGCCATCATCTGAGGAGGAAGAAGATGAAGAGGAGGATATCGAGGCGCAAAAGGAACAAGAGCGAAAGCGTCGAGCGGAAGAGCAGCGGCGAAGACAGCATGCGCCGAAAGCGAGCTCATTCCCCACAGCCGCAATTAAAAAGGCTCAAGAAGAGGATGAGGATGAAGAGGGATTCGTGACCGATGAAGAGGAAGACGAAGCAGCTGCACCTCCCGCAAAGGCTGCGCCCCAGGCCCGGGTAGATACCACGCAAGCTCCGGTGCTACAAACCGCGCCTGGCGCAAAGGTTACAGCAAGTGATGAGGAGGAAGAAGACGACGAAGAAGAGGAGGAAAGCTCCGAGGAAGAGAGCAGTTCAGAGGACGAAGCACCACGACGCATGTTAATTCGACCTACATTCATCAAGAAAGATAAACGAGGCAATGCAGCTGGACAAGGCGCAGAAGCACCAGCCCGAGCACCGATCAGCGGCGCGGACTCAGCAGCAGATAATGAAGCCCGACGAGCTCAACGTCAAGAGCTAGCAGACCAATTGGTACGCGACCAACTCGAGAAAGACGCAATCGCCAAGTCCGCCGCAAACAAAGCCTGGGACGATGACGACGACCTCGCGGAAGCCGACGAAGAAACCGCCATCGACGACCGGGACGACATCGACCCTGAAGCCGAGTACGCGGCCTGGAAACTCCGCGAACTAAAGCGCGTCAAGCGCGAGCGCGAAGCCATCGAAGAAGCAGAGAAAGAACGCGAAGAGATCGAGCGCCGGCGCAATCTCACCACCGAAGAACGAGACCGCGAGGACCGCGAGTTCATCGCCAAGCAGAACGAAGAGCGCGAGGCAACCCGCGGCCAGACCGGGTTCATGCAGCGCTATTTTCACAAGGGTGCTTTCTTCCGGGACGATCAGGAGCGCGAGGGTCTGGACCAGCGCAATGTCATGGGTCGGCGGTTCGCGGACGACGTCGCGGTCGAAACGCTGCCTCAGTACATGCAGATTCGCGATATGACCAAGCTAGGAAAGAAGGGACGCACGCGCTATCGCGATTTGAAGACGGAGGATACGGGGCGATTTGGCGAGGGTTATCAAAATCGAAGGCGGGAGAATGCTCCTCCAGTTGGAATCACGGACGAGCGATTTATGCCTGATCACGGTGATGACCGGGGTCATGGACCGACGGGACCGACTGGTGCCAATGCCAGTGCTGTGCGGCCGCGGCGGAGGTCCAGATCGCGGTCTCCTAGGCGAGACCGGCGCGATGACAGGAGTCGATCTAGGGAACGAAGGAAACGCAGCCCGTCACCATATGATGACCGGGATAAACGTCGACGAGTAGAGAGGTCTTCATGAGGTGGTCTTTTCGTCTTTTTGTGGGCGTTGGTGGCGGCGTTTTCTATCAAACACTGGCATGGCTGGATTCAAATATATGTAACATACTGGCATTTTGAGCAACCGATACTCTCTCGTTTTATATTGTATCTCAGAAATGGCATACCCCCTCTCCCGGAGGGTTCATTATTGTACATCTAATTGGCCAACCTGCCAGCAATGTCTTTGTACATGAAATATCACTGCCTGGATGACGGTCCCATTCTCCTGATCAGCATTGTTCTTGTCGATGCGTAAAGTCAACAATCACAGCTGAATCGTCGATCTAGGTGGAATGATCACTTCGAAACCAGTACACTTGTGAGTATACTCGTCCCACGAGTACGCAAGATAGCGTAGGAATAGACTCTAATACCCGCACCAATGACCGGCAGACGAGCAGGAATCAGACATGAATCCCGGACTGAACCCGAGAACCAGCCATTAAAGGATCTCTCGCGCACACCCTTATTTAATCCCCGCCCTCTCAAGCACCTTCTCCCTCTCCATCACACTCTCCCCAAAACCAAGCAAAAACACCGTCCGACTCGGCCACATCTCCGTCGGCTGATTATGCGCCGAAACCTTCGCCTCAAAACCACACCCATCACAAACACCCTCGATAATCCCCGCCACAAACGCCGCGCAATTGAGCTGGTTCATCTCCCGCGGCACGCTGATATACGTATTCACGAGCGGATCGTTGTCCGTGATCATGTATTCGTTGGGTGTGTCGGGGGAGACGGAGTGCTCGAGGGCATCTGCGGAGCGGCCGAAGAGGAGACGCCAGAGTGGGCCGTGGATGAGGTGGAGGAGGGTTAGGATACGGAGAGGTCGGTTTGGCGGGGAGGAGGAGGTTGAGGAGCTGGAGAGGGCGGAGGAGGATGTTGTTGTTGTGCGGTAGAAGAGGAGGTCGAGGAGGCGAAGGCCGAGGGGGTATCCTTGTTCGTTTAATCTGGACAAGAAAGTCAGAGGAATTAATTCGTGCAGATATGATATGCGGTAATCAATCCCTGTGAATAGCTTACCGTTTCTCCAGATCTTGAATGCCCGTTACCCGTCGCTGGGCATATGTGACCATCTCCGCGAAGAGATACGCGAAGCTCGCCCGGCTGAGCTCTGCATTTCGACTCCGGTTCAGGTGTCGGTCGTAGATGGTCTTGCGGTTTGATGGGACACGGAGCCCTTGTGTTGGCTGGGGTGTTGAAGACTGGGGCTGTGGAGTCTGTGACTTGTCGCTTGATCCGGATTGCGGCGTTCCTACGGCGTTGCTCACGGATAACATCGCCGAGTGCCTAGGCGGTGCGGCCATGATGTGTGGTGGTTGATTGGAGAGGAACGGGGCGTGTTCGATAGAGTCGATTGAGGAAGTCCAGAAGAAGGAGAATTGGGTTAATTCGTGGTCTTTACGTGTTCAAAGGATCAGGGTATCTGGATAGTGGTGGTTAGGGAGGGGAGATGAGTGAAGCAGGGGTCTGCCGCGGCGAAGCTGTGGATGCGATCTACGGTGGAGCACATCGCCCGAGGGTGCAAGTCTTGGGCACTTTGCAGTTCAAGGAGCTACGTCCTGCTGCGGCTCAGCTCAAGCTCAAATCAAAAAAAAAAACTCTAGTGATTCTACTTTTTTTTTTTTTTTTTTTTTTTTTTATATTTTTACAAAAGGAGATAAAAGTTGTTTGCAAAGACGATATTTGTATTGGTTTGATAGATTCTAAACACGATAGCTCCATCCCCGACACAACTGGCCTCTGGTACAGAGCCACCAAGCAGACTGAAAAAACCTCCAACCAGCTTGGAGCACACGACCAAACCAGCAGCGACAGAAAGCGAGAGCTATATCACAATTGCCAATGGCAGCTCAAGACGAGCAGGGATATGCCTGTAAAGTTCTAAAGAACCAAGCCTGTTAGCAGGAGGTTCCACCACGACAAAAAAAAGTCGTCATTAAAAAATCGACAAGCGACCAGCAATTTCAATCAGACATCCAAGGAAGTTATGCGCTCAACACCATCTATGATTTAGGTTCGGCGATGGCTAGCGTGGAAACTGCGAATGTAGGAAGTTTTTCATCATAGAAATGAGGTCGTCTCTGCGTTGAGAGACGACCCTTGCTGGTCGAGTTGCGATGCAGAAATGACAGGGAACATGGTAACTTACCAAGTTAGTGTAGAGAGAATCGCAAAAGTGGTTGACTGAGAATATTCTCTTCCCGTAAACCAAGCGAGCAGAGGAAGATCACATTAGACTTTCTTTGTTCGATGGGTTGACGGGTTGAAGATGGGAGTGAGAAGAGAAGAGAAGAGAAGAGCAGAAAAATTATCGAGAGATTTTATACCGGCGAGTGGATTGGCGGCGCGGAGTGGGGCTGTCCTGTTTGGGCTTAGTACGTGTATCACGTGTTACTAGTCACATGATACAGGAGCATCAAATATAGGAAGCTCAACAGCCATGCCTCGCGCTGATTAGTTGGCAACACCAGTCTCCACTACAGCTTGGACAGTGGAAATTTCTGGAATATCCACTCGAAAGCTCATCAGAAGCTGATGGGACTCAAGGAGATACGTAATGAGAAGGGAGATGAAAGCAGTCTCAGGTGGACGGTGTCATGATAACTTCGATACGCAAGTGCCTGTAATAGAGGACTACTAAATCCACTTCAACAATATTCAAGCCAATGTTAATTCCACTATGTACCCTGTATGTACTCCTAACCAGGCCTTCCACTGACCATTTTGACCCAGCCAAAATCAAATCAAAGAAAAACAAGAATGAACAAAGTCAATATGGCCGAATACCAATTCCCTCCATGCTTCCTTTTTTGCTTCGAAAATCAAGGCCTAGTGAAGCTCTTTTGCTTAGTTCGAGAATTCCAATTCAACGTTTTGGAAATACTGTGCACCCAGTCTTCGCCGCGCCGATCCTGGGGCAACACACCGGCGAATGGGTATCGCGATGCGGATACGGTCACGTAGTCACCGGGATGTAGCTCGACTCTGCAGATAGTAGATTCCATGGTCAGCTCAAATGATACACAAGTCAACAACTATGGAAAGACTCGACTCACCTCTCCCGTCCATCAAAACTAGCCCACGAACTGGTCCGCGCATCGTAGGGCACACCCATGCGTAGCACAATAGTGTCTGGCAGGATAATCGGACGGAAGGATAGGGTGTGGGCGCAAATGGCGGTTACCAGAATAACTGGATTCTCCGGGTGTGACAGCGAGCCGCCGGCCGCGAGGTTGTACGCCGTCGAGCCCGTCGGGGTTGCAATGCAGATTCCGTCTGCAAGCAAGGTGGTGAAATGCTCGTCGTCGCCAAACAGTTCGATTTGAGACATAGCTGAGAGGGTTTGTTAGATATGCACAGTTGCAGGGAAGAGAGGCATTGAGCTTTGGACTGCAGGGATATATAGAGTAGAGCATACTTGGATTGGGACCACGGTCCAGAACGACGTCGTTGAGAATCTCGTAGACTCGGTCCGGGGTATGGGTTAATGTATCTTCCCCTTCCTCGCCAATCAGTTCTAATACCAGATCCCGGCTTGTGAGGGCCCTTGAACCGGGGTCCTTCAACCGCGCTTTGCTCCGCATTATGGTGCATTCAAAGCGCAATCGGAGGCTGACGATGACACCCTCTCGGAAAGCATTTTCGAGAATCTTTTGGTGGTCTGCAAAATCGAATTTTGTCATAAACCCCAGTGAGCCGAGCGCGAATGATAGAACTGGCGGCACGATACGCTGGAACAACCAACTCGTGTAGAGGACCGTCCCATCTCCTCCCAGAGTAATGACGAAATCGAACAGGTGCGGCTGTTCTTGCGCAAGCTTGGGATCCCAGTACAGCAGCCGGCCCTTGGCCGAGGGCTCCTCTTGCACAATTTGCAGAGCTCCAAAATCCGGATGTGTCTCCAGGCGGCGCTCCACATAGACATTGTACGGCGCGTCGCGGTCCTTAGATAGTAACCATCGAGTTACTTTCCTGGTCAGACTGACCAGCGACTCATCATGTGTTTTGCTCACGATAAAGACGTTCTTCACCGTGAGCTTGAGCTTGATGCTACCCAATTTCTTCGACAGTTTCCGCACGTTCCATGCCATATCAGACAGTTGTCGCTTCGTCAGGTGCCGCGATTGAACAACCGTCGGTACCGGCTTGAAAACCTTATTGTCGCTGTCAATAACAGACACCACGTCGTCGTCTTCGCCAGACTTTGTGTCGACGTTGGGCTCCTCATCACTCAGTGTCCGGATCACATCCTGTGTCTCGTCTACATGGGTCGACGGTACGGCCCATTCGCCAGCGATAAGGGAATGCACATAACAAGCTGTAGACTTGTCATGCTGATCGAATTGTGGTCTGATTCGTGGCTTCTCCATCATAACGAGGGAGGATTTACGGCGGTGACTGGAGTCGGGGTAGAATACGACCTGCAAGGATGGCCCCAAAGCACGGGGATTGTCAGAATAAAGATCAATGTAGATGGGTAATCAGGTGAACAATCATACCTCCAACCGGTTCTGCTGCATCTCCGAATCACTGATCCCTACTTGGCTCTGTGAATGCATCAAATCAGTGACCCAAGTCTCTCGTGTCGCTGACCATAACCCCGCGCCTGCACTATGACCAACGTACCTCGCCGGTGCCGCCCGGGGACGACCGCCCGTGATCTTCGGCCATCGCGCGTCAATTTCCAGGTTTATTCTACGCCGCTCAGGCTGTCATTGTGGGTGCTGTTTAGCTTCCGACTTGGCCGATACAAGGTGGGTTGCAAACGGCTTGGAATTCGGAGAAAGTGGGTATGACGTCGCTCTACCCGTTCCCCAGTGAACCCGCGCTATCTCCATTTGTCGATGCTGCTTTGATCTAGAGTGTGGCTTTCCTGTCTTCCAAGGCACACGATAATCTAGAGCATTAACCAGTTCCAGGGTTTGAATCATTTTCATTATTGGCTTGAATAACTGAGGCCATTGGTGGGCTATGACATGTTTTCTGTGAAGATCGTTTAGGTACCGCGATCCATGCCATAGTATGTATACAGCATGAGCCTAGTAGCCTACGGGTTGTCTGGGCTATCGCCGCTTTCATGAAGGATATTAAGCTCAAGCTCACTAGGCACATGACAATTAGCCAGCGATCACTCAAATCACTGCTGAACAAGTTACTTGCCAATCTATTTCAGACTATACTGAGAATGAACATACCCCCACAGGCTGATCTATTCCGTGAAAACTCCGTAGCGCGTCAATGATACTTGGGACTCGTGTCGGGAAGGCACCGAAATCCTCCTCGCTGGTTTTGCTAGCTAATACATAACATTTGAATCTTTACATCAAGCCCCATAGATTTCCCCATCCGTGCGGCGGTCGCCGTGGGACCCGTAACTCAGCCCTTTGCCCAATCTCATTCAGGTACCGAAACTTCATCTCAACCTTTTGAACTCCGAGAGATCCTCAAGATGACGCTTCGGGCCTTTTTTGCGCACGACAATGAAGCAGAATGGCTTTCGAGTATAATCAGTATTTCAACGTAAATATTTTACGATGGGTTGAGGAACATACGGCAAGATAAGCAGATAGAAACCCAGGGACCAAGAACTTGCCGTGCCACAGGGCAGCGCCATCGGCGATGAAGAGGATGAACAGGCAGCCACAGAGTGCGAGGTACATGTTAATGGGCTGGCCGTGGGCGCGCCAGGGGTAGAGATCGTCTACACCGGGCTGTGGAAAGCGGCGGAATCGTTCGAGGAGGGGATTGCCGTTCATCTTGTCACGGAGGCGGTAGAGACTAATCGAATGTCAACATGGTATATAGGTCTACAGAGATGTGGAATTTACAAATTGTAGAATCAGACGAACGCCCAGCATTCACAAGTCCAGACTATAATGCAGCTCACGGAGCCCGTTTGGGCAAGGACCTCGAGTAACTATTCAAAATGTCAAAGAAAATTCTTAAAACGGAAGAAGAGAACCCACGTTTGCAATAGATGTATTCGGCGAGTTATTTGGCGCAAGGTACAAGAACGGCACCCACAGGAAGCAACACGAGATAAGCATCGCCCTGACTGGCACCTGATCATCATTCGTCTTTCCAAAGAACGCCAGGCACTGCCAGTACCACTTGTTGCTGTGGATTTTGCGGGTGAGGACAAAGAGAGCGCGCGAGGCAACGTATAGATTCGTGTTGGCCGAGAAAATCACGGTTATGAGTATAACCACCGCGACCATATGGTCGAGCCCGCGGATCTTCGAAATCGATGCGCTAATGACGAACCCAGACTTGCTTTTAATGTGGTTGAGATCGGGATCGGTACGGTTGACCGGGGATCCGAGGAACGATGCAAGAGGGAGACTAGGATCCAGCCAGTGGACGTTGAAGCTAAGCATGAATCCTGCAAGGAGGTAGATGATCCAGACGATGAAGCTTGTCCAGGTTGCAACAAATCGGACCGAGATGGTAGGCAAGCAACCTTTGTTTCCCTGTGAACGTTTGTTATCCTGGGCTGGGCGAGCTTCAAGGGCAGTGGCGGCTGTGATATCGACACCGACGTAGGCGAATGCTGCAATGGAGAATGCAATACTGCGTAAATCAATACCCATACAACTTTATACGTTGGATCTGCTCTTACAATAAGGAATATACCCAAGAATCACCAGTCGCTTGGTCATGGGGAAAGATGCTGTTGTCGTTGAAATCTGCACCAGATTGAGTAACTGTCATCCTAGGGGGGAACTAGTAGTGACTTACATCTCGTACCAATATGGCCCTCAGCTCCAGCTATTCAGGTCAGCTCAGACCAAGTAGAGTCTCTTGGGACAATTGACTCACCTCCAAGGTTAATCGCAATCATAGAAACGATCACCATACATATGCCAATGATTTTCAGAAAGCCTCCGATCACCTCCGACAACCCATAAATCTAGTAACCCTTAGCAATATATCTCCAGTGCATGGTAATTTGTAGCGCACCTGGACTCCAAAGCTGTTGAAGAAGATGATAAATAATGGAACAAGGCAAAAAGTCACCGTTCCTTGAATGGCTTTCTCCGATTCCCAACAATCGAGCACACCCGCCCCGGCCACAATTACCGCCGCAAAACTAATCGCATACGTGAACCTAGTGTAGCAAGGAATCAGTCAATTGGGCTTCCTTTCATTGCATAGATAACCAAGTTGATGATATCAATATGCAACTCCGACCGCGATGCCCAGCTCCCCGTCGACAAAGGTTCCAACGTATTCCACCAGCGCACGGCCACAGGGTCAGCATCTCGCCTATACACTGCATCACCATCCAAGCGAGTAATCCCATGACCGTGGTAGATATGAGGATGGCGCCAGGGCCTCCGAGTCGTAAGATCCATCTGCTTCGCACATATAGTCCGGCTCCAAGAATGCCGTTGAGGGTGATCATCTAGGAGCAAAGAAAGCTCAGTGAGCGACATTCAAGTGGGTCATGGAAGTACTGGGATGGTCGGGCTCACAAAAACGTGAATTCCACGCAGTTTCTGACTATATGGGTGCAAAAATGGAAACAGTTAGCCGAGCTGTGACTCGGATAGGGCTGGTCTGCCGGGTCCTTGACTTAACAATACGGTCTTTTGGGTCCTGTGTGACATGCGCATCATCAGTCGCGTCGCCTGAGAGTACCGGCGAAACACCGGTGCCCACTGGTACTCGAGAGCACATTGTAAATTAAGCACTGAATAGTGGAGCACTAAACTTTGCGTTCAGTGCCCTAAGCTTGGTTATCCTCGACCTACTACTAATCGTGTCCATAGCAGGTAGTGAATAGCAACCCAGATCTTTAACAACGAACAGTGGTATTAGCGTCGACACAAGCATTGAACATATCCTAATCCTTGAGATATATGTTCAATAGGAAAATCTGAACCATGTTGAAGGGTGATGGTGTTTATTACCTGTGGGTCGGCAGAGAGCTACGGGCACCATCCATACACCACTACAGTACTGTACCGATAGGTACCTGTCTCCCCATAGAGTCACGCAGGCACGCGCATAAACATCCTTGGCAGTTGTTCCCCTTGCTGCACCCATAGTTTATGGCGAAGTTCTACCATTTCATCCCCCTCTTCAGATCCTCTTTGTCTTTTCTTGCCCCACAGATCCTACTCGAATCAAGCACGCACATCTCAGAGGCTTTCTCGGTTGAGATATCCTCGGCAGGAGGTTGATCCATTAAGGTAGTTTATCCGTACCTAGAGAGCTACCTCGGCCAATCAATGAACTTGGAAGTATTCCTCAAAAGTCATTACAGAAAGTTCAAGCCTACGACAGAGAGAAATCAATAGTGTGATAAGCTAGTTTGATTGGGCGAGATCGTGTTCGTCATCGCCAGCTATTGCTATGTTGAAACAGAAAGAAAAGGTTGAGCGACTGCTTCCAGGCCGAAGCTATCTGACTTCGGTAAGTCCCAGGGTATCCTTCCATGTGTCACAACTCCAGAGCAAGTAAAATAGGAAACCAGAGTTAGAAATGTCAACGCCACGCTATGCTCGCTGTCGGGCTAGAAATGCAAAAATAATGATGATGATGGATGTGTTGAAGCGGTGGATGAGTTCAGACCCATCCGTAGCCATAGGTCATGCAGGGTTGGTTCAGGTTGGTGAATGGCTGCGCAGCAGCCATGGCGTGCTGATCTGAATCGTCGTGATCAAAGAAGAAGGATTTGTGCAAGAGGTTGAGAGCTTGCTTGGAGGACTGCTTCGGGATTGGGAAGTTCGAGTGCTGCGCCATGGGGAGCTGCTCCTGTGGGCTAAATTGTGGCTGAGTCGACCCGGAAACGTTCACTTCCTCATCAACCTCGCCCTCAGCATCGGCCTCATCGTCCTCATCGTCAGATGGCGAAAAAGTCTCCTCCAGTTTCAGACCTTTGCCCGGTGTTTCCTGGTGAACTTGACCAGGAGCGTTGGGCTGGCTGTAGAGGCCCATGCCTACGAGCTCTTCCTCAGGCTTGCCGGCTTTCTTCTGAGTGAACGATTGGTCATCGTCAAAATGCTGAATGGGCAAGAAGTCTGGTGTCGATGGACCACTCATTTCACCAGGAGAGGGTACACTGGCGTAGCTAGGGCAGGTTGTCTCTGCCGGAGGAATGTTGTTGGCCATCGAAAGCATATCCAGAGACCAGGTATCGGAAGGCTGATACATTGCCGAATAGTCGGTATTGGCGGTGGTGTCCCAAGTGATCGGCTCGACCTGCGAGCCAGCCATGGAAAGCGATGATGTTTGTTGCTGGAAGGGCATAGAGTCCTGCAGATCCGAATATGCGGGGAAATACTCAGTTGGGAAAGTAGGTCCCGCTGAGACCGGGTAGGACATCATGCTGTCAGTCGGTAGACCGTTCATAGGCTGGTCTGGCATAGTAGTCATGACGAAATTCTCCGAGGCATAATCCGGCAGGCAGACTGGGTTGGAGAGTCCCCGAGACCTGGCCGAGGAAGGATGCCAGGAGATCGGTCGAGAATTTCGTGTGGCCGAGGCGAGGATGGCCGCCTCCAATGATGACTGGTGATACTGACTGGGGATTCCATGCATTGTGTTCTGAGCAACGGCGGTGCGTCTCCGGATGGCCGACGAAGGGCTGTTCCCCGCACTACGAGGCTTCATGACCCGATTGTGTCGGGGCCGAGGGAAAGCACGAATCCAGTCTTGCATTTGGACGGTGAAAGGTTGACTAGGCGCATTTTCGGGAATCCATTGCGAGCCTGTTGAAGAGGCTTGCGGTTGTTGAAAACGGTAGTTGGAGTAATCGGCCATAAAAAGATAGGAGAGTGAGTTGACGGATGACTTGATATCACCCGTTTTTGATGAGATTTGATGATGACAGGAAGAGTTGACTCGAGTTTCAGAGTGGCTGAACTAGGAGAGTTGTAGAGAGGTGAGGTCGGCGGTAGATGTTGGTGGTGATAGTGGTGGTGATGGTTGATAGAAGGAAGGAGGGATGGTGAGAGCCGAAGTCCCTGGGAAGGAACGACGGCAGAAACGAAGGTTTTGTATCGTGGGGATGCTAATAATGTCGTGTACGTTGAATCATTCCAATCAAACCAGGAGGCTGCAGGGCGGATGGTATTGATTATAAGGGGAGAGAAGATCCAGGGAGCCTAGTGATCGCCCCAAACTCCACGATCCCACCGCACATGCGAGCTTGCTAAGATGACACGACGTTGACACTAACGAAACGAGCCTAGTCCAACCAAAATCCCGAATCCCGAATCCAGGATCCAAATTTCCAACAAATAAAAATGCTAAAATGCTAAAATAAATCTAAAATATGACCCAAAGTCATCGATGAATCAGAGCTAAATGGGGAGGCGGTTCCACCGTTTCGGCTGGGGACCCAGTCGCTAACCAAAGCCAACCAGAAACCAGCTCAGACCAGCTAAACTACTAACGTTAGTTGGTTCATTAACCAAGGAGAGTGGGCAAGGGGAATATTCCGGACTGTACCAAGACGGGCCCCAGTGGAGGGATGGATGATCGGACCTATACGTCGTAGCGCGGTCTTTTGAGGCGAACATGGGGAAAAACAGCCTAGTGGAGGGATCCACTAGACCTGCGTCTTGGGGGTTTCTTTTCTTGGGTGTCTTCGAGTCGTTTTCGGGTCTTGGAGGCTTGGGGGCTTATGGAAGACTGGGGCTTGGGTTTTTGAGTCTGTATAGTATGTGTTTCACCTACTATTATTCTTTTCCTAGACTCTGGTTACTTGGAATAGATCATACTGTCTTCCATAGTATGTATATACAGTGAAGTAGTAGTGTATACTGTACAGGATATACACTCTTCACTGTGGTGATTCCTGTATTAACTGTACAGACTATAAAAGTGGACCCTCACACACGGGCCCAGTCTGGGGCTACACTTTGTTTGACTTTCCTTTCTTTTCCTCTCCATGAGTCCATAATTATTATTACTATTATTCCTAGTTCAAGTTAGTCTCCTCCTCTCTTTCTCAAGAAACGTCCCAACAGCCAGGAACCTTGGCCTGGTACCCGCTCATGGAATGTCCGCCTGGCCGCGATCTGACTCGATCGGCGGCCACAACTTCCTTCCTTAGCGAGGCCCTTGACTGTGATATCCTGTCGGTTTTACGGAGATGATCAGCCCTGCAATAAGAATGTCAGTTGGGGTCTTACATTATTACATACTACTATTCTCTTCGTTACATTGGTGGGCTTGCACTATAAGAAATGAATCTTTTTCGGTGATCCATAAGCTGCACTCCGTACTGGAGACCACCTATACTCCCCTATTATGGATGCATATCCCAGGGGATTCGTGTTCAATTTGCGACCGAGGTCAAATCATCTTATTATTAGCCCCTCCATAGCGTCACGGCCGACTCCCGTTACGCAAGGGTGACAGACAATGTGATGGGCTCCATAAAAGAGATCGACTCGCACATCCTTCGTGTCGCTTCCTGTGCATATCGACAGGGGTGATGGTCCTCACGCGCCCAAAAGAAAGACAGCGAACAAAAAAGGAAATTAGAAAAAATCCCATGAATCATTATTATATTCACCCTCAGAAAAGGGAAAAAAGTGGAGTTCGGTAGACGACCTCCGTCATGATGGTCTTCATTATTATTATACTTCGACCTAATCATGTACCCGCATCCTCTGAACCGAGAACGACAGGGCGGTGGCAGATTTTTGATGGTTCTGATGACTCTCGTTCGCGGAGGCTTTCCCAAGTGGTCTAGATCGAAGAGATGGAGTTACTAACCAACCACACTGCAACCAACAAACGGGAGCAAACTACGGAGTATACCCAGAAACATCGTTCCCTACAGAAAATATGGGTGTCGGTCAGCCATCAGCCACCCTTACCTTTAGCCCCATCCATATCCAGTCAGACGCAGAGAAAGAAAGAAAAGAGCACAGCAAGCAGTAGCACTTGGGCCCTTCTTTGTACCGTGCATACCCGGTGATGTTTCTTTTCTCCGCTGCAGGCGCCCTCGCCCATCCGCGGAGTACATGATGCAGGAGATGCATCATCGCCACCCCCGATCTACTACTTACAGACACGATAATTTGCGAATTTCCTTTTTTTCCCTCCGATCCCCAGCATGCTCTCCTCGACGCATGATTGGACCCTTTATACGCCCGCCCTGGAACTATGCTCCGTCGGGGGTTGTGGATAATAATGGATATGCCTGCATTGAGCATTCCTTCTGACTGAACGATCAACGCCTAGAAAACCAAGAACAAAGCCCTCGCAACCAGCAAAGTCTTTTTTTTCAATATCACCTGAGCCTGGCACGGAGACCAATTTGAAAAAAATAAAAAATAAAATAAAATATAAAATAAAAAATAAAATAAAAAATAAAATAAAAAAGAGTGTGTTTTTTCTGGGCTGCATTGACTGCATTACCCGAGGAGGCGCTCTACTGTAGTGGGCCTTGTTTCAATGCCTGTCGTACCGCCACCGGTGTTCGCCCGTGTCCTTAACGACTGTGCTGGGCGGGAAGCTCGGCAATCCTAAGCGTTGCGCGTGGACCTTTACCTTTAATTATAATTCATTTAACATTTTTCTATCCCTCTCGCCCGGGAGAAGAAGTTGATGGGGTTTCTATCGCTTTTGACTTTTTTTGAGTTCTATGGGATACTGTATTTCCTAGGGAACCGAGCTCTCAACGCAGCCAAAGTGACTCAACGACGGGGTCACCTACGTATGACTTTTATTGGGGGGGGGGGGGGAGCACGAGAAAAGTACGTGACTAGGCGCAAGGATTCGAATGTGATCAGTCCCCTTGCTACCATGACTCCTGCCTGAAGGGACAAGTGCGAGATGGTACTCTATACACACATGCTAGATAGACTAGCATATCTCGAATCTGCTTGAATGATGCTCAATGCTCGATGGAGACCTCTATGACGGTGACGGTGTGACCGACAGTCTGGGATGATCCAAGGTCGGAGCTAATTTCCAGAAGATAGGACTCCCGCTCACTAACACACTAACGTGGGCCCAAGACGGGATTAGTTTCAATAAACATCGTGGCCCGCGTGGTCTGTGAGCAGATTGACCAAGAGCCCACCATTGAACAAAGAAGGGGGCTATCCCAATCAAAGGGAAGGAAAAAAATCATCAAGACAAAAAGGAGTGAAAAATAAAATAAAAGGGAAAAAAAAGATTGGATCAACCTTTCCTCGGATCAGGAAACGGGCGGTAGAGCCACCATTCACAACGTGGCCGGGCGGATCTGATCGTGCTTAGCGCCGTGCCAAAAGACCAGAGACCAGCCTTGGCTCCTGGGGTTCCTTAGAAGTGCTAAGAGAGCCCGGGCCCTCCGGATGAGCAAGTTTGACATTTCGGTTACCTTTTTTGAATTTCTTTTTTTCAGTCGTTCGAGGTGGTTGCTTTTTTTGCCTTGCTGTATAGAGGATAGTTCCAATAATGGTTATCGTGAAGCATGGCCTTTTCCTTTTTGTTTCGTGATAAGCAGGCATCCTCGCATTGTATACTCAGACAGTACTAAGATTGATGATGCATCGCTATAGTCAAGACAGAATTACCTTAGAATGGTATCCCCTGATGGCATTCTCCGTCATCCTCTATCGAGTCTACAGTACGGAGTACTAGGTACTACATAGGCACATATATATCCGATGGTGCCTTCGTCTTATGTACTCTGTGCAACATCATGGGATACCTCATCCACCCATCAACCCCCGAATCCAGTTTAGCTCGCTCGGTTGGACAGGGATTCAATGGCGCTCAGGGGACCAGAACCAATGCAAAACACCCTCCCAAGTCCACCCTGACCACATCATTCCGCAGCAGGAAAGCGATCCCAAGGCCTGTACCGCTCGGAACGCATTTGCAGGGCCCACCTTCTGCACTGCTTGGCTCCAGTGCTCCACAATGGAAAGCGAAAAATTGGAGAATCAGTCATCGTCCACGCATCCACCAACTTCCAGAAGCCTGGAGGAGGGTGGTTTATGTGGTACTTGGAGCTGTCCTTGGTGGAGCTCATTTCCATCCCTTCCTGTTGATATTGGAGACTCGGGATGCGATTCGCATGAAAGTTGCCGATCTTGAGAGTATGTGAGCATACCGCTGGCCGAATGGCATGGGTGTCACCGTAGGTTAAGGGGAAGGGGGAAGGGGGAGATAAGCTGGATTAGCAATGTATATTCACAATTCGCAAGGTAGGCGTCCAGAATATTAGATCTATGTTTGTCTACAGGTATACAAAGTGCTGGGTCATCTACCCAACTTCGACGTTTCTCCTCTTTATTAAGAGAGGAACTTTGGCTCGTGTAAGGTGCTACAAACAAATCCTAAGACTCACAAGCAGCCCGGCGAGACTAGGAGCTAGCAGCACCAAAGAAAAACCTTGATAACCCTGCATACCTGGCAAGATCCGAGGCCCCGTTCCATGTTTCTTGGCCATCAAGTCCCGAATGATGCAGAACAATCAATAATCAATAAATTAGTTAAATCTCGCTTCTACAATGAAATTCCGTCCTCCGTCCTTCATCAACTAGGATGAACAGTCACGATGTTTGTCACTACTACTACTTCGTACTCTAGCTAACTATTGGCGGTCACTCTCCGAGACTTCACCACGCCAGAACGGGGCTAGATCTTCCTTCGTTACACTCCCTGGCCTGTCAGCCTCTTTTTTGCTCCTTTCCCCTCTTCGGTCTCTGCACCACCCCACTCTCCTCCAATGTGTGCTAGTCCGCTAGTCGCCCGTCAAGACGGAGCAGTCATTGTTTAGTGGCTTGTAGGCTCGTTCCTGGGCGAACTCCATTCCTGAGTCCACTCCACCACTAATCTACATTCTACAGTGGCCATGTCCTCGTCCATCACTAAGAATCCACACTTCCAGACTACAGTCACCACACGCGTGGTGCCGATCCAGCTCCCTTCTCGCCTTTCCGGTCTTGGTCACCTTCCTTCGTCTTCCAGATGTTTCACCTGGTCTTGATGATTGATGATGATTGCCCGAATCCCACGCTCTTTCCCCCTCGGCCCCCACCCTCCATTTTGTCTAACTCTGAACCTTACCAGCTTCCTTCTTAGCCCCATGGAATCGCAGCGGGAGGAGCTGTGGGCTACAGTAAATTTGGCTTGCTCTAGTGGCATGTCATCTCTTGCCTTTGCTACGGTGTACCTGGGACCATGTCACATCGGTCTCGGGAATGACCAGACCAGGAACAAGGCCGAAACTACAGCGGTGCATAGGAATGGATGAAGGTATGTAAGCGTGGTCGGAGACTGTCTTCTTAAGAGGGAGGAGCAAGTCATCAAGTAGCACCTGTTAGTTTGTTTTCAGACAATTCCATATGTACTCTGTACTAGTCATCACTAAAATCCTTCCTACTGTATTCCATACACACCGTGCCTCGGTCGGGTTTCCCACTCCAGCAGGATTGAACGTTGACGAAGCACTTGACCAATGATATGCCCAATTCTTAGGGCCTCCCAGGAGCTGTTTTGGTCCTCACTTCGTTTACGAGTGTCACTCGTCCAACAATAATATTGGCCCCCGCTTCCTATTGCGTTTGCTCCCGTGGAGGGTCTCGACGATCAATGTGTGGCTTTGCGCTCCATTGATTATCCTCCGAGCGTGACCTGACCTGACCCTGACCTTCCTTCGAAACCTACTCCATCCAACAAACTAAATGACGGTGGAGCGTCCAGCTGGCCTACAGGAGTACTCCGTATCTTTCGGACACGTTGTTTCTGTGCTCCAAAGTATAACTGAATAACAGGATCAGATGGATGGCTGAAACTAGCCTGTCGGTCTCCGGTAGGCTGCAACGGACAGACCGCCAGGCTGTGCTTCAGAATTGGACCGTATCTTTTGTGGAGGTTCTCACTTGGTGGAAGCAGCAATGTATGTCGGATGTAGACGTTGTACTCGGTAACTCATGCGTAGCACGAAGAACGGGCCTAGTTCATCATATTAATGGATTCGATGCTGCCTGTGATACCGCGCCTCGCTTGGTCCCGGGTCTTATCCGCGCAAGCTGCAGGTGCATTGCCGATAGGGGCGATGCAGCCTCAAGAGTCAAGGCTTGGTGAGATTTCGTCATCGGGGAGTGTTCATATCTATTGTCGACTGAAGGCGTGGAGTACTATGTACAGTACGAGATGTACTCCGTCCAACCTGCATATATGATATACATGTGATATGTATGTACTCCGTACACGATCGGATATGAGATATGAGATTTGGGGGCCAATATCAAGATAATCTCCCACGATCAAGCATGACGACGTCCGGAATATATTAACCTCTGACCATTGATCAATCATAACCAGGGACGGTGACTGGAAAAAGAGTTCCAAAACTTTCGGTTTTACCCGTGCTCTGCGTCGGGCACCGGGCCCATCATGCAGGCCGCCCTTCTGAGTAGGCTGTAGCCCCAGTTTAGCCAGTTCAAGTTCAGGAGGGCCCTGGTTGCTGGGTCCTGACGCCTGAGGCGCGACGCCACAGAAGGTCCAGGTGCAGTGTGGGTCGAAGGCGATCTGGCTGCCGGAGCCTGGGATCGGGGCCTAAACGGTGCGTCACGCCCGAGTCCACAAGACACTTGCGACGCCTGGTGGCGGAGCGACGACCAGGATGGGATGGAGATTTGGATGAGAAAGTATGATGATGAAGGTGGTGAAGCTAAGATAGTAGTAGTAGTAGTAGTAAGACGAAGAATGTTGTTACCTGGACGGAAGATAAAGCAGGACCTATGAGGCCATAGGCGAGTACGACGAAGCTTACACCAAGTATGGTATACGTCCTACGGGTCTAAAGGCACTATACTTGGGACTATGGCTTATAGCGGCGGTGCTACCATATACTTCGTAGACTGCGTCCTCGTCCAGACTATCCCGAGTCAAATCAGAATAGTGCATGTACATGGAGCAACTCCGTACTCCATCAGACCCGAGGGAGAGGAACAAACGAAGCGGTCAAGCCCAGCAAGAACTTACCCAAGACAAGAACCCGACCACTGAGAGACTACTGTTGCTCGTGGAAACCTCCGTTCAGGATCTTCTCCAACAGTCAATCAAGCTCTGCTGTTCCGCTTCTTTTTCAGGTCGATTCCAATTCCAATCTGTACGGCTCTGAAGGGGGTAATCGACCAGGGGAGGCTGGGCCAATCACCACCACCACTACTCGACTCTTTTTTCCTCCCCGACAATCGGACAAAGTCTCCCAGTCTCCCTCTTCTTTCCCCCTCCAAAAAGCAAAAAAAGAAATCCAAAAATGGCAGTCCTCCAATCATCATCGACATACAACACCCTGTTCAAAGTTCCAACCCACCCCAGGTTTTTCTCTTGTCCTTTCCCGCTCTTTAACCGCTTCCTCGCTCCACTTCATTCTTCCCGTGGCCCCTGCACCCGCGTCAGCTGGGGCCTGAGCAGGAGCTATGCCTACATGCAACTGTACGACAAGGACGGAGACGGAGGACGGAGCTAAACTACAGACTCCTCCTGCTCCATCTGGCTTGCTAGACGCCACTATTTACTTCTGCGACGGATCTCCGTACGAGCCTACGAGGAAGGGCTGCAACTAGACTTCAATACGGAGTAATGCTGAGCTCATGCTCATGCTCATGCTCATCCTCCCTACCATGGGGTTCCATCATTCGCGCCCCCCATTCCCTATCCCCATCCCTTGCAGGGGCTGAATAATGAATACTCCTGTTCTGTCGTGAACTCGACCCATCACCCCGTCACACATCGCACAACTGTGACACCCGGACATACCGTTATTTCTTTCTTTTCAAGGCGTCCGCTGCCCTGTTGCTGGACCTTCCACCAACGCACGATCCATAAGCCCTCCCCCATCGTAACCCGTTGCCACCACCCCACCCCCAAACGGGCGATCAGTGCAGCTGAGCACCCGCGCAAGGAACAGGGTAAGGGTTCATGACTAGCTCTAAGGGTGTGAGGGTGAAGGGGTGTACCACTGCACATGCTACATACTGTCTCTGCAGCATTGGCGCGATGCAGTGAGATGGCACATCCTCGACTGCTCAACCCGATCTGACAGATCCGAGCTGATTGCTGATCTACAATACAGTGCTTCGGAAGAAGGGAGGTTGCCAGCTAGCCTGATAGGCAAGGGCATTGGCATGGGGTGCTTTTCTTTTCTTTTCTTTTTTCTCTTGGTTCATGTTTGTCCAATCGAGCGCTGATTATCGTTGTCATGCAGGTGATAGTTAGCCGGATTTTCGACTGTATAGTACAGTACTCCGTACTGCGTACAGGTGAGGGTGCCAACGTGCTCATTATTAGTGCCCGTTAGCATCGTAGCTTGTAGTAACAGAGAGAAACACTGCGGCCCCAAAAAAAGGACCTGCATCCGCTTACGAGGCGAGGGATTACAGTACCCGTAGCGTAAACTTAGACATTTTCGCAAAAGCAGGTTTTGCTCTGAAACCTGGGTTCTGATTTGTGTTTCTGTTATGCGCTGACACTATCAAATCAGTTTTCTAGTCTCGAGACTATTTCTTTCGAATCTCAAGTTCCGTGTTGGCTCCCACAAGAGAGAGGGCTGAGTCGATATCAGGACTGAACAAATATAGTATCACGGGCCAGTGGGGTCTGTTGTTGACCTCGCTCGTGAGTCCACAAGACGATTGCAGATACGAAGTAATACAATATTGTCGCTCAATATACACCTTGCGCAAATACTAAGCATTTCTCTAGAAATTCTGCACGATTTCGCGACGTTACTCAATAAGTCCAAACAATATCTCAAATCACATCTCTCAAGTGTGCTATCATCGTTGCAATGCTCCATGCTCTACTGCCATGGCTCTTCTACGATGTTCATGTCATCCAAATCATGTTCAGAGTCGAAAAATGTGGCTCTTTGAGCTAGATTATTCCTAAGGTGCCAGCTGAGACTGTACGGTTATGGTCTAGGATCTGCTCTAGAGGAAGATGCCCAATCTCCAAGTACTTCACACAGCACCGTTGAGCAAGTCGTCTCATGACGACAAGTCTTCACATCCACACCTAGGGCCATGCTTTTTCTGTAGGTCATTTTTCTCTGCCATGCACACCTACCCAAGCCAGATTATTTCAATTTACCATTATCAAAAGTGGGTTCAGGCAGTTAAAGAACAGGAGGACATGAACTCGTTACTGGCTGCAGGGTGGGTTCAACGATTCCTCTATCGAGCTGTTCTTGCCTGCCGTATGCGAGGAACGCCAGGCCTCAAGGCTGCGTGATATGGGATCTCTCATTCAAACTATGAGAATAGGTTGTCCTGCGACACACTCTATATCGCTCCGGGGATCGACGTGTAGGCTGTGCATATGGACTTGATCTCGGGACAACAAAATATGCATGCATTGTCCAGTCTGCAGACAACAGAGAACTGGATCTTGGCTCCTCTAAGTAAGATCTCGTAGTAAACAGCAGGTAGGCTTTGCTTCCTTGATCTATAGTTGATATTGATCATATTCCAATAATGGTGAGCAACAGACTCTCGTGGTGGTTGGCTACCGAGACTCTAGACTCGCTATCTACCGTGGTAGTCTAGACCAGGTGTTATCTTTCCTCAATCAAAAATTCCACAGGTTGACTTGCAAGTATACTTTATCCCCTAATTCCGGAGAATAATTTGATTTCCCTTGTTATTGAGTTTGTATCAATTCTATATCGAAAGACCCTCTAGATTTCGATCCGGTATCGGCACCGACTAAGTTTCAGTCCTAGGCTTGAAGGAGGAGCAAAAGCTAATCTGCCGAGCAAAGTCTTGCCTGACTCAAACATTGTTGAAAACGAAAGCAACCAAGGGAAATCTCGACGCCTGCTCGAGTGTGGTGGCTGGGTTAAGGTCTTCGGCCCCAACACTACCATTGCATGTACTGTACGAAGTAAATCATCCAGCACTCACCGTATATTGTACAGCACACTCTAAATCGAACTAACGACATCCACGTCCCACCTGCAACATTATTAGAACCAAATTCAGATCCACGTACGCCTCGCGGCACCACTTCGGGCAACAGTCCCTCCATATACCCGTAGATCTACAGTATTACTGTACTATACTTCGTTGAATCTGACACACACCTCCTCTCGCCCGCGCAGCGCCCAGCGCCACCGATACCAAACCCCCATCCTGTTCCAATCCGTGGTTGACCGTGGATTTTAAGGTCTATCCAGAAGTTATTCTCTTACCATACCCAGCGCCCACATCACGCCAAGTCACGGCCAAAAAAAAAAAGAAGAAAAAAAGCCAAAGAACGATCTTCAAATCTTCATCAAATTGGTGTGGACTCACCCCCTCCCGAATAATAGTCCGCCCAGGTCGCCCACGCCCCAACCCTGGGCTCCACTGCCCACTGCCCATCCTTTCCTGAACAGATCACAAGACGAGGAAATGGCAATTGCCGTGGAGTAGAAGTTGCCCGTACCGCTGTTATGTTCTCCGCCCAAAAACCCTCAAGCCCTTCTGGGTTGAAGCCAAAGAAGACAAAAGCCAGAAGCCAAGACTGGCTGGGATGGAGTCATGGTGAGAGGGGGTCTTCGTGCCAGTTTCCCGACCGTGATGGGTGGAAACTAGACGGAGGAATGATCTAACTACTAACTAACTGATGTGCTACAACGGAAAAACGGTACCGCACTTGCATAGTTTGGTGGCTTTGGTACAATAATAATAAGAAAAAGAGCAAGGTTTTCCGCGCCTCCTCACTGACTCGATGCCCGATACTATATGCCGTGTGCAACTTGACAATGTTGTTGATCGAAAGTAAAGTGAACTCTTTTTTTCCCTTCCTGCCTTCCTGCCTTCCTTTAGATCGTGAATCCTGGGCCTCCGGTGGTTCTCCGAAGGAATTCTCACACCATGTGCTTTAATCCGTGTCCACTGTCTGTAGTGCGTTGATAGCGTGGTGTTTAGTCCGGTCTAGGTCTAGACCGCCCGCTTCAATCACTAATGGATGCACTTTTGATGCAGGCTTTATCGGCCGATCAACGGGTCATGTGCGCCCTGGCCCTATGAATACTGCAGTAAGCAGTTAGAGTAGTATCATACATGGTAGTATGTACTAGCAACTGTGGATGCTTTGAAGTCAGTCTGTTGAACTGTTGGGCGTCTTCTAGGGCGTTGGATCCACGTTCGGGACTTATTTCGAAGTTCTCGAGCCCGTCGAAAAAGTCGGATCATCACGGGGCGCATTTGGAGGAGATTTTCGCTCTAAGAGGATCTGCTGGGTATGAACTTTCAACCTACATTCGTTCCCTGCATGCCCGGTCTAGTAACGCACGAGGTGAAAGGGATTGAACGAGCTAGCGCTATGTCCGGTGAATGCCTTTGTGTAAAAATTTGAATTCATTTTTTTCTTTCTGGAAATTACGTGAAGTAGTCATCCGTACGGGTACCTAGAACAACACTGTATATAACAAATCCACCACTAGCACAATCGCTGTCAATCATTAGTACCAGGTGGAAGAATGATCTCAGTGCTTCTAAATAATACACTTACAAAAAAATGACAATCTGCTCCTTTTATATCTAAAACCAGAAGCATTTCAATACTCGCTCAAAGTGTGCTGTATGAGAGGGGATGTCCATTCCCGCTCAACGGGCGCCGCCATCAAGAGTCGCAGATATGGCCTGCATTACCTGGGCATTTCAAGCATTGAATCAAGTGAGTATATCTGGAATCTATTGTTAAAGGAGGTAGATTACCACTTCTATTTATTCAAGGTAGAAGGAAACCTGATGCATTTAGTATCGAAACCCCGAATCTGGACTCTGCAATCATTGTGACGTCAAATTATCCAGGTCGGACAGAACAAACATCTTGACATGACATATATCCAAGGTACAGACCTATCGATTGTACATAATGCACGTCAGAAAATTACTTGGGATACTTGAAACCGCCTCAAGTACTGTTTCCAGAAATCTTCTTGATAACCCAGCCATATCTACATCTTGACACTCCTAACCGATCATATCGAACATTCATCCAAGATGACATCCTGTACGAAGAAATCCGCACCAGAGATCCCAGGAGACCCTCGCACGGTGAAGAGCCGCGTACTCGAAAGTAGCGCTGCAATGACCCAAGACTTCACACCCGTCAAACAAATCTGCGCGCATCTAAATGCATTCCACGTTTACGCCGACGACCCGACGCGATGCGTCGAAGCGAACCATTATTGCACACACCTGACTGAAGGTAAGCATGACATCCAAAGCCAAGCCAGACAACGTAACCCGACCAAAGTAACCAGCAGTTAACCTTCAACCAGATGTCCGACAATGCTTGATCTACGACTCGCCTGGGACCAACGCACGCCTCCTCGGCGTCGAATATATGGTCTCACCGCGCATTTTCAAAACACTTCCACCCGAAGAACGCAAATTATGGCACACACATGAGTTTGAAGTCAAGAGTGGTCTGCTCATCATGCCGACGCCGAAGGGCATGCCCACCGCGGTGTGGGAAGCAGCTGAGACGGCGGAGATGGAGGATATCGCGCCGGTGTACGGTAAAACGTATCATATGTGGCAGGTTGATCGTGGTGATCCGGTGCCCATGGGCCCGCCGCAATTGATGGGTAGCTTCGTATCGCCCGAAACGGTCGAGAAAGCGCACGAGGGTGGGATGGATGGGCTACTCAAAGATCGTGATGAGAGATTTGGAGTTGATTATCGGACGAAGGCGAAGAAGAGGGAGGGTATTGCGCCTGTTGAAAAGCATCCTGGTATGTTAGGTGATGACTTCGTTGATGTGAGTCGAGCTGACTGGAACGATGTGAACAGACGCCGACGCGATGTGGAAGCCGAATGGGAAGAATGAATGAGACGGTCGTACGACGACAGGCATAAGGAGATTGCACAAGGTTCAAGTCAAGTCATAATTCCTGGATTCAATTGGATATATGCACAAATATTTTAAGATAGGATAAGAGGTGTCTCCCCACTACACCAGCCTCAAAAATCCAGTCCCATAGTTAAATGGGGTCAAGAATGAGACCAATTGGGGGACAGCCTTGTCAACCGACAAAGCCGTTTGTGTTCATCTTGCTTCATTGTCCACACTTGCTCGTCCTGGTGATAAATTTCGACGACGGCAAGCTCTAGCATTTGTAGAAGCGGTGGTTCTCCCTACAGCGATAGGCAGAGGGAGAGTATCCGGTATATAGGCGTGCCATTTGAGTAATAGCATACGGTGTTGTGTTCAATGACATGCCCAATCATGAGTGACAAGCTCCTGATTCTTGAGATTCAGGGCATCGGCATCGACGAGACGACGTAATACTCTACCATGATCCCACACATTAATGGGTGATTGAGTTGATCACGATGATCAAGTCGATAGCTTGCTCAGACAACAGTGCGACGACATCCTGGCATTGTATGCAGAGATTTGCCGACTCGGACAGTTGGATATGCGGAAGAAAGAAGAAGTGGGAACTCGAAGAAATTTTGATTTTTAAACCGACAGGTCACATGACCAGAGTCTCCGCGATCCCGATAACAATTCAATCAGATTCAATGCGAACAGCTCTTTTAGCTGCTACCAGTGCATGCAATTGCCGCACGATATATGGAACACTTTCTCCGGTCTGCGCTGAGCATCAGCCCGCGGGCACTTGGCCGATTAGCTTACAAGGGCGCAGGTGTGTTCTGCGCCTGCACCTGGGTGTGGGAGCATCTGGTGACCATACAATCGAGCGAGGGACCTTCAATGTATCCGACTTTCAATACGCAGGGCGACTGGCTTTTGATTTCACGACGACATGCAAATATCAAGGACGTCCAAGTCGGAGATATGGTGCGATATAACCACCCCAATATCCTCGGCAGGCATGCTGCAAAGCGGGTGCTTGGATTGCCGGGGGATTTTGTCTGTCGGGATCCGCCCTACAGTACTGGGGCTGGGACGCAGCCGGATATGATACAGGTTTGTTTGATCCTGAAGCCATGTTCCTGAATTGAAAATTAAGACTAACTTCTTCGTTTGTGGTTCAGGTACCCGAAGGACATGTATTTCTTGTCGGCGATAATCTGCCCTGGTCGAGGGACTCGAGGACCTTCGGACCAGTCCCATTGGGGTTGATTAACGGAAAGATCATCGCGCGAGTCTGGCCGCCATCGAAGATGGAATGGGTGCGCAATACCATGCAACCGGTGGAATCGGACTAGACACTGAGGGTGTTTCACTGCGAGCGTGGAGGAAACTGGCGGAACTGTCACTTGATACATATCATCCTGTTGCATTTACTAGGAGTTGGGTTGGGTGTATTTCAAAAGGAAACTGGATTGCTGTGCATACTCATACATATTCAATTGTACAATACAAATCTATACTCAAACAAGGCTGGAACAGGAGATGAGGGGAGACGGAAGAAAAGCGTTCACCTGAAGCTGGAAGGGTTTCTCCGCTTGTAGGGAAGAGGCTCGACCCTCTTCCGGCGGAGCTCGAAGTCAGCTCCGCTGTATCCAATCTGCTCCATAACCTCCTGAGTAGTCTCATCCCACTGGCTGCGGAACAGGTGGGCACCGATAGCCTTAAGGTGGTACCGGGCCTGCAGAGTGCGCAGCAATGTATTGTCCCGATCAGTCTCCTTTGCCTTCACGGCGGCGAAGTCAAGGGGCTGGGAGTCCTTCTGCTCCATGATGAACACGGAAAGACGGTGGTAGGGACTGCCCTTCTGGGCGACGGGGGGCAGCCACGGGAGAACGACCTGCGAGTCTGCCGCAAGCTGAGCGAGGTCCACCTTGGTGTTGACAGCTGAGATGGGGACATTGACAGCGAGATAGTGCATCTTGAAATCGAAGCTATCCGCCTCCACGTTGGGAACATCGGGATCGACGACAGCGATTGTGACGAGCTTCTCGCCACGCTCGAACATCTGAATGTCAAGCTTGGGTGCCTCGGTGCTGACCTTGGCCTCGACGTAGTCTCCAGGCTGGACCTGTCGCTTGTTGAAGTACAGCTTGGTTTCGACGGTAGGGTCACAGTGGGGCAGGACATCAGGAACGACGTTCATTTGCGTGATGCGCTGCACCAGGATCTTGCGGCGATATTCCCGCCATTTCCGGTCGGCCAGGAAGCGGTAGATGGGCTTGCTCATGTCGCCTGTAATAGGAAGAAGAAGATTAGCATGAGATGAGAGTCTTCCAGGATAATAATATCATACCAAGTCCGTCCTCAAACTTCCGCTTGACCAATGGGTCATTAATGTCGGCATGAATCTTGAGACGCTCCAAGTGCAATTGCATGGCGCGCACGCGAGACTTTTGCACCTGCTCACCTCCAGCCTCTTCAACGGTCTGGGCCTCCACTCTAGCAATCTTTTGCCTCATTGACTCAATCTCCTTCAGCTTCTCTGTACGGTCCTCCAACAGGACTTTTCGCGCCTCCTGGAAACATTGGTAGGGCAGCTGCTCGAAGGGGAGATTGGCGGAACTTTGAAGGGCGGCACGACGACGACGCGATCCAATGGGGTTGGTACCCTGTCTCATCAACCGTCGCTCCAGTCGAGGGCTTGAGACAAGCGATGGATCGGGGTTCTTGTGGAATGGTTGGGTCTGTTCGGCTTGAGCCTCTGCAACGGCTGTCGACGACTGGAAGCCGCGGGCCTGAACGACAGGCAAGCTTCTAGTATAAGTGGTCCGAAGGCATTGGAGCAGCGGCTTGGATGCCCGCTCGCAATGAGCCATTGTGAGAGATATCCGATGGGGAGGTTGGGGTTGGGATTTGGCGGTTGATGGTGTTGTTGTCCACGGGGGAACTTTTTCTGCTCGGAGCCAAGACTTTTGCTGGCGCCCACCGCCCTCCCCGGAATCGATCAACTTTTGCTCTTCCATACCTAGACGCCGCACATCCACGACTCACGCGATCGGCCTTTTACAGTCGATTGTTCACAATGCCTGGCAGTGAAACTCTTCGGGCGCTGAGGCTGCTGTCCCGCAGCTCTGGTGGCCTTCTTTCAGGATCGGAGAACGTGACGGTATGGTCCAATTTTTAGCACCTCCGGGATCGCGAGGAGCCCATTTGAAGAGCAGACATCAACTGACTTTCTCTCTGCTCCCAGCGACGATGCCTCACCCGATCAATGGCTACAGAGGCTCAGGCCACTTCGTCAACTACTTCCGATGTCCCTAATCCCTCGTCGCTTGCCCCATGGGACCGCCCCGTCAATGTCATGACCTACTCGTTCCCTTCAATGGAACCCGTTCGATTGGTCAACTACACCCAGAAACAACTACAGATGCCCATCCGCAAAGATATTCTTCACCGCGCAATCATATACGAGGGTGATGCCACTCGGCAAGGTACCGCCAGCACAAAGTGGAGGGACGATGTGCACGGAAGTCATAGAAAGCTCATCCCGCAAAAGGGCTCTGGTCGTGCTCGTGTTGGTGACAAGCAATCGCCAATTCGAAGGGGTGGTGGTGTTGCCCACGGTCCTCAGCCCCGCGACTTCTCGACAGACCTGCCTGCCAAGGTCTACGATCAAGCGTGGCGCATCGCTTTGAGCTACCGGTTCCAGCGGGGTGAGCTGATTGTCATTGATGACAAGATCTCGCTTCCTTCGAAATCTACCCCATACCTCCTCGAGAAGGTTCTCGAGGCCAATGGATGGAACACTAAGAAGGGCCGGTCGACATTCATCACGGATGAGGTGGACATCGAGATGTTTGAGAAGGTGGAGAAGATGAACCGCTATGCGACCATCATGGACCGTGCCGATGTGGATGTGAAGAATCTTTTGGAGACTGCGCGGGTGATTATCGAGAAGAAGGCGTTGGACATGATCCTCAAGAAGCACTCGCGGGATCTGAACAGCAAGCCTGCCAGCGCGAAATACCTGTAAGTGCTTTTTGGGGCGGCGGCGTGTGTGTGCATTTATATTTCTTTCTCTTCATTTCTCTGTATTCTGGCCATCTGTACAAATAGAATGTGATTCACCAAGTGTCAACGAGTCCCAACCGATCCCATATACCTGGTTGATGTATACCTTAGCTCCAGCAACCCAAGTTAGCCGAGTATAGTACGCCACAACATCAACGGCATCGAAGCTCAGTAAGAGTATTCAAGTCAATTGGCATTCTTCTTGACAACCGATTATAACCACCTTGAAAGGCACCTGGAATCATATTTAATCGGCACTTTACGTAAACATGATCGAGGGGGAGTGTTGATCTCATCGCGGTTTGAGGCGGAGAAGCGGCCCTCGGACCGAAAGAAAATCCAGTCCAAGAAAACTCCCGAGGTCAACGGTAAAGCGGAGAACATCTGATTGTCCTTTTAGTCCACCCTCTCCCTTCCTCCCTCTTGGCCTAGGTGTCTAGTCTTCATGTTGCTTAGACACTCTTTTTCACGGTTACCTTCGCCGCCGAGCTGGATCTCGCGGTGCTCCTCGCCAGCAATGCCTCTACGCGCCAAGGTGACGAACCCTGCCTTCCGCGCAGCTGCTTCGGTAAGAGGACTCTATTCATGATTGGAAGCGATGAGATATACTAAGATGTTGATCCTATTCTAGATGTCTACTACCCCCGAAATCCCCAAAGAGCTCCCCGGCGATGAGCCCGACGATGTTTTGTTCAATTCCATCTACGGTCTCCGCAGCATTGAGCTCAACCGACCCAAGAAGCTCAACTCCCTCAATGGCTCCATGGCTCGCAAGATTCTTCCTCGATTGAAGGTCAGTTTGTTTGTGGCGCTCTAGGAGATCGGTCAAGTGCTAACCAGCGGTGGTTACACAGGAATGGGAAAAGTCCCACCTCGCAAACATCGTCCTCATCTCGGGAGCTGGAAACAAGGCGCTCTGCGCTGGAGGTGATGTGGCCGCTTTGGCCCTGCAGAATGAGAAGGGAGTGGAGGGACAGCGTGAATCTACCGACTTCTTCGGCCTCGAATACCGTCTTGACCACACGATCGCTACATACTCGAAACCGGTTATCTCTTTCATGGACGGAATTACCATGGGTGGTGGTGTCGGCCTCAGCATGCACGCTCCCTTCCGTATTGCGACTGAGAAGACTGTTTTCGCCATGCCCGAGACTACGATCGGTTTCTTCCCTGACGTTGGCGGCTCGTTCTTCCTCCCTCGACTGGACGGCGAGACCGGTACTTACCTCGCCCTGACCTCGGAGCGTCTCAACGGTGTGCAAGCTCTGTACTCTGGTATTGCTACCCACTACCTGCACTCCAGCGTTCTCAGCAACATGACCCAGCGTCTGTCCGAGCTGGTCTTCCCCGATCACGTTGGCCTGCCTGAGCGGTTGAACATTGTCAACAAGACCATGGCTGAGTTCTCGCTTGGCCTGCCTTCTCTCCAGGAGGAGCCCATTCTATTGGCCGGTAGCCTGCGCGCCGCCATTGACCGCTGCTTCAAGTTCAACACCGTTGAGGAGATCCTCCAAGCCCTGGAGAGCGAGACCGAGCACAAGGAGTGGGCCCAGAAGACCCTGGAGACCCTGTCCAGCCGCTCCCCGACTTCCCTTAAGGTGACCCTTCGCCAGATGCGCCTTGGCAAGAAGTGGAGCATCACCGAGACCTTCCAACGTGAATACGACATTGCTGCCAACTTCATGCGCCACCCCGACTTTGTTGAGGGTGTCAAGGCCCGCCTGATGTCCAAGCCTCCCCGTCAGGCCAGTTGGCAACCGGCCACTCTGGCCGAGGTCTCTAACGAGGCTGTCGACAAGTTCTTCACCATCCCCGAGGGTGAGAGCCGCGTGACCCTTTTGAGCGAGGGTGACTACAACCGCTACCCCCACGAGCGATTCGCTCTGCCTTCCGAGGCCCAGATCGAGAAGTTTGTCCGTAGCAATGGCCAGGGCCAGAACCAGGTCATTCAGGAGTTCGTTGGACAATGGAACCAGAAGGATGGTGTCCGTGAGAAGGTCTCTGAGGTTTTGGCCCGGCGGACAAAGAGCACCGCTCAAGGCCTGCAATGGGTTGAGTAAGTGGCTGGAGACGACATTTACAACGTGTAATTTTTTATCTTGGTTCTTGATGGCGAATTGCTCGTCATTCTGTGTATTAGAATTATCCCCTGGTGTTAAATCCATATATCTTTCATTCCTGGCATATGCACGCATTCTATTGGAACTCCATTTGGCAGACACGATGGACTCTAGGGGACCATGCTCGATATTTTGGCGGCTCTCAAATATGGTGCAGATAAGTGTGCCTTGCCTGCGAGTTGATCCTCTGCAACACAATCTGATAGTCATTGGATATCACCCTGTAAGGAAGCGAGTGCGATGGAGTGGGGCAGTGCAAATCGCAACCCCTGGTCAATCCGTCGTAATCATTGCCTGTAGATATTTGTTAACTCCATTCTACTATTCCATAACAGGTAGTATAAGTTTGGCCCCCGGCACAAGGCCCCCAACCAGCTCTCGGAAAGATTCACTGACGTCAGCTGAGAAGCTTAGCATTTGGAATGATACCTACATAAGCCAGGAGAGGGGCTTATTGTGATCCTTTGACCTGAAAAGAAAGAACGGCAAGCTTTCATACAGGCAAGAACGGCATAAACATACTAAAATTGCAGCCATGACAACCGAAGAGAAGGAAGTCTATCGACTGGCCTGCCCAGAGGCCAGCAACTGCCCCGACATGTACATCTCTTACGGACTACCATTTACTGAGTCCTGTGCGAAACATGCTGAGCAGACCTTCCAAGCCAAGCGTGTCTACATCATCGCCTCTACAAGTCTATCCAAGCAAACTTCTCTAGTGTCAGACCTGGAGCGAGCCCTCGGAGATCGACACGCAAAGACTTGGGTTGGGATTCGCCCTCATACACCCTGGGATGACTTAGTGCCTATCATCAATGATATCCGCAATGTAGAGCCTGATCTGCTTGTCACTCTTGGCGGAGGTTCTCTCTCGGATGGAGCAAAGGTGATTGTCTACGCGGTGGTGAACGGAGTCCAGACAGTCGACGACTTGGACCGTCTGTACCAGGCCAGGGCTGCAGATGGTACTCCGATGCGAGACAGAACTGGTGTGGGAAACGAGCCCACTTTGCCTATCGTGTTTATACCGACTACACTCTCTGCTGGCGAGTTTTCCTGCTACGGAGGATCAACCAACCCAGTCACCCTCCACAAGCGGATCATGAAGCATCCCAAGATGTTCGCTCGACTGGTCATTCTGGATCCTGTTCTGACCCTGACAACGCCGCAGTGGGTTTGGATATCCACCGGCGTTCGGGCTATTGATCACTGCGTGGAGTCGCTATGCTCGAATGATCCGCTTTCGAAAGAATTACTCCAAATCGCAGAGAGATCCCTCGCTACGCTGGCGAAGAACCTCCTGCTCACGGTGAAAGACCCATCCCAGCTCCAGCCTCGACTGGATTGTGCCATTGCTGCAGGCGATATCGCAGGTAATTTGCTCTTAGCCCCGCAGGTCTCTGTTGGCGCGAGTCATGGAATTGGACACCAGCTTGGACCTCTTGGTGTGGGCCATGGTCAGACCAGTTGTGTGATGTTGCCAGCCGTGCTTCGCTTCAATCTACTGCACTCGCCGCCGGACAGTGATCAGGCCGAGAAGCAGGACCGAGTCAAGCGAGCTATCTGGGACAGTGACCCTACACTAGAACGGATTTTGACAGGTGAAGGTGGATTGGATAGAGACTCGGCGGATGCGAGTATGACGATTCGCGGACTGTTTAATGCGCTGGATATGCCGGGTACGCTCAAGGTTGTTGGTGTGGATCGAAGTCATTTTGATGCTCTGGCTGTGAATAGTTTGGATGATGTTTGTACTGCTGCTAATCCTGTGCCTTTGAAGAAGGAGGATATTTTGGAGATACTGGAGAGTGTTGCTGAGTGAAGCGGTATCTCCATTGGATAGGTATGGTTTATAATGAGGTATACGATACGGCTTTGATATAGCTGTGGTATCATGGTTCCTCAACGTGTCTGTGCGATATTCTGTACGGAGTACTTATCCATAGTAGCACACACGGTGTGGGTAGTCGCTGCTAGATAGATGGGCTTTTTACATCATGTCCTCAGATAACTTCCTAGTACTACCCGCCGACTTTTAGAATAATTTGGGAGGAGACCGGGCTTCATACAACCGGGATGCTGAGCTTGCAGCGTGAACTGGTAGATCATCGATCATCATCAATTCATCGCCAGGTACCATCATGAATAAGCGGCTCAGGAACCAGATAGTCCTGATTGACCACGTGGGAGTCTGAGCGTCGTGAATTTCCACCCGGGGTTATTTCATTTGAATCTTCATCTACTTATGGACATGGGTATGGACGGACAATGTTCGAGTATTCCCTTGTTGGACCCCTGAACCATCATCACCAGGCCTCCCGAGCTCGTCATCGAATCCACCTTTGCCATCACCCGTTTATCGTGTGGACCTGCGCCATTGCGGGGAAATCGGTCACGGCCAACCGACTTTACTTCTTTGCCAACTAAACCCTCAACCAGCGCCGACTATGCTTCTGGCGCTACCAAAGCTGGGACCACTTGTTCCAATATGGAGGTATACAAAGACTGCGATCTACTGGACCCCTGAGGTCAAACTTCCCCTGCATGGCGCAGCTAACACCATTTATTCGGCTGACAGGTGCCCAAAGCCCGGGGAGCAGGCAGATCTGGTCCACGCCGACGGACAGGCTGTCTGACGTGCCGGGCTCGCAAGGTTCGCTGCGATGAGACAAAACCAAGCTGTTCAAATTGCGATCGTCTACGCCTGCATTGCGCCTACAAACCGCCCATCGCCCTCGGTAGCCCATGGTCGGCCTCGCCTCGACTAACCCACGACCCAACCACAACTGCAGTGACACATGCGATCTCACAAACTGGACCAGCACCAGCGCTGGGGCCGAATACAGCGGCTGCGGTCGTTGCAGCTGCCTCGCAGCGCTCGCCGGATATCAACTTCTTTAACACCGTGCTCCGCTCTGATGAGCAACATCGTGGAATCGCCGCGTCGGCAGCACCAGCGCGACGGCTACCAACAGATCCAAATTCGTTCTCGCCTGAATTGGGAGGATCGTTTGATATGCTTGGGTTCATGGGAGGAATCACGTCCGAGTTGGAGCAGAAACATCTCGACTTGACGAGCGGATTGGCGGCATTCACAACAAATCAAACACCCCGATCATTAGCGGCAGGCATCGCGGTAGCTACGTCGGAAGAGGGGCAGATGGTGGGCGAGCGAAGGTCACCGCTAAGTCCGGACGGCTCATCCTCGTTGGTAGATGGAGTTTCCATTGGCAGTGCCTCGGACGCTGCGACTACCCGTGGGAGCTGGCCTGATCCTGGTAGTACTACTTACGAGGAGCAGCTTATCCAGCATTTCCTCGCGACTGATCCGCCGGCAGCAATATTTGGACCGGTGATGATGGAGTGGAAGTACGCTCGGCCGTCGATTCTCGCTCATGCGCGGGACTACGGCCCGCTTTTGAATGCATTGTATTGTTACTCGGATATTCACAAGGCTATGATGGAAGGGAAACGATGGCGATGGGCGCCTACATACTACCGAGTAGCGAGCTCAGAGATCCAGGCGTGTCTTCAAGGGGACGTGAATGATGCAACGTTGGTTAAGGTCTTTGCGGCGGTGTTCTTTTTGATGTTATCAGAGGTACGTATTTAAACTCGAACATGAGGATTAGTGGCTGACTTGGAAAACTGTAGGTTTTCTCATCACCGGAACTTTGTGCTCCTGGCACATCATATCTTCATTCCGCCTACCTTTTACTGCAAAGATTCGACGATCGCACCCAAGCCTGGACTGGGCTGGGCCATCTATTGGTCTCATGGGTCTCACTGCTTGACGTGAAATCACTAATCGCAGGCCGTGATGGTGATCCACTGACTGGTTTAGGCCACATAGCCGAGCATGAATCAGTAGGAAGGATACCAGAGCAATCGCGAGGAACGGTTTCGCCCGAAGAACGCAAAATGGAAGACAGCAATGAAGACCCCTTCCGCAGTCCCAGCTATCTTGTCTACGAGGCCATTGTCGGCCCGGCACTGCGCTTCTTCGTGAAAGCACAGCAGATCGTCCGGCGCATCGTCTGCATCGACCTCCACCACCGCAGCCGTGGCACACTAAGCGATGAATTCGAAGTTCTCCAAATCGCGCACAAAGTGGGAGCAGACCTCGAGACACTCTGGCACCGTCGGCCCTCCGTGATCGATGTCTACGGTAACCCGGATGCATTGACTGATACGCTCTGCGCACCAGTCGCCCGCGAAGTCTGCCGCACTTTTAGGCAATACATGGCCACGTTCCTAGCAAATTTCATCTACCTTCACCGCGTGGCGTTTGCTATTTACCCGCGAACTGACCGCGTCAATGGCGCCGTCGACCAAATCATCCAACTCGCCACGGTCGAGTCTGCAGGTTTGGAAGAATCAGGACATCTGCCGGTTAGCTTTTTATGGCCATTATTTGTGGCGGGCTTGGAAGGTTCTCCTGAGCAACGGCAGTGGATTGTGCAAGAAATGCAGCGGATGGCGGCAAGTCCTGATTCGAACCCTGTCAGCTCCATTACATGCCACCCCTCTGCTGAGAAAGTCATTGTACTATTGGAAGAGATGTCGAGGAGACAAGATGTGTCGCGGTCCTGGGCGGACTCACGGTGTGTGCGGCGGGAGCTGTTTACAGATTTCTTTTTCATGATCTAATTTTCGGACATTGTCATTGGTATATCCCTGGAACCATAAGACTGGCGTTGATGTATTTAGCGAGACTTTTAATTATGACTGGTAGTCAATTCGGGTTTATTAAGACTACCTATACCCATGAGATCATAGCTGTACTACATGTAGGCCTCAAACATTCATACTTGTTATTTCCAAGGTACTCTGGCGGATCAGTGCAGGAAGCCAGGATGAAGTTCTCCATGTAGACCAATGGGCCGAGAATGAGGTAAGGCCTGTATCTCTGGCACTGATATCGACCTATTTCAACTGCCCACAGGCCAAAATCCCCAAAATCCGAAATTGATAAAATTCTCCACATCCATGAATCGAACTCCTAACCTTGTAGTTCCCTATATACTTCGCCTTGTCAGTGCATCTCCATCGAAGGACACCGAAGAACATCGCCAGTCTCCAGAGCCGCCTGATTCGGCTCTTTACGCCTTCCAACGCCATCTAAAGGGCTATTAAAGAATCGGAATCAATATAATATGATATTCTAAGAAGAATTTCACTATCAAACACTAATATTACCAAAAAGATACGCAAAAAATGAGCCTCCCCCCAGCCTAGGGGTGTGCCCGGCCGTCCGTGGAGCTCGAAGCGTCAACACTTGCCCAGTACTTTTTTCTTCTTTGTTTGCCCACTCCTCCAGGGCACACCAATGGTTCACCAATTTATGGTGGATACCAACTAGGCCATCGGAGGGGAGGGGAGGTGATTGTTTGACCTGGAAATCGGTGATAACCTCTGTTCTTGCCTGATTAGGATCATGATGCTGGCATTGCTAGTGACGAGTATAGTGGGTGTTTTAGGTGTTTTTTGATGGTTTTACAGTATCCAGTTCAGTAGAATACCCAGTTAAGAAATTTCCAAGAACAATGAGTAGGTACTCCAGCAAAATTAAATTGTCACGATGAGAGAAATTCATATTCTATTCATGATATCATCAAAGCAAGATCAAAGGTATCATTACATGCAGTACTAACCCATCCTCAACCTCCTAGAAGGGCTTCACCACCCGCTGAAACCGCGGTGGCTCCCGAGTAAACTTCTCCGGTGTATCTCTCGCACCCTCCTTCCAATAATCAAACTCCATCCACGCATTCTCCGGCATCTGCGCCTCCGTAGCTTCCAGAAACTCACCCAAATCAGGGCACAGCGGGATCACACCAGTCTCAAGGACATATTGATCCCACAACTTGAGAAGCTGCTTGAGTTTCTCAGGTTCCTGCTCTGATAGGTCATTTACCTCGCCGGGATCTTTCTCAAGGTTATACAGCTGCCAGCGCTCAGGACCCTTGGGCTTAGGGATGAAGACGATTTTCCAATCGGCGCAGCGCAGCGCGGCCCGGCCGCATGTTTCCCAGCCCTGGATGAAATCTTTCGGATGGATGCGTTCGGAATCGCCTGTGGCCCAGGGGTAGAAACTGCGGCCGCGCATGGAGACGACTTCGCGGCCTTGGTAGGTAGGTGCTGGGTGTTTGATTCCAGCCATGTCTAGGATTGATGGGGCTAGATCCATGACCGTGGCGAATTGATCGGTGATACCGCTTGTAGTAGCGGTAGCGTCGCCGGGCTTGAGGGGAATGTTTTTGGGGAAGCGGCAGGTGAAAGGGACGCGGACGCCGCCCTCGGTGGTGTAGGCCTTGTAGAGACGAGATGGGGCCGTAGCAGCTTGTGCCCAGCGGGGACCGTACCAGATGAAGGAGTTTCCGTTGCCTAGATTCTCTAGGCTGTTGTCGTAGTACTTTTGCAGGTGAGGCATCACCCCATTCTTGACCATAGGGTAGGCCTCGTAAGCGGCACCCTCGGCACCATTGTCGGACATGAAGCACACAAAGGTGTTGTCCAGCTCTCCGATCTCTCGTAGGTAGTCGACTACCTTTCCGACGTTGTAGTCAATGCATTCAACCATACCGGCGAAGACCTCCATTGCTGTTGCGGACTTTTTCTTCTCGTCTGGTGTGTACTCATCCCAAGCCTTGACTTCCTCTGCATCAACAGGATGCGGCACAACGTCGTCGCGGATCATACCCAGCTCCTTTAAACGTTGCAGGCGCTTCTCGCGCAGAACATCAGGTCCCTCATCATACACACCGCGATAGTGGTCAATGTATTCCCGAGGAGCTTGTAGCGGCCAATGCGGCGCGGTAAAAGGAAGATATCCAAAGAAAGGACGGTCCCCATTACCATCCGGACCGGCACTACCACCGCTCTCTTTCCACTCACGTAGATAATCAATCATTTTATCCCCGTACCCATCGGACGAGTACCAGCCCTCAGGAAGCTTGCGCACGTACTTTCCATCCTCCATATGGAGAGCGATATAGCTCGCCTCAATAAAAGTAGGGATCTGATCCTCATCGCGGAGTTGAGGTTCGTAGGCATAATGATTGGAACAAGCAGGCAGGTGGGCGAACGACCGAACAAAGCCACGCTTGTGGGGGGATCGCTCGGGGGTCAGACCCAAGTGCCATTTACCCGACATCACGGTGTGGTAGCCGGCGTCTCGTAGGAGTTCGGGGAGAGCCACGACTCGCTCGTTCAGATATCCCTCGTAGCCGGGCATACCACGCTGGGGTGCAGTGCTCATAGCGGAGCCCTTGGGACCGTTCTGACCGGAGATATTGGTCCATTCGATCAAGTTGCCTAGGCCGGCGATGTGGTGATCAGTGCCTGTCATGATCATGGCACGAGTGGGACTGAAGTGGGCAATCTATAATTAGTATTTTCGTGGTAGCAGGTCGCGTTCGAAGGTGTATGATTGTATTGACTTACGAGCATGCCGCCGCAGCATGGAAATCTGTAAATCGCAGCCCTTCCTTTGCAATCTGGTCAATATTAGGCGTGCGAATTTCGCCGCCAAAGCAGCCCACGTCGGAGAAACCGAGGTCATCGGCGACAATGACGAGGAAGTTGGGGCGTTTAGCCATGATGAACGATAGTAGTAAATTCAAGCTAGGTTATCAGAATAGAATAAAAGAGAGCTGCCGTATAGAAATTCCAGGCCAGGAGAAAAATAAAGCAATGGAGAGAAAAAGAAAAAACACAAAGGAGAAATAAATGGAGGGGTACAAGCTGCACGCGTATGCAGTCTTATAGCATCCCCGCAGGATCGGCCTCTGGTCCGATCCTTGTGCACATTGCAGGAAGGGGGGTAAATCATTTAGGAGTTGTCTGTTTATTGTACTCCGAGCCTTGTCTCGTGCTCGGCTGCTATCAATCGCTCATCGGCAGTCGGCTGCGATGTAGTCAACAATGTGGAGATGTTGGTAACTTGGTGGATCCAGTGAAGCGATTCGTGGCTGCTGCGTAATCGGCTGTAAGATTACATGCGGGGAAGCTTATCCTCCCGCTAAAGTAGCTAAGAATACCCGTTATGGAGCTGTATATCATACGACCACTGATCATAGAAGACTCGAGGATTTTCCAACTTTCTCGTCCTCCTTCTTTTGCGTAGATCTGTCCTGGTTCCTGAACTTTGTCCGTGTCATACTTCGGAGGATGATCAGTATCTCTCTCACATTCATGAATCATTCCAGTCTGTCTAGTGCACATGGCGTGATCTCCCCACTGACTTGCGTGTCGGCTCTCGGCAGTCCATGACATAATACGCTGCAAATCCGGAGATCAACATCGCCCGAAACAGCTGCTGGTTCTCCTAATCTGGCCGTTTCGAACCGACCAAGATTCATTCCGTGGGGTAGTACCTGGATACAACTACATATTTCGTCTTTTTCTTTCCTTCTTCTTTGTGAATATGTCTCACCATGTAATCCAACGCTCTATATCAAGAACCACTTCCGCCCAGCTGGCACAATCCGCTGCTTCTCCCGAGTCAATTGCTTCGTCTTGGCGAGCCCAAGTATCGAATTGGTGGAATAATACTTCTGTATCAATTGCTTCCTACTCGCAAATTCCTCAACAACCAGAGAATCACGATTCTCAATTGAGTTGGGAGAGTGACGAGTATTCTATTATGGAAGCCCTGAGGGTATCAAAAGCCCGATGGCGCACGTATTGGCTAGCCGCAGTCCTATGTTGCGGCGGTGCACTCTTCGGCTATGATTCAGGTGTCATTGGTATGTACAGATCCCTTATTATCGATTCAGTTCTAACCAAATCTAGGTGGTGTCCTAACCTTCAAGTCCTTCCAAGACTCCTTCCAATTCACAGCTGCCCAAAAGACCCGGGTTAGCTCAATAGCCGTGGGCATCCAACAAGCCGGCGCCCTAGCTGGCTGTTTCATCATCTGGCCCGTGACAAACCGGTACGGACGACGAATCGCCATGATGCTCTGTTCCCTAGTTTTCTGTCTCGGTGTCGTGCTCGAAGTTATCGACACGCACTCACTCCCAGCATTCTATGTCGGGCGAGTAATTTGCGGTCTAGGAATCGGTGGTTCGGCGACTATAATCCCGATTTATATGTCTGAGATGTCTCCCAAGGAAATCCGTGGTCAACTTGGTAGCTGTTATCAATTAACCTACACAATCGGTATCCTGATCTCATACTGGATCGACTACGGCGTCAAAGCCATGCCCAGCAGTGCCAGACAATGGCAACTACCTATTGGCTTACAGCTCGTTCCAGGTGCACTAATGGGACTGGGCATGTTCTCGCTCGACGAGAGCGTGCGCTGGCTATTTGCCCATGGCAAGACTGCCGAAGCCTGGCGCAGCATGGTCTGGATCCGGGCCGGCGATGGCCCAGCCGTGAGCGAGGAATTTGACGAGATGCGCCGTGGTCTGGAAGAAGAGCGGCACGCGACGGCTGGTTTCCGTCCTCGGGAGCTCCTCGAATGGCCTAATTTGCACCGGCTGTTGATTGGCGGTGGCCTCTTCCTGGCGCAGCAGTCGACTGGCTCGACGGCATTGGCGTACTTCGGTCCGCAGTTCTTCTCTCTGCTTGTCGGGCCGGGTGATAAGAATCTCCTGTTGACGGGTATCTTTGGTGCTATCAAAGTAGTCGCTTGTCTTATCTTTGTCATCTTCATGTCTGACCGGTTCGGGCGTCGCCCGTTGTTGGCTAGCGGGGCTGCTTTTATGTCTGTTTGCATGCTTGCTACCGCGGCCGTGGTGAAGGAGTATCCGCCAAAGGATGGGGTCGTCACATCTGCCGGTATCGCTACTGTGGCGCTGATATACCTCGACATCATCGCTTATAATTTCAGCTGGGGTCCACTGCCTTGGCCATGCACAAGCGAGATCTTCCCCACGCGCATCCGCGAGCCTGGTGTTGCGTTTGGCGTGGGATCCCAGTGGCTGTTCAATTTTATCTGGAGCTTTTCCACGCCGTATATTATGGCTGGTATTGGGTGGGCAACGTTCTTGCTGTTTGGGCTTTTGGATATTCTGATTGTTGCGTTTACGTTCTTCTGTCTGAAGGAGACGGCAGGAAAGACGCTAGAGGAGATTAACGAGATGTTTGACGGTGTTGATCCTGATTCTGAGCGCGGTTGGAAGGATGATACATTTGATGTTCAGACTGAGGGAGATGCGAGCCATGCGCAGAATGAGCGGGGCCAGTACTTGGACCGCGCCGATGCTGTGAAATCAGGCCAGGATAAAGATCGTGCTATGCATGTCGAGCAGTCAACCGCTGGACGGGCTTGACTGGAGGGAATATGGTGAACTTGCACAGAATTTTAGCATACACTCAAATACTTCCGGGTATACAATGGCATTCTATAGACCTCACGAAAATAAATTCGATGACCATTCATTCAATAAACACTCCTGAAAAAAGACCCTTGCAAATGCCACTAGATATAGCCATCGTAATCAAAGCCTCGAAATGGTGCCATTTAGGAGAGCTCCATAAAGGACCCCAACTAATAGCTCTGTTGGTATGTTTGTGAAATCCATGATGGATCAAGTTGAATGTTGAAAAAAATGAGTCCAGGGTGGCATGGCTCGCTAACATCGAAGACTCCCTGCTATATCGGAGTCGAGACAGAAGAAGCTATAAGAACAGCAGCAGAGATAGTATTACTAAAGAGTCCAATGCCCGTATTGCAGATTTGTTGGTATCCTTGGCCCCAAATTGGGGTGACGAAGCATGTTTTGGGACGCCAAATATCGAGTATTCCACAGGTCCCTGGTAAATGATAGCAAGTCACATACAGCATACAATCCAAGGCAAGTAATGATAGTAGTCCAGATCCATTCCTAAGGTATTGGAATCAAGTCCTACCTAGGTAGCCTCCACCTCATCGATACAGAGACAGACAAAAGGCTCTAATGCAATCCACCCATCAACACTAACAATAGACAGACAGCCGCCAAAGAAGCAAAAAGAGACCTCCTATTCCAGGGTAACCTCGCATGAAACACAAGCAACCAAAAAAGTGACCGAGAAAACGACCGTCAAAGCCGAAAAGCATATAGGAACATCACCGTCCCATCAGCTGGGTGTATACTCCACAGCAGTTCCATTCCAAAGACACAGACAAACGCTAGACACCCTCCAGCCTCTCGCTAGAGGTAAGACTGGATCGCACATCAAAATACAAGAGACAAGAAATAAAATCAAAAATCAAGGGCCCAGGCCACGCTTTTCATCAAAAAAGCCTCCAATGGCATCAGTAACGCCGCGTTGAACAGGCCTCCTATCCAACAGAAACAAAGAAAGGGACAAGATGAAACCAAAGCGCGAATCGCATATCATACGACCACCCACCACTCATCATACATTAATCAAATCATCAAAAGTCTCATCCGCAGAAAACGCATACGAAGACTCCGAAACCATCGAAACCTCCGAATCCCTCCGCAACTGCTGCTCAAAGGCCTCCGCCGCGGCCGCAGCAGCCGGCTCCAACTGCAACGGATCATCAAAGCCGAACGAAAGCGCCGTCGACGCCATCGGAGCCGGCGCACCCGTCGCAGTCGGTGTAGGTGCTGTATCTTCCGGCGACCCGGGGACTTGATCCGGTAACTGGATAATAGGCGGATCAACCGGCACAGGTACAGCACCTCCACCGCCGTCGGTGTCGGTGATCTTTTTCACCATCTGGGCTAGATGGAGTTTGATCGGTTCATCGCCACACTGAGCATGTTTCAAGACTTCATTTTTCAAGCTGAGGATTTCAGAGCGGAGACGGGCGATTTCACTGACTAGCAACTCTTTTTTCTCGGATTGTTCTTTGTACCGGAATTCGAGTTGCTGGGTATGTTCTTTTTTCTTTTGGCGGCATTTGCTGGCGGCGAGACGGTTGCGTTCGAGGAATTTGGCTCGTTTGGCGCGGTCTTCTCGGGGACAGTCGTCTAGGTCGGGACTTAGACTTGCAGCGGCGGTTTTGGATTCTCTCGCGCGGCGGCGTTTACTTGCCGGTTCCGCTTCGAGACTGGATGTATCACGCAGATGCTGGTCGTCGTATGGTGGGGGTGTAGGTTGACCGTTGCGGACTTGAGCGTTTTTTAAATCGCGCTCCAGCGCGGCGCCGGCGAAGGCGGCTGAATCGGCTTTGGTATCCCAGCCAGCGGTGCCCATGGTTGGTGAGATTGGACTGAGGCCCCAGAGGTGTTCGTCGTCTGGGATTGGGAGGCTGAGAAAGTCGCCGGAGAAGGTGTTGGCTGTTGTGAAGGGGGATGTGCCGATGGCGCTGATGGGATCCAGAGTTGGCAGGCCGTTTGGCAGAGGGGGATTCACGTTGGTGGACATGGTAGATAAAGTTCTTCTCTTTTTTTTAAGCGAGCAGTCGCCGGGGGTGAACTAAAGTAACGGCGGAGAGAGCGATGGTCGATCTCTGTTTGGAAGTGGAAGCAGCGATGGAAGTAGCTGCGGAGGTGACAAATGAAGCTAGATGCCTTCCGGTAGGAGTAATTGTGGAAAGATTGGGTAGGTCAAGTAGGTCAAGTAGGTCGAGTAGGTTTTGGTAGATCCAGCAGATCCAGCAGATCAGTCAGTGCAATAGATGTCGCAGGTCCCGTAGAACTCGTGAGTTTCTAGTGTATCCAAGGTGGTCCGTCCAACGTAGGATTAGAATTCGAGGCTTCGTGCTTTAGGCTTCAGCTTTAGAGCTTCACCAAGCTTCAGGTACAAAACAACAATTCATCAATCAAACGGACCCAGCTCCCAAATAGAGAAAAGAAAAGAGAGAGGAGTCTTGGGCATCAAGACCGGCAGCAGGAACCAGCAGGATCCCGTTCCCCGGAAATGGATTTGTGAAGACTGAAGACAATAGAAATCGAACCACGGGTATCCGAGGTAGCCCGGTACCTGAAGAGGCGGATAGAAAGCTAGAAAGTGATGGAACTGGCAGTGTTCAGTGTTGGTCCAAGTGTCAAAAGGTTCCAGGTGCGTCGGTCGACCGGGTTTAGAGCCACGGTCGGACAGAACTTCCAGCGGTCCAGCAGATCCGGGCGAATCCCCGTTGAGGATAGCGATTGACCAGAGAAGGAGAAACTTGGATGGGTTGGGGAAGGTTGACGTGGGACAGAGAACCAGGATAGTAAGGAAGAGGAGGGGTGATACAAAGCACGAGAGAGGAGATGTGAGGAAGAAGATCAAAGTTACAGAACAGTAGAACAGTAGAAAGTAGAACCAGTAATGATAGCAAGATAACAAGGTACCTGGTCTCTTCCCCTCGGCTATATGGGCCGACGAGGATAGATGCAGGAAGTGAGAAAGAGAACGAGGAGTCGAGCATCTTACGACAACCGACTGGGGGGTTCTAGTCCAAAGCTCCACCTGTTTGGGGGAGGGTGGTCTATATCCAAGGCCTAGGTCGGGCGAGAGTAGCCATTCGAGGATTCCTAGTGGTCAACAGAGCTTGTCTCTTGTTAGTTTTCTTAGTTTTCTTAGTTTTCTTAGTTTTCTTAGTTTCTTAGTTCCTGACCGGGGAGAAGCAAAGAGGGGTGGAGGGGAAAAGTCTTTGACATCACTACCAGAATAACTTCGATCAAGCTAGCTATCAGGCTATCATGTATTCTATAGAGTAAACTATAGAGTCAGTATACTTGTCCATGCTTCACCTGGTTGGCCCACTTAACCCTGGACTCTGACGGGATCTCAACCCGCCCAGTCGCGCCCCCAGTGGATCCCATCCAGTCAGTCTGCAAACCGGGTTTAATTGTGGAGAATGGGACATTCTGGAGCCCTTGACCCTGGCAGGAGTCCCTTTATACTTGGACGAAGATTCTAGAGGATGCCATTCATGACTCGAATATAGATGGTATCGAGTATAGTTCCTGATGACCTAGACAGCCTACTGGAATATTCCAGGATTCTATCCTCGTTGAATGCAGATCGTTTACACTACTCAAGTCCCCCCTCGAACACCTCCGATCGTGACCTCGCGTTCAAACAGTCAAACGGACAAGGTAGATCAATAATAAAAGAGAAGCAGGTTTCGGAGCTTCTCGTTTGTACAGTACTTTCTACTCTCTACAAGGAACATCAAAGACAAAAAATCATAAGAATAATATTATTATTAAGACTCCACGGTCCATATTAAAGGTTAATACCTGTCAAGCAGAAAACCTGCTGAACATGGCAAAGAAAATCGAACAACATTCGCAGTCACCACTGTCCTTGACTCAAACAAAGGGGGAGAAAAGTCCACCAAGCCTCAGTCATACTCGGTGAGATGTGTGGTGTAGATCTTGGCCCACCCCTTGAGGTTGTAGCTGATGTCCGGCCAGAGGTCAACGAGCATCCCCGCCACGCGTTCCGCCTCGATCTCCCGCTTCACCTGGGCGGCCCCTTTGACCTGCACATCTTCGCGATCCCGTTCAGTAGCCTCCATCCCAGGTCCAGTGCCAGTTCCTTGCTCGGTTCCGGTCAACAGCGGTCCAAATGCCCGCGCCAGTCCATCAGCCCGCGAGGTACTGGCCACCTCCCGGAGCGGGTACCCGGGGGTATCAGATGCGAGGTCGTCGTCTTCAAGCAGTTCAGTGAGAAGCCCGAAAATGGCGCAGATAAGGGCACACTGCATTTCCCTGGTACATGCCACGATGGCGAGAGAGATGAGCCGACAACGGGTCGCCCGTGGAGAAGCCTCAGCGGCGGCGCCCTGGAGATGATAAATCTCCTTCAAGGTGTTGTACAGCTCGGTAGACCCAATGATCCCTCCGGGCAGTCCAGCCAGTAAGGCTTTGATGGTCCAGCCAACACTGAGTGCCGGCAATTTCTCAGCATTTGCCCAGGTCGGCATGGTAACCACACGCATGCTCACTGCGATTCCGTGCTCATCGTTGGCCGCAGACAGCACATGGTGCGCAAAGTAGTCGTACAGGCGAATCGCTTTCTTGAGGTTGCCAGGCTCAACGAAGAGGTCGCCCCCATAGGTACCGTTGCCTATAGGGTTTCATCGTTAGTAAGTCCCGTTATGACATCTAAGCAAAACATGGGATAGAAAGGAGGACCGGATGAAAAGGAAGATCAGACGAAAAGAACACTCACCAATTTGCCGCAAATACTTGATTGATTTAGCAATGCAATTGGGCAGCTGTACTGGACATGGCAGCACACCGGGCAAAACGAGGTAGTCCTCCCCTCCAAGATAAGCGAGCCTCTCGACCTCGATGCCGCGGAGAGAAATCATCGGCTCGGGACGACGGAGGAGGTTCGCAAACGTCTTGGTTCGGCGCAGCTTTGGACTGGGCGCCGGTGCCGCCTGGGAGGCCTTTGCCAGTCCCATGATCGATTGTACCGGGCGAAGTCCTCCAAGGAACCGGTGTCGGCGCTGGGGGGAGTTGCCAGCGCCGACGTTCTCTTGGATGACTGTATATCCTGGTCAGAACTGAGGTTTCCAGCACTGAGAGATGGAGTGAGGTGAGAGCTATCCTTACCTTCAGCAGTTGTAGGCTCTTCGGCAGGGATTCTCAGCCGGAGGTTGAGCTGAGCTGCCATCGCATTGAAGGCCTCCTTTGCTCTGGCCGGATCTAGTCGATTCAGGCGACTGGGTCCGCCAGACTCACTACTGAGAGAGCTGATGGGATCTCTCTCAAGAACCGAAGCGGGGCAAAAATGATAGTGAGAGCCGTGATGGCTCTCCCCGCCGTCAGATTTCGCCGGGTTCTGGCGAACCGAGCTTTCACGGGCAGGCTCGGGGTTGATAGGGTCTTCATGACCCGAGGAGGAGGGAGAGGGAGAGGGAGAGGGAGAAGGAGAAGGAGAAGGAGAAGGAGAAGGAGAAGGAGAAGGAGAAGGAGAAGGAGAAGGAGAAGGAGAAGGAGAAGGAGAAGGAGAAGGAGAAGGAGAAGGAGAAGGAGAAGGAGAAGGAGAAGGAGAAGGAGAAGGAGAAGGAGAAGGAGGAGGAGAAGGAGAAGGAGAAGGAGAAGGAGAAGGAGAAGGAGAAGGAGAAGGAGGAGGAGGAGGGAGGAGGGTAGGTGTACTTCGACCACCTACAGCAGCAGTCTCGTCACCCCGAGGCCAAGCTGCAGCGCCTGGGATGCGCTGGAGATGCGCACCCAGGATATCTGCAGCTGACTGGGAGCGACGCAGCCAAGGAAGACGGGGCCGAGCAGGTGCATCTGCTTCTTGCTTGTGTGAGCGGAAGAGGTTTCTGAAAATAGACATTTTGATGCACGTTTTGATGGGCAGGGGGCACGTGCTTCAAAGAGGAGTCGACGAAGGAGAGTTGATGTTAGGAGAAACAGAGTAGAAGAGATGAGAGATGAGAGACGTGAGACTAGGCTTGTTATTGCGGTGCTTGTCGGCGCCGCGGCGCCTGGATTTGACTCACAAGACCTTCACTTAGTCGTCATATTAGGATAGGGCAGGCACCGGGTTGCTCCTTCCTTTGACGATAGTCAGGATCAAACAAATGCAAGCCCTAGCCGAGTATGGGCTGGTCAACCTACCATCAAGATTACCTAGACTATCACTCTTCAAGGCACACAGAGCAAATTGTCAAAGAAATCTATTCCTGACCAAATATCCAGTCTTGTCACCACATTTGATAAGAACCTGTAAATTATCTTTGTACATTCATCATAGCCTCAGCAGTAAATCGAAATCAGAGACCAAAATGGTTGGCCAAAAACCTCGCGAAGACTCAGGGTCATGTACCATCAGGCGCCTCGCAGAAAGGTACGAACAAGAAAACACATCAACGCCAGAACCATGCAAGGAAACAGAGAAAGGGTTATGTATAGGCGTGGGGAAGAGAAACACTTGCGGCCAGACTTGATCATACTTCGTCATTTTCTCCCTCGAGGAGAATGTAATGGAGGATATCACTCAAAGTGAGCACTCCCTTGAGCTTGAAGTGCTCATCCACAACGACTAGACGGTGGACCCGAGATTTGCGGATGGTGTCGAAGATGGTATCTAGTCCGTCGTTCAGCGAGCAAGTGTAGATGCCGGGGAATTCCTGAAGGTTCCATTAGTATCATCTCAAAAAGGTTTGAACAAAACAGCAGGATCAGTCAATTAGACATACCGGCGAACGCTTCTTCAGCACCTCTCCCACGGTCAGACCTAGATCATCGTAGGTACCGCCCCGAATGAGTGCAATGACATCGACCGCTTCAAACACATTGTACACAACACCTATTCAGTCAAACCCGTTAGCATTGGCTCGGATTGTTGAGACGAAAAAGAGGCCCTAAAAAGACCTCCACGCATATATACGTACCCTCTGAATTCAGAATCGGCACGCTAGAGATACTGCGCTCGACCAGAATATGAATCACATCAATGACCGGAGTATCCATCGACGCCGTAGCGATATTGTCATATGTGCCAAGCAACAGTTCCCCTAGCGGACGTCGCAGCTTTTGCGTATCACCGACATTGACGGCGACAAACTTGAGGATTCGATACTGGGTAATGACGCTGAGGACGTGAGATCGATCGGTCTGGCTGTCATTCGTAACAAGAGGGATACGGCGAGCGCGAGACTCGAGCATGCGTCGACAAGCTTCGTAGAGAGGACGTTCGGGGTCAATGGAGATGGTCTCGGGTGGTGCGACGCCCAATGCCTTTTCCACCTCTACAAGTAATCCCAGATAGGTCAGTATTGAGCCGCATAACAAATTTGCGGGGGAATGAAGTACGCACCACGCAAGCTATCTAGTCGGAACTGGTCAATTTGATCGAGCGCGGCCGGATTCTGGAAATAGTATTGAATGACGTTGATGTAGTCGGACGTGGTCAGAAGACCGGCAAACTTGGATGCTTTGGAGTCCCACAACGGGGCTGAAACGATGCCTGTACCTCCCGATCATTGCCCTTGCGGTCAGCGGGTGTCTCCATTGTCTTGAATGTGCGTTCTCCGATAAATTTGCCCGAGGAACGTGTGGAGCGTGGGGGAGGAAGTGCGACATGCCATTTTGAATGAGAATGTTCAAGCTTTCTTTCACGGAAAGCCCGGTGTCGAAGATGATCAGGCGAAAACTGAGGGGGAGAACGTCATAACTAGTGCGGACCTTGAGGAAGTTGCGAATGGCACGCTGTTTGACGCTGCGTTAGTCAAGATCTGGATATAGGCGGGCCACGAGCTCGGGGCGAGGTTTGCAATTCCCGGGATATGCCCCTTTGTTCCTCTCTGCGGTTGATTCCCCAGGATTCACTTGGTTGAATTATTCATTGTCCCCGTCCGATCTTTAAACCCGGGGGAACAGGGGATAATTGCGAAGCGATTCTTGGAGGTTGCGCATTATCTTGGAGGGGTGCGCGACAAAAAGCTTCGGTGCGGGGCGGGGGATTAGGGATGGGGGATGGGATGGGAGCACGAAAGAAACAGCAGATGGCAAAGACTCACCAGGCCCTGTCGCTCTTCCACATCGATTGGTCTCTCGGGTTGGGAGGCCATTGGAGGGCGAAGGTACGAGGATGGCTGCACGAAAGGCGCGTGACCGAGGGAAGTGAAGACCCCGGAGAGGTGAGGCCGAGTGTCTTCCGCCTTCGTCATGTTCGCTTTTCAGTGGGGGTGGGTCATGGAGGTGGTAGAACTAGAAGGGGGAGAACAAGAGAGAGGTAAAGAGTGTGGTGATGGAGGGGGATATACGAAAAGGTAGAAAAGTATAGAGACAAAAATCCTGATCTACAAAATATTCCCAGTTAATCTTTTTTTATTATTATTTTGCCCCTCTCTTGCTGATACGAAGGATGAGACTGTCAACTAGTCAAGTCAAGTCAACTTAGTAGTTACTTGGCCACAGGGCCCATGCTGGAGTTGCGGCCCGATTTCCCAGGCTGCCAGGCCACTCATCTCCAGTGAATCGCTCTCAAGGAAAGACATAGATAGACACTAGACATAAAAAATGAACAATAACTGGATCATTGACACTGATGATCTCTCACCCCCGGCAACGTCGAATGTACATCACCGTCCGTGAAAAAATATCATCTTCCTCCGCACCAAAGTCAAACAACTCATACTGCTCCATCATCGCCCGCACCCGAGGCGAACAAGGGTCAGTGCTACATACTTCAGATTAGTACAATTCCACAACTCCAATTCAGAGAAAAGAAAAATATTTCTTACCAAGATATCTTCCCCTCCTGATCCCCATCCATAAATCCAACCCGCTCCCAGATCACAATGGCCGGCCGAGCAATATCGGCCACAATCTCCTTCACCGGCACATTCGGACTAACCGAGTACACGACAGACTCGTCGTCAATTTCCAACCATGCCCGAGGATCATCAATCACCTCAATTCCATGCTCTTTCAGTATCTCTTTATCAACAGACCGATAACCAGGATCTTGGGCGTAGCACACGACATCCTCCGTATTCTCTCGCTCAGCCAGCCATTCCCGCAGCGTCAATAGCAAAGCATGTTGGATATAGCAGCGCGGACGAGTATCGTAATGATACGAAATAGCCCCCAAAGCAAGACCCACAATCTTGGTGACGGGATGAGTCTCCGCGTGCGTAGTAAGGAACTGAACAAGCTTCTTGGCGACCTCGGTCTCGCGCCAATCCTGGGAATGGGTCTGGAATGTCTCGGCCACTTTTTCACGGGGTTGAGTCGGCCATGGATTGACGGGTTCTTTGGTTTTGGTGTAGAATTTCAGTGATGGATGTTGGATTGTCAGACTGCAGAATGGTGGGCGTTCTTTTCTGATACCTGCCCACCAGAGATGGTGTTTCAGATGAGCGCGGCAGTCGTATGAAATCACCGGGTCGAGTCTGTGGATAGCATTAGTATGAGTCGCAAAGAAGACGAAGCTATATAGACCAGCGTAACATACAGAATGTACTCCAGTTTGACTCCGTCCTTTTCGATCTCCTCCTTGACATCCCCCGTCTGGCACTCAAACTCAACCAACGCACCAGTGATGTCCTTGACGTAGATCATTTCACCGCGACGAGGTTTGCGTTGACACTGCTCATAGACAAAACGAATACCCTCCTTAGAAAAGAACGGGACGCCAGCCTCATAGAGCTCATCAATTCGCGCCTGTGCTTCTTCCATAGTTTTGAGTTCATCAGGAGGAGGATCAGACCAGCGCAAGCGACCTCCAAAGTAGTGATTGCTGATATTCACATTTCCAATGTTGATTTTGTAGCGCGGTCGTTTATCCTCCGAAGCCATCTTGATTGTTTATTGCGTAGTTTGTAAAAGGTAGAAATCGTTTGTTGCAAAAGTCCCAGCTCCCAGGTCACCAGGTGTGTTGTCAACCGTGTTGGGCTCTCATGCTGGAGGGGGCTGGTTTGCCGCCGGTACAGCGCTGCAGGACATAATTAGGGCCTCCTATCACATCGAACGTGACCGGGCCAGTGCGCGCGGCTACATGAGCTTTTTTACTTTGCTTTTTCTTTTGCTAGATACCGCTTTTTGACTGGTGGTTGACTTGTTTCTTGTTCTGTGGAATTTGGTCCTGCAGAGTCTAGTCGGGCCTACAATGTGAATGTACTATTTATGTATCACCAAGTCTCGGAATTCGGGTATCGTCGTCCAAATGTTAATGGAGATCAATGGTATTCAAATAAAGAGCCCCATCTTCAAACGCCACCCTCGCAGCCATGCAACGCGCTAAATGCAAGGTATCACCGCCGAGCAGAGAACTGAAGAAAAAGCAAACATGAAAGAGAAAAAGCAAACCCAAAAACATACACTCCTCCCTAGCCTGGATATAGAAAGAAAAAAGTCGTTAGGAACCGGCGACATGAAGAGTAAGAAGACACGAAACATAACTCGGAAATAATGATCACAAGAACGAGAAGCAATAATCTATCCATCTATACTCTACCCTTAAGCTCAAAGATGCCCATGTAGCTTGAATCGGTAGATGCACGTATGATTTGAGCCCCAATTCGACTTCATCCGGAACGTGAGCTGATCCACACGAAGATGAGGAATTTCGATGATGCCGTCAAATGAGAAATGCTGTATATTGTTCTCCCCGTGGATGTCATACCTCATCTTGCCGATGCGGTAAAAGCCTGGGCCCAGCTCGGGATCCCCTGAGTACTCTTGCTCGGGTACGCCTTTATTGGCTATACGCAGCGTGCTCATCACCACAAGAGGAAGGGTTTCTTCGGTGACCGGCGTGGTTTTGGCTGTTACCTCGAGCCCGGACTCTGCCACGTCTTGTGTTTCAGACATCCAGCCGGTGAGTTTGCCCCAGGTGAAAGAAGTCTCCGATGATCCTTCCACAATCTTCACACTCGATGAGGGGAAAACACCATAATGAGCCCAGACTTCAATATCTTTGGGTGCGGCATATGGATCAAGGGTGGCGCCGAAGGGAATGTGTTCAACGACAAACTCCTCAGGGACGATAGGGTATTGGAGGACAACGCTCAGCTGGGTGACGCCATCACGAGGGGCGCCGCACCAGCAGTCCCCAGTATCACTCCAGGACTCGAGGGCAGCCATAGGTCCCGGCGGTTTTCGGAAACCAGTTTTGGACCCGAGCCAGGGTACATTTTGCAAGGTTTCCTGAGCCCACGATAGCTTGTGGCCAGCAGTTGGGGAAGTCTTGTGGCCTGTCGGGTCAATAATCGCTCCCAGCCCAGGCGCCAGGAAATTGATCTTTGGAGCTGGCTTAGCAAGCCGGCCGGGTTCAACGATGCTAGTAGTGCGTGGAGATTGGGCGAGTTCTGACCGTAATGAACTGAGTTCACGCGATAGCGACGATACTTGCGAGTTCATGTTCGTCACTTTACTTTGTAGACCGTGGAAGGCTGCAGAGTCGGTCATATTGGACGAGAAGTCTATTCCGGATCCTCCAAATGGTAGACACCAGCGGATCCTCGCCATAGTTCCACTGTGGAAACTCTGGAGAATCTCGTCCTGATACTGGAAAGCATAGAAAAGGCCCAAAGGAACCAGTAGGAGAAGGATTGCTCGAAGCCACCTATTCCGTTTCGGTGTGAAAGGTTTCGTCGTACGGCTGCCAGATTGCTGTGATGACATCGCAGCCCAAACCTGTTGAGCGAAGCTATCTCTGCGAGGGCCCTCGGTAGAACTCGCCGAGATGGTTCTTGACTCGATTTCTTGTGGAATGATTGTCCGCACCGGCGCGTCCCATTCCTCAGTCTCAGCGACTGTATCGAACTTTTTTGGAGGTTGAGAAAGCAGCTCACTTGGCTCTTCATCTTCTTCCAGAATCGTGTCTTGGATCATGGAGAGGCCTGACGGGCGTCGAGGGGGTTTTGTAATATTGCGACCATGAGGTTCTCCTCGATATTTGCTTGGTCTCGTCCGTTGCAAGTTGTCTTCATGAATGTCGCGCTCTAGATTGAACGACACCTCGGACGCATTGTCGACCGAGCTCTGCCGATCCGGTGTGTTCCGCTCAAAAGCATTATTGTTAGGGTTTCCAGGTCGCTTGAGCGGTGATGGGTATATGGTTTCGTTTGATGATTCAGATAGTCGTCGTGGTAAAGGCGGCTCAACAGGGGAACTCGAGTCTGTAGAGACTGTTTGTGCGATGGGAGGTGTAGGCGTGGCATCAGTTGCAGGTGGAGAGTTGGTTACATCGCGCAACGATTGCATAAGCTGGGTCTGGTCTGGCGTGGGTTGTCGCTTGGTCCTTCGGGGAACAGGGGCGGCGTTTTTCACAACATTTTTCCGATAACGAGGCCCCCGGGGCTCGAGGTTTCCATTCGAAATTATCTGCGAAGGGGGACTGGTCGATCGTTTTTCTGCCAAATCGAGGCCAGCATTGATTCTCTTGGCCACTCGATTAGCATCCAGGGCTGGCTGCAAAGCCATCTTTCGAGGAAGGCCTGTCCCTGCGGTAGCGCCGTAATTCCACGAGTTCGCAATGGGTACAGCAGGCAAAGTTGGTCCTGGCACAAAGTCCAGTAGAGTCTCAACAGCTTCTCCGTCCTCTGGCTCAGAGGCGTAGCCTTTTTGGCGGCGACGCGGGCGTTTAGACATCCTAAGCGCAATATGTTAGCTCCAATTCGTTCTGAAGGTTTGTAAGGTGACATTGAAAAGAAGGTGTGTTAGAAAGAAAGGCCAAAACAACTTTATTAGGCAAAAGCAAGGTCTTATAGGGGTGATCTAAAGGAAGCAAAAGATCCGGCAAACAACCAAGCCAGCCTTGAAGATGAAACCTGACCAGGAAAACAGACTCTCTTCAATTTGGATCAAGAATTCTGATCAAGCCAGATAGGATTGAAAAAGTGATGCAATGTCTTTTGCTCATTTGCATCGAGTAATAAGATGGGCAGTGAACATCATAACAAAGAAAACCGGCACTTACTGCAGCTACACAGTGCTACTCGCCGTAACAAGCAACACTGGAAGATGGGATCAATTCCAATGACCAACACACCAGATCTATATGCACACAATTGTTAGCAAAGATCAATCTAGACTTCCATGTATGATCCATTGGTGGGGGGATGTATAGCCCTCCAGAAGGGGGTTGCGCCGCGCCTACGGAGCATCGAAGGACCACAGGGATAACAGGCGGGAGGCGACAGGAAAGACACTCGGAACTTACCGATAGCAAGACAAAAGCCAAACTTCAATCCAGCATGCAGGCCGTCGTGGTGTATTTCGTTGATATCGTGGCTACTCGTAGATCGCGACCCCAGACCTGCAGCGGGCGAGACGCGCAGAGACGCGACGGAACGTGACAGCGGCTGGCAGGCTAGAAAAGGGTGTGGAGTCCGCGCCAGTGGAAGATCGAGAGTCGCAAGATGTATGACGGGCTTGCTGAAGTGCAAATATGCCGGACTTTAATGTGTTGCGATCGCAGTAATATCGGGAGAAGGCGCGAAGGAGCAAGTGCAACGTGAAGAGAAGAAATGTCGGAGTGGAGCGGTGATCGGAGGTCGAGTTGCAAAGGAAGAATCGCAGCGGCTCAAAAATCGGCGGAGTTGGCCCAAGTTTATCTTTTGAACATCGGTCTTTCTTCTCTTTGTGTCTTGCCAACAACTAGATTTCTTCATGTTCGGTTCTTTTATTTCTTTGATCGGCACGCCCTCGGGTGGTTTAGTTCTGCGTGCTATTTTTATGTTTCTTTGTGACTGACTAACGCCCATGTGGCGGGAACCTGGATGGTCTCACTTGTAGAGCACATACTAAGAGTCTCGACTATCGAGTCCCCCGTCAAAGAAATACACAAGCTTCAATGGGGTTAATGAGTTAGACTCTGTTTAATGGAGAATATGTCTTGAGTGGATAATAACAGCGATTAATATCTTATTCTTGCCTCTCTAATGTGCGCCATCTTGCTACATCCAGTCTCTCTATCTAGACATGGGGATGGAATACTATACAACGGGCGTGGAGGACAAAGAGGAGAGAGGGACCCCCCGGCAAGGAGACACAAAGGGGGGATAGAGGTGATGGAGGAGAGCGGGAAGTAGATGCTATAATCAACAAAAGGAGTCGCTTCTTTAACAGGTCCAAGCGGCCATAGTACCGTCTTTACGTCCCTCGACAAGGTAGCCGTCCTTCAGGCGCACACGCTCAACGGTCGCAGGGAACGGGCCTTCATCGTCGACGCCAACACCAGCGCCACAGTCCCAGTGGTGGCCATCGGCCTTGTCGTAGACCTTGACCACGCTATCACCAGCAGCGGCTACGATCCGCTTAGAATCGAACATCATGCTGGTGATTGGCTTGTCGTAGGCGTAAGCATCGTATATGGATCCAGTCCGGAGATCCCAAATCTGATTCCAGGAGTTAGAATATTTGCCCATTTTTACACAAATCATAACAGAATCGAAAGCTTACCCGAATACTGCGGTCCAGACTGCCCGTCACCAGATGCACGTCGTCGAATTGTAAGCAGGTAACAGGCCCAGTGTGACCCACCAGACTGCGATGCACCTGGCCACTGCGGAGATCCCACAGGCGAACCATGCCGTCTGCAGTTCCGCAGGCCAAGGCTGCATCGAAGCATTGTACGGCCCCGACAAAGTCAGCCGACGCGTCTGGAAGACGACCAGACGGGCGCCAATTGCCATCTCCAGACATAGAGGAGGATGATTGGGTTGCTGCCCATAGAATGTCTAATGTCTGAACGCAGCGGCCCTTGACCAGATCCCATTGTCGCAGGGTCTTATCTGCAGATCCTGAGATCAGAGTATCGCCCTTGAAGTGCAACGCGGTGACTTCGTCAACGTGCGCTTCAAGTGAAAAGACATGGCAGTCCTCCAAGTTTGACGAGGGTGGCACAGGTGAGGAGTGATCGTGTTCTTCATCTAGTCCGTCCCGTTCATGCTTGTTCAATCGGTTGTCACGACTCGCGGGTCGAGCACGACTCAAATCCCAGAGCCGGACGGACGCATCCATCGAACCTGTCGCAACGATGTTGTCTTGCACTTGCAAGGCGCGGACCGAGGCATGATGCCCCTCCAGCAATCCTGAACAGCGGCCAACATTCATATCCCATACCCGCACGGTATCGTCCAATGCGGCACTAACCATAGTACCGAATGGATAGTCGAAATCTATGGCGGTAACCATATCCGTGTGTGCTTCAATCTCCTTGATTAAAGATCCAGGAGCAAAGTGTTCGTGGAGAATCGGCATGGATCGTTTACGGATCGACCGGTGTCGTAGGCTTCGAGGGGACGAGGTCGGCAATTTCTCATATATCGATTCCGACATGAAGGAAGCATCCATGGCAGGGTCACCGGAAGCACCAGTGTCATCCTCAGCTTCCGAAGGTTTGGGTGTTTCGGCTGACGTAGATGACTCGGGAGTCTCCTCTTCTTGGAGGTCCTCCAGCTTGTTGTCAAGTTCCGTAACTATCAAGCTCAGGTTAGAAAGAAGTCCTCTCTCTTACCAACAACGCGTCATAGGCGCAACTCACTTTCCACTTCCATCGCTGCTTCATCCATTTCCAGCCCGGCTAATCGATCAAGCACAATCTGGCGCATCTTGTGCAAATTGGCGATCTTGTTATCAATCTCGTGAATCTCGGCGCTGCACATATTCTTTCGAATACCCATGAGGTCCAACCGGCGACCCAGCGCTCTTCGTTCGTCCTTCAATGCCGCAGGGCCTGCTGTCAACGTTCCACCTTTCTCAGCGTCCTTCAACGCCTTCTGCGCCTTGGAGCTGCGTCTCCTATGCTTCTTGTGGCCATGTTCCTCCTCGGGAAGGGTCGCCTGGAAGCCCTGGAAGAGGGAGTAGGAGCTTGAATCTTCGGGGATATTCGCGAGAAGGTCATCGGGAAGGGAAGAAAGGGCCCGCGACTGAATCTCGGAGGTCGACAGCTTCGATCGGACCAGGTCGGTCGGTGTGGTTTGGGTCAGGGAAAAGACCTTTCGCTGCGCCGTCGGCCGGCGCAGTTCGCGGTGGATGTCGGACATCGCATTGTGATAAGGGTTGCCCTGGGATTGGTCGGTCGGTCCTATCAAGTGTCCTGCCGTTGATGTGACTTTTCGCCCAAAGGCCTCAATGTGTCGGGTCTGTTATCGAGAGTCAAACTGGTCAGCGGTCGCGATGCCGAGGGAGGCACGAGGCGTGTTCCCGTTCAACAAGAAAAAAAGCAGAGTTTACCGTTAGACCAGTGCCCAGCAGGCCTTCGCCCTCAACAATATCTGAAAGACCAGAAGGCGAGTCATCGCGGCGGTGGTTCTCCATGCCCGGAGATTGTCTTGCGGGGGCTCTCAACCAAGACCCATGCGCGGTTGAAGAGGTGGATGGTTAGCGGGCGCGGGAGTTGGCAGGGAGAGATAATCGTCATGTGTCCACGCGATGATTTACCGCGTTCCCCGGGTATGGCCCTGCTTGATACGGTACCTTTACGAGCTGAAACCAGGATCTGATTCCAACAGGTCAGCTTTAACCCTACTTCCCTGCAAGCCGATGTGAACTAGGAGCATGCAAGGTGTGCTTGCTATCCTGGTTGGTACTTGTACCTATTAGGTACGGATGATGCTCGTCATTCTCTCTGCTGAGCTCGGTACAGGCCGAGTACCGAATACCCGATAGAGACGCAACCAACACCATGGCGAGGCTCAGGCACGATTGTAGGGGACCTGGATACATGCATGCGATGGATAGCAAATCTGATCCATTGACTCAAATGCAAATAAGTGGCATGCTCTCTGTATATACCCTCTGTGTCACACAAACAAACCCGCAGCACTAGAGCTCCTCCCTCCGAAAGATCGACTCCGACTTCGCAGGCCCCATCAGCAACTTTCTCTTTCTTCAACTTACCACCCTTCGAGCCATGGACGCCGCCATTGATTTGTCTGATGTCTCCAAGGCATTGGACCTTGCCAACATCCGTTTCCAGCTGATGTGAGTGCCCTCGACTTGTTAGAAGCACCCCCGACCGTTCTATGCCTTCTTCTACTGCTTGAGCTATTGCTTCAGCTTCTTCCCCGCGCCCCGCCATGATAGAGGCGCGCCACAAAACCCCTCCCCTACCACCATAATGAGCAGCTACAGCTGTTTACTCAGTTTTTATGAGGGCCATTGCTAACACTACAGCTGACTAGCCGCCTGGAAGACACAATTACCTTCCACTTGATCGAGCGAGTCCAATTCCCGCTCAACAAGACCATCTATGTCCCCGGCGGCGTCAAGATCCCCAACAGCGAGCACAGTCTGATGGACTACATGCTCCGCGAACAAGAACGGATCCAGTCACGAGTCCGCCGCTACCAGTCCCCCGACGAATATCCCTTCTTCCCCGATGTCCTCGAGGATCCCATCCTGCAGCCGCTGTCCTACCCACACATCCTGCACGAGAACGACGTGAACGTTAACGACATTATCAAGGAGCGGTACATCAAGGAGATTCTGCCTGCAGTCTGCCCGCAGTTTGGTGGTCGGGAGGACCGCGGTGAGACGCAGGAGAACTATGGATCGGCCGCGACCTGTGATGTGGCTTGCTTGCAGGCGCTTTCGCGTCGCATTCACTTTGGCAAGTTTGTGGCCGAGTCCAAGTTCCAGAAGGATCCGGAGACCTTTGTGCGATTGATTCGTGCGGAGGATCGGGAGGGTATTGATGCTGCTATTACCAATGCTCAGGTTGAGAAGAAGGTTTTGGAGCGTCTAGGTCTCAAGGCTAAGACTTATGGTACCGATCCTGCTTTCCCGGATGAGCAGGGTTCGAAGATCAACATCGATGCGGTGGTGGCCATATACAAGGTAAGAATGGTCTAGATTATTTGGGGAACTTGGGCTACAGACTGCTAACTTTTTCTACAGGAATGTGTTATTCCGCTGACCAAGGTTGTCGAGGTCGAATACCTTATGCAGCGTCTGAAGGGTACTCAATGGGAGTAAAGAGAGGTTATCATGAAGTTATGAACTTTTTATATTTTTGGAGATCTCTATAAACCACAACCGCAGACTCATGCGCGCGCGGGAATGGGGTGATACTGAAGCAGAAAAAGAAAAGAAACCAACAGATAGAAATATTTCGTAAATGGGACATGAATGAAATGACCGAACGGACCAAAAAACCCACAGATTTACATGCCAGGCGGCTTCAAGTACTCCGTAAGCGCCTTCACCGTAATCTCAAAGTTAGCCCCATCAATCAAAGTCAAGCTACCCTTAGTCCGAATCCCCAGTTCCTGGAACGCGCGCTTCGAATCCGCATGGCCATCATCTTGCTTATTGGTATACTCGATGGTTCCCGTGCACATGGCATTGCGCTCCAAGACATCATCCTCGGGGTGGAAGAAGAATCGCTGCGAAGGTTCACCGCCCTTCTTCTTTTTCTTCTGCGGCCGGGATTCCTCCATGTCGAGCTTCGACTCGATCTCTTCGTAGTTCTTCGAGATGATCAGGTAGTGCGAGAAATTGTAGGGTTCCTTGTCCTCGATCGCCCAGGCAATCTCCTCCAGCAGCATGTTGTACATGGGCGGGATGACCTCGGAAGGCATGTTGATCATGCGCTCGGTGAGGATGAGGCCGATTGGGGGGATGGGGGATTGCGAAAGGAGTTGGTTGAGGGGTGAGAGGGCGGGGTTGGCGGCGGCTTTGCCTTTGAAGTAGTTGATCAGGTCTTGGACGACGGGTTTTTCCTGTTGGGTGTTAGTCTGAAGATCAATGGTGTGAAGCTGAGAGGTGAGGAGACCATACCTTATGCTCCTGCAGGTTCAACACCGACAAAAAAGCATACGGATCCGACTCGTTACCATCTACCTTCACCGTCGAGCCCAACGTTGGCTGCGACAAGATCAAATCGGCCAGCGCGGACAAATCGAACATCTGGGCATCATTGTCGAATAATTGACGGAGGAGGTTCTTGAGACCGTGGAAATCGACAGCAGGTTGCGGGTCAAACCATTCGAAATCGACATTGACCATGTCCACGTCCTGGACAGAGGTTAGCCATCGTCTAGTGCAGGGCGCGGGGTGCGGGCCAGGTATCTCACGTCGTCGGAATCGGAGTCGCCGGCCTGCCCAGTACCACCCATTGGCACATCGCCGAGATCCTGCTTGCGTTTCCCCATGATTTTTATAGTTTTTTTGTGATGATGAGGAGGTGTAGAAGTCGGGGCAGTTTGGTGGTGTCTCGCCCACGGCCGCTTGCGAACTTTTTTTCTCTTATCGGTTGTTATCGGAGCCTGAGATCTATCTACGTCAATTGCTGGAGCTCGAGCACTGGTTAACTACGTAAGGCGTTGAACTATTTTCAATTTACTTGAGAAACACTGTAGGAATAGGTTTATCTGGGTTTTATCTAGGCTAGTTGGTGATAATCTATTCGTGGTACTAGATATTTATTGTCAGTGTCTGGTTTGGTTCACTTCTTGTATATTTCAACACGGTACTCTACCATGAATATACTTGATCTAAACATCATACTCCACCTCCCCAACAGTAGGCACCTTATTCAACTTAACGTCAAAAAACCTCGCAACAAGCTGCACACAATCCCAAATAACCTCCACCTCCTCCTTAGGTAGTCCCAACCTCCTCGTCCCCCTTATATGCCAATGAGTCTCATTCGGCAAATTCTGGCTCATAATCCCCGGCAACACCACGAGCTGCGTATCAATATCATCCAAAACCTGGCGATCCGACAAAAACAACCCATACGTAATTTCCTCCGACAACCACGAGAAATCCTTATGCGCCGCAAAAAGATTCAACGTGTCCGTGGTATCCCGCGAATAAAGCTTCTGCATCCACGCCGTGCCGCGCTCATGGTTCGATTCGTCGCACTGCCACCCGGGCCGGGTAGAGGTGTAATCTTTATCTTCTTCGCGTTCGACTTTGCCGATTGACAGGATTGCTTCGATGGGTTTGCAGACGCCGACTATGGGGACGGACTTGATGAGGGCTTCGCGGAGGCGGCGGACGATGGCTTGTCGTCTGGTCGGGGTTTTGTTGCCGGGTTGTGAGCAGAGGTGGAGGTAAAGTTGGTCGGCGCGTTCGGGGTCAGGACTTGCTGCTAGTGTGGCGATGGCGAGGATGTACCATTTTTCGGGGCCTAGGGTTGTGGTTTGGAAGCGGTTTTCGAGCTCGGTGAAGAGCTGTTGATAGGAAGGGTTGACTTCTGTTGTGGTTGAAGCGGTGGAGGAACTCATCGCTCGAGTTGAATGGGTGTGACGAGCCTGGCAGTGCGTGTGGAATAGTGATTTGCGAGATAGCAGAGGAGGATCTCTAGATTGAGGGTTGGGACTTGAGGAGGATATGTGTGGGCTTAGGCGTGTGTATGACAGACTCCGGTGGTGGGAGATGGTGGGGCATTGCAACGTCCATCCTGTGCAGCGTGATACGAGTGCTCTGCAGATGGGCACCATGGGCCTCGTCGGACTCTTGAATGCCATTGAACAATCAAAGGGCCGAATTTTCGAACTACTGCAGCTCTCGAGGAGAAGCCAATCAAGAGGACGACAGGAGACAGGTCTGGGCCAAAGGAATGGTTTCCCTGGACTGAGCCCCAGCAACCCTGGCGGAGGCGGTACTGGCCGGTATAGCCAAACGGAGAAAAATTATAACCTAAGCACACCTGGTAAAAGAAACCAACCCGACCATCAGAAGAGACCTGTCGATTGAATTCAGTTGCATAGGCACAGTCCTCCAAGGCAAGAGAAAAGTGGAGTAAACAAGTGGAGCACCGATGTTGTAAGACCTCAAACTACTAGACCCGCTTTATCTCCCCTCGACGATGTCACAACGACCACCTCCTGCCCTGCTTATCGCTCTCACTGATGCAAGCATCTCCAAAAAAACGAAGCAGACCCATCAAGCACACGATCAAATTCCCCAGTCTCAGTAATCATGTTAGCCATTCCGGCCACCCTGGTTCTTCGCCCCACTGTTATGATCTCAGTGACTCCAGCATGACATCACCCCCGATGACCTTGCTAGATATAAGACTGAGGTGTTGTCCATACTCACTAAGAAGCAACTACATTCCAAGCATCATCGTGCAATCTTCTACCTCTCCTATCTCCCATTCAATTTCTTTCCACATCTCCCCAAATTCAAACATCCAACATGTCAACCCACGCATCCAAAACCACTCACGGCTCCGGCCAGTCCAGCGTTGGCAACCGCTCTCTCTACGAGGCTGGTGACCAGCGCAACGAGCCTCAGTCCGTCATCAACGAGCGCGAGCGTTACAAGGAGGGCGTCAAAGGTAGCCACAAGAACCTTGATTCCAAGGATGAGCGCTCTATCGCCAATAAGCTCGCCTCGCAGAGCAACAAGCCCGACTCTTCGCACCATCACAACAACATCTCCAACCCGGAGGCGGAGTTGAGCAAGCAGGATCCTACCAAGCCGGTAAGAAAAAGAACAAAGCAACGATCTCCCTGCCCTTACGTGTACGGTTGTGGCTAATGCATATTTCTTGTTTCCAGGCCAAGATGCATGGTAACGCTCCCTCCAAGGGTGCTCAGATTGACGCCGAGCTGCAAGCTGAGGACGAGCAGCGTCTGCGTGACAAGGGTATTAAGAAATAGATTTGTGTTTCAATCATGCTGTTATGAAATGATCATGATACCTCGGAATGACATATCTGGGTCGAACTTTTGTATTTATCGGCGAAGATGATGGCGGGGGTTTGTGTTTTCCTGTACGATATGACGAATATTAGGGCCTCTTGCCTGCAGAAGCATTGAGAGCTTCGAATGAACTTTTCTTTTGATGAGATTATACGAGGCAAGTGTTATTATTCCATAGGCTGAGAATGGTGGTCATGATTCGTGATATAATATTAGGCATAAATCTACAGCTGGCTCGGGGTGGCCAGGTCACTATGGTACAGTAAATTTTGAAGTCCGGGGGGCTTTGCCCTCGGGAGCCACGAGTAAAGAAGCAAGAGCCGTACTGCTTTCCATCGTTTGACCATATCGAGAGGACACTGGCTGCTGCCAAGTCCTAGTATCTCTCAGATCAAAGGGAAGAGCTTTCAGCACGGTAGAACAGACAAGGCAGGCCCTGATGGTGGTGTGCTTGTCCCACGACAAGGTGCATTGCTTCGAAGCAGGCCCAACGCCTGAGGAAGATGCGTGGATCCCGTGTGTGGGGATATAGAATCATGACCACCCATGTGGCCCGAAGCGAAGAGAAAAATCAAGTTAAATACTTGATCAACCGCCTGGAGTAAATTTAGGATCATCGTCGTGCGGCTCGGCAAACACATTCTTCCAATAGTCCTCCACCTTTACGCAAAGGCCGGCCTTGTGCTCCCATGACTTGAACACATTTTCCAGGTGGCAGGTCACCCATTTGATCTCTTCCCAATAGGCCTTTTCCACATCATATCCGAACCGGCGAAGGGTATCGGGTGGTGCCGTCCACGCACGCGTATCGGATCCATCCTCTTTGATAGTAGGAGTGGTCTCCCAGCCCATGCCGAATACGTTATCGCCCGGGTTGAATTTGGGATAATTGGCATGGATGAAGAATATATGGGGAGGCGGAGCCACGGAAGGATCCTTGACTCGCCATTTATCTTGCGTGGTGAGAGCGTGGTCTTCACGTGGATCGGTCTGCGCCATGGCTGATCCGGATAGCTTCTCTCCATTTTGATGTCCAATGGCTTGGACTCTCTCGCTTACAGTGTAGAAGGGGGCGCCGAGGGCGGTAGCAGCGTGGAGGAACGTCTCCTTGTCGCCCTCGCCTGGCCCGCCTTGAGTCAACAGTCGGAAGTAATGCGAGGGTCCATAGAAATTGTAGTAGGCGGCCAGCAGCAGGGGGAAAAGATGAGTCTTCTTCGAGACCAGGAAAACACCCGTCTCGGAAGACTGACGCGCACTCATCGCCGGTGCCTCTTGACGCGAGATCTTGTAATATAAAGGGGACACTGACGAAGCCCAGAAGTCAGGCCAGGTAACCAAACCTGTCGAGGTAAAAGGTTCCGAGTCGAGTAGTTCCTCGGGTTTACCCAGTGGGAAACAGTCTGCATCCATCCAAACGATTTCCTCAAATGAGGAGAACAGAACGGCAAAGATCTTGAGCTGATAATGCTCGATGACATTCTTCCCCACCACGTCGGCAAGCACCAAGCACCGGGCATCGAGGCTGGGCAGAATATCATTACACACGTGCTTTTCATACTCGCTTGTATCCTTCATATACACCTCCACTGGCAAAGTCGACCCAGCCCGGCGAAGCATACGCAGAGTCGAGACAAACACCGGTAAATACGTCGCGCCAGCAGTCGATACCAAGCCTCGTTTTCCCGGGGTATGAACGGGTTTTAAATCCTTCCCAGCCTTCTTGGTATCTTCTACAAAGTTGGCATGCGCATCCTCCATGGCTTTCTGATCGGCTTCACTCATCACCGTCAGGTCAGGTCGCGGGCTGTCCTTGACCGGGTCGAAATGGTTTGCGCCGGCATCGCCATTCTTCGCGGGAGGCGCGCAATTGGGATTGTGACGTTCGAGAATAGGTTGGAAAGCTTTCCAGAAATCTTTCTGGCGTTCGACGAGCGGGACTTCGAAGGCGGTACTTGGGACGACGGAGACGGTGGAGGATGCGGTGGTCGGCGTCCAGTAGAGATAGATAATGCAGACCAGGATTGTTGAGAGTAAAGCGAGGACAAGGGACCGGACCCGGCCCGGCCTAAACATCCCCATTGTGTTTTGAGTGGCGGGCCAGGGTTCAACGAAGTGTGGAGGCTTTAGATTGTTCGTTTAGTGACGAACAGGGGGATGTAGCCGACGGCGCACGGGCCGATCAACTGCCTGACGGAGGTTCAAGTCGGCAATCAGAAGAGGATGGAATGGAGTGGTGGTTGGATGGCTGTCAAGAGAATAGCATGATAGGAGGGACAAAAGGAGATGGCGATGCTAGAGAGCAAGTAGCTAGGGAGCGGATCAGATCCGAGGAGAAAGTTGAAGTGGAAACGGGAGCCAGTAGTACTAAGTCCCGTCGGGAAGAACGACGGGATCCTTGGCGGAGGCAATTATTACGGTGGTTGAAACAGATATATGAAGATTGGGAGGTAATCGAGGTATTTGAAGTTATACAAAGTATAGGAACTAGAAGAATATATGAGAGATGGAAGAAATAATCATTGAATTTGTTTCATTGTTTAGTTGCTTAATGAATATGCTAGATAACATCATAGCTAGTTCTTTCTCCGCATCTGATGACCCTGAGACATGAGACAAGCTATCGAACTAGCACCTCCAACTATTGAACAGTTTGATATTCGGGAACTGCTAGTTGACACTGCTTCAGTAATGAAACACGCCCATCTGGGTGGCTTCGGTGAGGCTTCTAGCTCAATCCTGCTGGCTCAGTGGCTCATGGATCCCATCCCCATGCGGCTAAAACCCTCCGTTAGATCATCTTGGATCATCATGATCACCCTGGCTAACGAGATCAACCAGTGGAGAGCGACATTGCAAGCCAGTCTCCAGTAGTATCGTAGGCTTCTGCTGCTCAACTAAACCGCAGATCCTCCTTCACCCAAGGAGATATCATCCTACAGTCATCGACTGTACTGTAGTCTACGACTATCCACCGCCCCCTCCAAAAGCCAAAGCCAAAGCCAAACTCAAAGCCCCGAAACTCAAGATTACCAACGACATCCGAACACCCCGACTCCCTCCCCCAATCTGAGATCTGAGATCTTTCCTCACTCCTCTCTACCTCAAGCTCTCCTTTTCAACACAGTCTGATCCCATTACCTCTTATCGCACCCGCCGCACCCGCTGCACCCGATCGCCATCCTTCGAGATCCCAGTCCGTCTTCTCCGAGGGCTCAGATCCTGGCGCAAGCCACTCATTCGCCTCCCGGTCTTTTCTCCTCCTCCGCGGCCGACGACGCCTCCTTTCCTCTGACCAGTTCAAGCCTTCCCACCCATGGAGCCCCGCGAGGGTCTATCCTGTTCAACTCGCCCATAATGCCCGAGACTCCGGCCCGCCAGACTCGGGAACCCGCGGCCAAAGGCAAATCCCGCAAGACAGAGCCAAGCACGGCACCCATCCGAAAGCGCCGCAAGAGAACCGTCGTGAGCGGTGCTCCCGATGACTGCTTTGCATGTGCTAAGCGAGGGGCCCGGTGCGACCGGCGCCGGCCCTACTGCTCCCAGTGCCTCGAGATGGGTCGCGAGTGCTCTGGATATAAGACTACCCTGACATGGGGAGTGGGAGTTGCCAGTCGAGGCAAGCTGCGTGGTCAGAAATTGCCTGTCATGGAAGCGGAAGGGGATTCGTCGGCGAGTGGCTCCAAAGGAGCGCAACAAACAGCTGCATCGAGCAGCCAGAGTCCGCCCTCGTCGCAAATACCTTCAAATCCGCCTCCGCTACCCGCTGCGGTACCTCTGACAGGAATGACTGCCCCCATGATGGAGGCGCCAGTCGTGAACTCCATTGAGTCAGATCAAAGGCATCTATCCGCCCTGTCGATGGTCCCAGATATGCCAGCAGGCATGTCATGGGCCATGGACATGCCTGATCCACATACATGGTCCAACATCCCGGCTGCGGCACCTCAAATATCTGGGCTTCCTTTACCTACTCGACCAATGGTCGCCAATCGCTCCAGTCCTAGCATCAATTCAGAGGCTTCAATGCACTATGCACCGACCTTGAGCCCCGAGGCCAATTTCGCTGCTCCCGTGTGGCCAGTCGCTCAAAATTGGCCGGCCCCAAATGCGACATCGCCAACACAAGATGTGGACGAAGAATATGAACGAGAAGACTATAAACGCTCAGTTCTGTGGGATTCGGGTCATAGCCCGTCATACTCGCAGATGCTTCTGGCAAGATCGGTCGGGCGCACCCCTCGTCTACGATACCTGATCAGTTATTTTGCCGAAGTCATTGCCCCAATGATTGTCGCCTTCGATACCCCTTCAAACCCCTTCCGCATTCAAATCCTCCGCCTGGCTCAGGATAGTCCCGCGTTGCAAGAGGCAATTGCAACTTTGGCCACAAGCAATCTACGCCAGCGCCGGGAACGAAATCATACGTCCACCGAGCGAACCTTGCCTGCACGCATGTCTTCGATGGCCCATCGAGCGCTGACCGACCAAGCATTCCAAGATCGATACGGTATCTCAGTTCCTGAGGGTTATGCTCGGGAAGAGAATCACCATCGCGGAATGGCTGTGAAGGCCTTGAATGCTGATCTGGCCGATCCTCGTCGCAGACTGTCGGACTCGGTATTAGCAACGCTACTGATTCTTTGTCTGTTTCACGGTTGCGATACTGGTGTAGCCGAGTTTCGAACACAGTTTGCCGGAGTCACGCGACTACTTGCCATCCGCATGCGCCATTCCCCTATCATCTCGGATGACCTCAAGTGGTTTATCCGCATGTTCTCGTGGTTTGATACCCTGACTGCGACCACGAATAATCGTGATGTGCAGCTTCGCGGAAAATGCTTAGAGATCAGCTCCATCACCGACGGAGAATGGGGCCTCGAGAATCTAGCCGGCTGCGATGGCCGTTTATTCAAGCTGATCTCTCAGCTCGGCCGTCTTAATCTGCTCAGCCAGGACCAACAACCCACTGAGTCTCGCCCTGCCGATGTAAATACTCCCTCCGCATCTCTCCCTCCAGATATGGTGTTCCCTGGCTGGAACACCGTCACTCCAGGCGCTGTCCCTGGGTTCATGCCATATGGCTCTTCAATACCTACTCCCCCGCAGAGCAGCGATCAAGCTAGGAAACCGTCGTCTGCCGCATTCTGGACTGAATGGTATTCGCTACGACAACGCCTCGAATCCTGGCGATTCGACCCACCGGCCCAAGCCTCCTTCCCCTCTCCACCTCTATCCGATTCACACCTATCCTGGAGCTCACCCACTTTTATACCCGCCCCCACCACTCCCTCAATAACATACCAAGTCGCACCAGAGAACCTCCAGGATATCTACCAAATCTCCGAATGTTTCCGACACGCCGCACTCCTCTACTGCGAACGCCTCGCCGAACCAAGCCTACCCTCCCAACACCCACGCATTCAACACCTAGTCCATCTCGCCATGCACTGCCTCTGCGCCGTCCAGTCCGATGTATACCTCCTTTGGCCCCTCTTCATCGTGGGCTCGGAATGCGTCCAAGAAGATCATCGGGCTGCCATTCGCGCCCGCTGTAAGGATATCTCCAAGGACTCGGGCTTTGTAAATAACCTCTCCTGCCTGGAACTGCTGGAAAAGATCTGGGCAGATCACTCAGACGAGTCTTCGTACCCCGTGTATCCCTCTGAGATGGGCCCGTCGCAGCCGCTGGATGGTAACGGGAGTCCAGCTCCGTCACAAGTTTTCCGTTGGTCTCGCGTGATGCAGGCTAAGCGGGGGGATGGAGAGTACATGGTGGTGTAAATAGCCTGGATCTCCGTCTGTATTCTTTGGATCGAGCCCGCGTCTCGAATCTCTCTCCGGGCTTTGTAATTAGAAGGAATTTTCTGTGAATAGCCTTTCTATGTTGGCATCATTTGGATCATGTTATTTGTCTGGTCAGACTGATTGGCTGGATGATTGGTTCTTTTGGTCTTCCTTTCTTGGCGGTGTCCAATGGAGCTTGGAGCCTGGAGCTTTGCGGCTTTGATGAATATGATACCATTCTGCACACACCTACTATATGCATTATCTTAAGTTGACACTGCTGGTGACGTAGTCCTATCATACTACGGTCAGTGACTGCGCCGAAAAGAGACAAGAGTGCTGAATCTCTCAATACCATGAGATGTGACCCAGCACTATTCCTTTACAAGTGAAATAGCACAGTTATTACCAAGTGGTAGGTATGAATCCGCCGAAGCCAGTCCATGTCAAGGTTCCCTACTACTCCTTCATCTTGGGAATCATTCAAAACATACCTCAAACGTTGTTCCTGGGACCGGAAATGTTACATTGTTGAGACAATGCCTGTTAGAGTGAGTTAGAATGTCACGAAGCTCATAACCGACCTAAGCAGCTCTAAAGTCCGGGGTGCAGCAACAACGGAGCTTGTGTGGGGCGCTAGAACCGCGAACAGCTCCCTCCAGTGGCTGTCTTCTAGAGCGACTCCAGCGACTCCATCGACTCCAAACATCGACAATTTACTTCATGGGTCCATACAACCACACCTTTCCAACCACGATATCTAACCGAGTGAAACCTCTCGCCAATGGCTATAGCCGAGCAAAATATTCCAACAACCCCCTTTTTTCCTTCCAGAATGTGAGCGCGAGCTAGGGCTCAGGGTAAGGGCAGCCACAGCGCGGTATGTGATCAGTGCGCGCACAACGCACAGTCATTCGAAATTGGCTATTGAAATCCAAAATTTCAGAGGAAAAAGATGTTTGTTGTGTCCCTTGAGCCGCATCTCTATCTCCTCTTCCCAAATTTGGCTCGAGTCTAGGTCGACTCATTGCTAACCAGCCATACTTTGTTTTGATTTCTCAACCCCAACCCCAGCAAGGGGTGCTGTGCTCCATCAAATTGATTCATCAGATGCGTGGGAATCGACACCGAAGAACCGGTCCTATTGGACTGTGCACGCAGAGTTTTTCTTTTTAATTAAACACCAACCAGGATTGCGAAATTAAAAATTTCAGAGCATGGACCATCGCGGCTTGATAATTACTGGATTCCGAGTTGTGACCGTTCGAGAAAGATGGACTAAGTTTATGGGTACGCCCGGGTTTTGATGCCCCTGAATTCCATTCTGTATTTCTAGAGGTACGGGGCGGAGTACGTACGGAGTACGGAGTACGATTAGCGTAATAATTGATTCATATTGATTCATTGAGGTTGTGCAAAGACCTGTCGCACTACGGAGTACACGGTTTATAACTACGTACAGGAAGGTGGTAGTCAGCTTGCCAAAACCCTGTCGCAGAACCGGGTTCGTAGTGTGATATGCATATGTATAAGCGCTGATACATTTATTGTGATATCACTTCTAGTAATCAAAGCTTTCTCGCATCCTCACACAGGGAAATGCACCTGCCAGGCTCCATGCCGATTCGCGCAGGCGGATGTTCCTACATACTCGCATCCAGGCTATGCCGAGGGAGGCTGGATAAATGACGGATATGCGCCAGGCTCCTCTCCCCATGCGTCTTAGAGGCCGCGGCGAGCCGGTTGGCGCAGCCCCGTTCGAACTTCTTTGTTGCGTTCCCCGGCGGTCCACTAACCCGGATCAATGAGTGATCATCCCCTGCTGTGCACGCTGACTGTTTCCTGGTGTGGTGTGTGGGCCTTGCAGACTTACCGGCCCGCGGGACTGGGGCTTTGTTAGGTCCAATCCTCGTTTTCTGGAAGGCCTGGCTGTAATTCCACGGAAGGACAGGCCTGCTGAGGTTGGTTGTGTTTTCAGCGCTGTGTGCCCCTAGCTGAGGGTGCCTGATTCAGCTATGTGTGTAACCACAGACTTTGCCGGTATCTCTAATAGGAGGTGTTGATTTGAAATAATAAAAGAAGGAACAAGAACAGTCTAGAGTACTCCGTGCTTGTGAATGAGTTTATATCTCGGGCGTGGGTACTCCGTTCAAGGTACTCGATACACATAGATAGTGCAGCACACCGTTCTGGCCGCGCGATAATGAACCAATATCAAAAGCAAGAAAATTAAATACCAAGAAAATAGATAACAACAATAATCAATCAGACTTTAGTTTCACAAAGCCGAAGAAAAAGCAAAAAATAAAACTGGACGCCATGTGCGACAATGACTGATCGGCGATGCCTACTGGTGGCGCAGGCGTAGACTCTGTTTGGCTGCCTAGCAAGAAATCAAGACTCAAGGGGGCCAGGATTTTCTCGAAGGGTTGACTCATCGATAGTAGAGAAAATTGACCTGACCAGTGAGATGAGAGCGCATGAGGTCGCTGTCCATAGCCCTTGATTGAATACCCAGGTTGGTCCTGGAATGCCCTGCGATGGCCTCTGTAAGGATTGCGGTTGGACGTTTGGGCATTTGCATGCTTTTCTTTTTTGTTTATTTTATCCCTGCGGTTGGTGCGTGAGCCTAGGAAAGGGTGGTCAGCAGGTATTATGAGGCTCTGGTATGAGTCTTTCACTGGTTTACAGTGTGTAGTTCTCATGTATAAGTGTTCTTTGTATGGATGAGGGTTGGTTGGGTGGTTGGTCTACAAGGGTTGTTTCGTGAGATTCGAGAGTGGACCCTAGTGTTGGACGTCATAGGCCTGAACTATGGGCGGAGATGGGGTTTCGAAGCAGCCAATCTACTTCTAGACGAGCCGGCTGACTCGTAACTCGTTAGTTATGGGAGTCGCTTAGGGCTGGACTGGTGCGGTCGCACTGGCGGTTGACCCACGTGAACAATGAGTGTACTGTGTTTATTCGTTCATGCCTGCATCCGAGTAGTAATCCATATGATGAAGATAAACTGCCATAACATTGTGGAATGAAACCTTATATGCGAGCAATCAAGTGTAAGAGACACTGTCTATGAGATATTCGCCACTCTCCGTCTATATAGTTTCATCTATTCTCCCGTACCATCATGGCCATTAGACGACATGATAGAACCACTATTTTCGTAGTGGGCTGAGCAATTACGAATATTTAAAATCCCACACAAATAATTCCCAGTCTAGACTCTCAATAGGCTCAACTAATATAGTACTATCACTGTTCTCCAAGTTGCGGTCTGCGAAACCCTCTCCATCAAACCCCGTTTTGGCCCAAATTGCTGCCCAGCGACCTCGCAGCGGTAAAGCCCATGCGTGGTCCGTGATGTTGCCCAACAAGTACAGTATCGAGGTTTGTGTGTGTGTCAATAAGAAAGCTAGATGGAGTTGGTTCTTTTGTTCTGAGGGTAAAATTTGTTAATTCGTGCCTTTGTTCTTGCCATGGCAACGTGCTCTGTATAGTGGACACCCAACAAGATAGCGGTTTGAGAAATGGGTCTGTGGAGTCAGAACCGCTGGACGAGACGGGACCGCCCGTCAAAACTGACGGGATGCGATCGAGTTGCCGCGAGCCAACCATGGAACCAAATGGATATTTTCAACGACTACAAGAGTTCTGTGTTCAGGTGCTGTGCTCTGGTTTGTCTGCCCGTTTGCTTATACCGACATATACCAACATACCGACATACAGTACATCATATGATGTATGTAGAGTTAGTTGGGTGGTGCTGACGCTCATGTTGGGCAGGTCCGGTTTCCAATAACTACGAGGACTGGACTACTTTATACACCCTCTGCACCCAACATGCCGTAGTTTACTTTCCAAAAAGGTCCTGTAGCGAGTTGTCTACCCGGGTGTTCATGCAAAGTTGAGCTGTACAGGGTGGCATGGCCCATCGATATCGTACCCATAGTTTCTGGAAAACCGGCACATGGGCGACCGATTCCCCTATCCAACAAGATCTCGACACGCTGTCTAGTGGTTGATATTTGGATGCACTAAATCTAGCAGGGCCAATAGGGCAGCATATCAGTATGGGCTGGGTGCTGGTTTTTTTTAGTGGCGACATCAGCCGCCCCATCTGGATCGTTTTCATAGTGCAAAATATAGAGGAAGGATGGTCATCGAGTCATTTTAGTGTCTAGCTAGAGTCATCGTTAGGTATCTGCCTTGTGTCTGTGTCGCGATCCCAACTATCTAGCCCTGTAGTTGGCCGGTGCCCGAAGGTCAAGCGGGCCAACGAGGAGAAAGAGACCCAGTCAGCAAGCGCAGATGTTGGTGTCGTATCCAGGGTGTTAGTTGTGAGGTTTAGATGTCTCCATCTGGACTAGTCTGAGGGGTAGCCCTGTGGACAGGCTGTGGGAGGAGAGGGGAAAGAGCAAGTTCGATGAGAAGGTATTAGATGGTTTGTCGAGAAACTGGACTGTTTATAAGATCAGAATGACTGCTGTTCGTTAGGTCGAGTTGAGTCATAGTTAGTGTCATGGGGCATCAATATCAAACCTTGCGGATATCTGGGATATTTGTCGAGGGAAGTATAAGAAGGATGGTTACCCTCTTTTGTACTAGATAAATCATCATTACCTCATTTATCTGCTTAACATACTTGGTACTTTTCCCAGGAAATCCGAATACCTGTAAATAATCCTTGTTATTGCCACTTGCCATAACGCCAAACTGCACAGCCCCGGCGGGACTGGCCTCCCTGATTGGCACTCCAGTCCAACCAACAGGCACCCAAAGGTCCCAAAACCCTTGTCCAAGACCCAAAAAAGATCCAGAAAAAAGAGACAGAAAAAAAAAATTAAAAATAAAACGCCTCCTAAGCGGGTGCTGACCTCCTTGGGATCCATCGCTCTCCCTTGGAAATTTTCCCACATCTCCACTTTGTTCCCCCGAAACCACAAAACACACACACACACACTTCCACTTACACTTCCCCTCTCCTTCTCTCGGTTATCATTCTTCCACCTTCCACTACTTCCCCCATATACCGGGAAGTTTTCACAAACTTGACTGAGACTCGTGGTTTATCGAGTCCTTTATACTACGAAAACAAGATACCCCTGGATCTCGACAAACCCGAGATCTAACCAATATCTACGACCTCGCTAGGCTTCATACCTGCTTCGTCCGCCAACCTCGACCCCTTTCGCGTCTGTCTGGTTCAGACCGAACAACGTTCAAATGCACTCTCGGCACATTCAGCTTCAACCCTCCTCCTCTCTCCGATCGGAAACCGTACCACGGTGACGGTCCTACTCAAAAAAACAACATATTGGGACTTGCTTTCACCCTTCGGCGTCGTTTTGCTGTTTGCGCACGATATCCTGTATAATATATCTGGGTTGATCGGTTTCTGTTTTTGCCGTTGTTCATTTTGCGTCTGATTTTTCCACTTCCTTGGTTCTTCTGGTCTTGACTGGTTTCATTTTGGTCCGGTTTATCCTTGGGGAGTCATATCTCTTTTCGACTTACTTCTTACTCCGTTTACTCGTCATTATCGCCACCTCCTAGCGCGAACCCCCAACGGACGAATATCACTCCGCCGGACTCAACACGCTTGATATCGCCTTATATCGATTTACTCTCGCCTATATATCAGCCTACGTTTGCCTGTTGCCCATGCTCGTTCGATCTCGATAATGTATCATTACTCCAGTCCACCCCAGGGGTGGTCGACCTACGACTACACTCAGTCTCCTCCAACATCGCAATACTACGCGCAGTATGCCTCTCAGTATGCCAACGCATACGCTTCGCCACGAGGTACCTCGCGACGACACACCCGCAAGGCCAGCTACACGGCCACCACCAAGGAGCCCGGCTGGCACTCGACCTACCCACAGTCTTACTACGAGGCAACGCCCGAATATGGCATCCCGTCGCGCAAGCACGATCATGTAAGTGCTTCTTTTGCGGGACCCAAGCACCGTCGCTCCCGTACGACGGGGCATCCTGCGGGGGATGGCCTAGGCGCCGGCACGGGCACCGGCTTCAAATTTGGTTTCCATCCGTCATCGCAGCAACCGCCCATCTTCGTCGATGTGGCGGACGCATTTGATACTCCGCACCATGCCTCTTTTCACAAGACGCAGCCGCCGCCGCCGTACGAGGCCCAGCCTCAGCCTCGCCCTGCCCGCCATGGCCGTCCCCCAGCAGCTGCTGCTGCCCAAACCTCCACGCCGCGAGATGGCCCCGGCCAGCATCGTCGACCCGCGTCGACCTCTTACCGCAAATCGTCAGCCGCTGATTCTCACTTTTACTTCACCCAGGCTCCTAACCACGAGGACATCGAATCAGCTCGTCGCTCTCGCGCCCGTCGCCAGTCCACTTCCACCCGTACACCGTCGAAGCCCAAGCCAGCACCGCCTTCTTCGAAACCGCCACCCGTTGCCACCGAGGAAGACGCCGAGCGCGCGGGGATTCCACCCGGCTACTCGACCAAGAACTGGGACCCGACTGAAGCTCCCATCATCCTGCTCGGCAGTGTCTTCGATGCGAACTCCCTCGGCAAGTGGATCTACGACTGGACCGTCTTCCACCACGGCGCATCAACTCCCATGGCCGACGTCGCCGGCGACCTGTGGCTACTCTTGATCAAACTCGCCGGCAAGGTCAAGCGTGCCGACGAATGTCTCCCACGAATCCAGAGTCCCGACGCGCAAGATATTGTCGAGGATTTCCTCGAAAGCGGCGACCGCCTCTGGAACCGATTCAAGAAGCTGCTCAAGGCTTGCGAGATGTTCATGTGGAAGGCGGCTAAGCGGGAAAGTGGCAAAGGGCAGGTTTCCATGGGTCGTAATGCAGGGTGCGAGTTTGTCGACTCGATCTTTGGTCGTGATCGCGAGCTTGAGAATACGGAGAAGCTGATGAATAGTATCCGGTTGTGGAATATGCGGTTCGACGCTAATTGCGAAGATATTCTGCGTCGGCCGTCAGCGAAATAGATGATTGGAAAACAAAAGGCCATCATCATACATCCACAAAATACCGGGGAACAGACATTTATCGGCATTATCGGCTTCTTCGATATCCTCTCTTCTACCACGGCAAGAGTGATTTCCTAACAGACATTTGGAGATTTTTCTCGTCTGTTTTTTTCTTCCTTTTCTGTTTTCTATTACTGGAGAGCATTTTGATACTCTGGTTGAATTGCATTTGCAGCGCGTTGGGTTACTGGCACTGGCTGGGTTTACTCGTTACAATGGTCGCTCTATTTCTGCGTCTGCGTCTCTGCTTATTTGGATCAATCGGCAGCTCTTTTTCTTCACCACCCAGTCGGTGGTGACAATCCTTTTCATCCTCTTCATCCTCCTCTACAACCTCCACCTCCATCTTCCTCCCTCTCAAAAAAGCTCATAGTTTCGGCGCCTCATTTTATCCTGCTTTTACCATTTTCGTTCTCGTTTCCCTCTCGGGGCGGCGTCTTACTATTTATTCTTTTATATTACCCGGCATGGCGTTAATCTGTCAATGCTCTTGCGTTCTATTTCTGTTGTCGTTGATGCTTGTGTCATTCTGTCTTTGGTGATACCATCTCGCGATTCCTCTATTTCATTTTCTATCAGGCTTTTTGGATTCCATTTTTCCTTTGTCAACCACCTCTTTCCTTTTCCTTGATTTTGTGGCCTGATTTCTGTTTATCTCTTTCTTTCCTTTGCTCTCGCCTTATTGGCGATTCTGTTGAGGTCGGAGGAATAGGGTTGTATATAGCGAAACTACGACCTCAGCAGCCTCTCTCGTCCGAGCAGGCCACAAGATATCCACTCGTTTAATCCAAAAGCCATTACAATACCATCTGAACTTGACCTTGACCTTGAATTTTAGATCTTGAATTTTACAAGTACTCTTTGTCCCCACGCTTACCCTGCACGTCATCTTATTTCCACGTGTAGTTGTATCCATGATCGTACATAATCGCCTTATCTACCGTAGTCTACAAAAGAAAAGAGAAACTAACCTAAACTACCCCCACCTCCCCTCTATCCAACGGGCACCTTCAACTACCTAGCACAGTCAATAATCAAGTAATGATAATGTAAGTAAAACGCCACAATTCCGCCCAACATACGCGCCATAAGCACCCAACGCAACCTTACACCATGCACACGGCGCTTACCTACCCTGCACATACATCATAACCCTACCCTACCACCCAATCCACATCTATTCCCGTCAGCAAGAGAAAAGCAGGTACTAACCCCGCCAATGACGGCACATCTGATGTCACCCCTCCTCCCCCTCCGCGCTGTATGTACTGTAGTCGGTACTTACACTAGACGGGGCCCGGGCGTGTGCATTAACCTGCATGTGTGACGGGTGTGACGGCGATGCTGAGTGGTTGATTATGGGCATTGGTGCCGCGGGGCAGGGGGTGTTCTGGGTTGTTCTGGTGGGACGGGAGGGGTAGGTAACTTACCAAGAAGCTAAGTACCTACAGGACAGTAGATGGTTGGTTGGTTTGGGGCCTGGCCTGGATTAGAGGTGTGTGGCGATCGAATCAGGATTTAGTGGTGAAGGTTGTTGTGTGGTTTTAATGGTTGGGTGAGTGGAATACCCTACAAGGTTAGTTATTATTGTAAATGGTTGGATGAATGGATGGAAGGGATTACTTGTTACAGTAGTTGTATGAGGAGAAGAGGGGGAGGGGTGAGATTATCGTGCTTATGCCAATAATGCTTATGGTGCTGATGCTAATGCTGACGCTGCAGATGCAGTGGTTCTGCTTCTAGAATGTTGAGTATGAACACACGTGCATGCTGTGGAGGGTTATGACTGGACGGTCTATTTATAGAGGATCTTATCTCTAGACATACTACTGTATACAATTCGTGCAGATGTGCATGTACATTTAGTAGGGCTATGATCTATACAAGTCCGTTGGATTCTTTCAAATGTAGTAAAATCAAAGCAAAACCAATCGCCTCGTTCTATAGTCGTGATGCAGTCATCAAATCAAGACAACAAATCAATATCTAGCTAGATCTCATATTCGTAAATACTCATGACATAACCTCAGTAAACAAAGCAATTAAATAGGCTCATCGCGAGGTTCAACCAGAATCTCATTAACAGAGACATACTCTGGCTGACACAACGCATGCACAATCGAGTTCGCCACATCAGCAGGCTCGAGGATTTTCGCGCCAGAGGGCTCTCCATACTTCTTCACGGCCTCGGCATCGGTAGACATGCCCAACAGCGGCGTGGACGTGTTACCGGGCTGAATGCTAGTAACTCGCAGACCCATGCCCGCTGTCTCGAGACGAAGAGCTTGCAAGGTTGCCTCGACGAAGAACTTGCTGGCAGAGTAGACACCCAGACCGGGGAAGACCTTGCGGCCTGCATCGGAGGAGATGGCTACAATGTGACCCTTGCCGCGAGAAAGCATGCCGGGAACGGTGGAAGATAGGGAGTTGAGGATACCCTTGCAGTTGACATCGACGGTGCGCTCCCACTCGTCTGTCTGGACGTTGGCCATCATGGTGAAATACATCACACCAGCACAGGCAACGAGAATGTCAACTGGTCCAAGCTCGTCATTGGCGGCCTTAATAAGCGCTTCCGTCTGGGCTTTGTTGGTGACATCTGTTGAGACGATAATACACTTAACACCATGAGACTCGACCTTGCGCTTAACAGACTCCAGAACATCTTTGCGGCGGGCACCCAGTGCGACAGAGCAGCCTTGCTTGGCCAAAGCCTCGGCCACAGCGGCTCCAATGCCGGAGGATGCACCGGTAACGACAGCCACCTGGCCGCTGAGCGGACCTTTCTTGGTGAGCTGCACAGCGCGTTGGAGAGCATTTTGACGGGAAGGAGCCCGGGGAAGCCATCCACGCGCGAACCAATGCCGGGTGTAGGTCTCCAGGAGCAGACTATCCACCTTGGGCCGCTCTACAACCGCCCGGAAGGGCCTGGTCAGGGAGTTATCGAGAACGACAATGCCACGGAGGAACTCCACTGTCGGCATACCGCTGCGCAGAATATCAACAGTGAAGGAACCATCACCGCCCTTGGTTGTGCCTCGCTTCTCAAACCACATTGCCACCCACTCATCCCAGGAAAGGGGTTGCGTGGGGTAGCCGAGCTCCTTGAGGTTCTCAAACACGGAGCGGGTGTTGACAGGGTTAGGGTCACCCAGATGGAAGACGGTCTGATCGGCCTGGGTCTGTGTGGAAAGGTGGATGATCGATTTACTGACAAAGTCCACAGGAGTCATCTCTGCACGCCAGCCCTCGACCTCTGGAGCATAGCCGAGGCGGATCGACTCGACGATCAGGGCAGTCAAAAGATCCCATGCATTAGCAGAACCCGTGAGACTGTGACCGCTGATAGTACCGCAACGGTGGATCTTGACAGGCAAGCCACGCTCGCCAGCCTTGAGGACGAGTTGCTCAGCCACCCACTTGGTCTGGCCGTAACCATCCAGCAACTTGGTGGGAACGTCCTTCACATCCATCATGGTATTCTCGGACCAACCGTTCTCACCAGAAGGCGGCAAGACACCATTAGTAGAGACGTACTGCACCGTAGCACCACCCTTGGATGCCAGACGGAGAATCTCCCTGGTTCCACCAATGTTGGCTCCGCGCAGCGCAGCATAGGGGTAGACCAGGTTAACGGTAGCAGCGGCATGAACAATAACTTGAACACGGCCCGCAAGCTCATCGAATGCCTCAGAGGACAATCCAAAGTGAGGACGAGACAAGTTACCGGGAAGGATCTCGACACGCTCCATGAGGGTGTCGCGCCAGAGGCCCAAGTCCAGCAAGTTTCGGCGGATACGGGCGACACCTCCAGCCTGATCATCGTCTTCCGGATCAGTGAAACGTACAAGACAGATAATCTTGGCGGATGTGTTTTCGAGAAGGTCACTGAGCAAGAAAGCGCCCAAGAAACCGGTCGCACCAGTCAAGAGCACGGTGTTTGCTTCGGCGATCGAAGTAATGGATGCATTGGCAGGAGGCTTGATATCCTCGTCCAGAGTGGAATCGGCCAGCAAGACGGCTGGGAGGTCTGCTTGCACGGCAGCAGTGTGGCCATCTCTGACAGCGCGCACAGTCTCCAAATGTCCAGCCAGGGTCGTGTTGTCTGCAAGACGGGGGATAGGAACGCGGAATCCAAAATGCCTAGAAAGCCGCGAGGCCAAGTCGGCCAGAGACAGAGAGTGGCCACCCAGGTCGAAGAAGTTATCCTCAGGCTTGAGAAGAGTCTTGGAGGTTTTCAGAACGGTGGCCCAGATTGCGGCAATATCGTTGATGCCGATGGGATCCTTGTCGACCGTCTGATCGCTACCGCTGGGGCTGGCGCTGCGAGGTGGAGGGAGACTCTTGAGATCGACCTTGCCAGACACTTCATGCGTTGGCAACTCACCCAACTCAACCCACAAAGCAGGGATCATGTAGTGAGCAAGGTAGGGCTCGAGAATGCGACGGGCCGCGGGGCTGTGTCCAGTCTCGTTGATCTCAACTGCCGGCCGCTCTCCAGCAGCCTCCTTATCAGCCACGATGTATGCAACCAGCTGGCGCTCCAGTCCCTCGCCATGAGCAACCACAGCGCAATGGCTTACCGCCAGATACTGGCAGATGTCACTCTCAACCTTGGCCGGCACCACAGAGTAGCCGCGGAGCTTGATCATCGAGCCGACACGACCGGTGATTTCCAGAAGGCCCGAGGGCAACTTGCGGGCCAAGTCGCCCGTTCGGTACATGCGCGCACCGGGCGTGGAATCGAACTTGTCAGGAATGAATGCCTTGGCGGTGGTCTCGGGGAGGTTGAGGTATTCCCGTGCTAGCAGGTCTCCTCCAATGAAGAGTTCACCTGCCGTGCCCGCCTCGACCTCCTGTCCACTCTCATCCAGAATGTATGTGTGTGCTGGGTCGAGAGACGCACCCACCGGGCAGTACAGCGACTCGGTATCGATAACTTCACGGATATCTCCGCATGCAATTTCGTGGGTTTCACAGGCGCTATAACAGTTGAGGAGACGGGTATTGGGGAGGGCTTTGATGGCCTTGCGGGCGAGGTCGGTGGTCACCACCTCGCCGTTCAGCCAGAGGGTGCGCAGCTCAGGAAGACGAGCGGCAATTTGAGGGTAGCGAGCGAGCACGGTCGCTAGCAGGGTCGGGGTCATGAGAGTCTCTGTGACTCGCTTGGCGGCCAGTAGGTCCACCAGCGCGGCCGGGTCATAGCTGGCATCGTCGGGCACCGCCACGACGGTAGCACCTCGTAGCAGTGGACGCAGCATCTCCCAAATAAAAAAGACATTGCAGGCCACTCGGTCTCCCGGCTGCAGGTCCTGTACACCGAATCTCAAGTTGTACGAGAGTACGGGAGCCCGCTGTGGGTTCGCAATACCCTTGGGCTTTCCCGTCGTGCCCGACGAGTACGAGACAAATGCCAGACGATCCAAATCGTCTTCAGCCGGTAGAGGAGTTGCCTCTTTAGCATGGCCATTAATCTCTTCCGCCGGCTTGTCCAGAACAATCAGTGGGCATTGCGCCTTGACCTTCTCGACCTCGCTCTGGTGGGTGATCACCACGGCGGGGTTGGCATCGCTGATGACGTCCGCCAGCAGACCCGTGGGATAAGCCAACTCCAGCACAAGGAAGGCACCGCCCGCGCGCAGAGCTGCCAGACAGGCAATCACGTAGTGAGCACTGCGAGGCAGGAGCACGCCGACGAGCGAGTCCCGACTGACGCCAAACAGGCGCAACCGACTAGCGAGCGCTTCGACCTCGCTGTCGAGTTGCCCATAGGTGTATGTGATGGCGTCATCTTCCAGGGCGATGGCATCAGGCGTCGCCTGCGCTTGTTGTTTAAACAGGGTCGGCAGATCCTTGCCGATGTCGATAAAAGCCATGTTGATCTCGAATGTTTCACAAGATGAGGTTTTGGATTGTAGGAAGTTCTCCCGATTCACTATTCACAGATTATCGTGAGGAGGTAGGAAAGAATGTTGGAATGGCGAATTCGGTCTCGGACGACAAAAGTCGTATGCCAAAAAGCAAAAATGACGCCGGCGTTCGGTATTGGGTTGGGTCCTCGTCGATGACTACCAGGATTGTCTGCGGAGGGATCTGGTCATTGGTGTATGGACCACACTGTCTGTCTTCCGCGATGCTGGTGGAAGGTTCGCAAAGAGGCACACTGAGATAGAAAGAAGGAAAGACCACCAGACCCAGAGAAAGAAAGAAAAAAGAGCTGGAGAATGGAGAAGAGCTCAGGACAGCTAAACCCAAAAGAAGAAGCCAAGAGGCTGGCCCGAACGGGGAAAACAGTCAGGTCCTTTTTTCCTTATGGCTCTAGCCTCTGTGACCTTGCTTTGCCATACCCACCTTTGGTTCTCAACAGAATCCATTGGGTCCAAATTTAATATTAAATATTGAATCTTTACTCAAAGTGTCGAAGATCAAGAACAGTCAGCTAAGCTACCGGGAGTGAGACCAATCAGACTATAACTGGATGCCCGGCTAGCCCACGCAACCTTGGAATGGACCAGAGCTAAACTTCTTATCGAGAACCAATGAATGCCCCAGAGACCACCCATCTGTCCCTGAACCTGATCAGATGGCCCTATATTTATCCTATTTATCGCCTATATCGCTCCTTAACTTGCTAGGGCCTCGTCCGATCGCCCTAGGATCGGATGCATGGCTTTTCTAGGCTGGTGGGAGGAGTACATGATGATTATTCTAGATACTTTTTTCTCGTGCAGTTTATATTCTGATGGAATAATAATGCCCCGCGCAGACTAGACATTTGCTCCATAAAAAAGGTGCCCTTTTTGTTCTTGAATCCATTGTTAACTTGTTCAAACTTCTCTGTAGACCCGTCAACCCCCGTGTCTGCCCCACCTAGAAAAGAGGGGAATTTGCATGTGAAAGTGTCTGTGGTTCCCAACAGTTTTCCCCTCCATCATCAGCATCGCCACGGTGTCTTTTTCCTGTTAGTGTGGACATTATTAATGTCGCGTGATGAATGGTGCTTTGGCCGATATAGGCGATCTCATCTATAATTGCTGGTTGGCCTGTTGGCCCCGGCGTCTGCATGATGCATGGATGCTGCAGCCCAAAAGCTCGGTCGCTTGCTTTGCTTGGACCGTCGGGTTAGTTGTTAGTCGGGTTAGCCCGGGCTTGCCGCTTTTGGCGCCTTCCATTTGTTTCTTTTGTGATCCTTCTCGTCGGCTATCTTTTTGGAGTCTTTGGCGAGTCATGGTTTTGACCGCCTTGACTGGAGAGTTTTGTACAGTCCATCTTCGATCTGTGGAGCACGTGTTCTTCCATGAAAATACCCTGCGCTCGGACCAGGTCCCTTCCTGTCATTTGCCAGCTTCTCGACTCTATCCAGCCACAAAGAAAAGTAGTGCCTATAGGTCTTTGACAAACTTTTTTCAATTCAGGACTAAATATTGAAGCAATTTATTCTGTATGACGCCTATTTTAGGCATGTTGAACTCGCCAAAAGTATCTACCTTGTCGGCAATTGGGATGGTTTATCCTGAAAAATATATTTCCATCCCACTACCAAGCTAGACTCAACGGCTATAAGCGACGCCTCCAGAGAATATCATCAAAAATGCAGCACACGAGACCTCTTACCGACTTTAGTGAAAAGTCATTTCTCTGCTGTTAGAAACTGGGATCAGGTTCGAGGTGACCATCTTACCGAGAATAGCTCAGTCATAAACCATCAATGTGTGTTTAGGTAAGGCTCCTCTACCTAATAGGTCTGCACCCCAATGGGCAGGACTGCAAATATTGGGAGATTCTTCTCAGCCCTGTCAAAAACCATGGACGTTCAAAGAAGCCGAAGCTGAGAAAAGCAAGGCTTCTGTTTATGCTTGTTTCATTTTTTCTTCTTTCAAACCTGGAGAAGGTCAGTAATGCAATGATGCTGATGAGCAATAACCTGCCGTTTGCAATGGGGGAATGCAAGCGGGAGAAAGTTGGAAGCAAGATTAAAGGAAGACTTTTCCAGTGCCTTGTAGGCATTGAATCGAGATCTAGAACCATGAACCATTCAAGACTAATCGAGTGTTCCTGAACCCTGGAAAAGAAAGGGATCGCGGGGACCAGTGGCTTGACCCATAATTTAAGCATCCGGAATATGATGTCTTTATGTTTCTGACAGTTGTTTCTGACAGGTGTTTCTGACAGATGGAACTTAGGGAAAAGCCGACCAGCATCTAACTACCGGGTCTCTTCCAATTCTGTGACATCTAATAATATAGCCCGTATCCAAGCAGGCTAGGTCGTGTTCAAACTCGGGGCCTTCCTGATTGAATCTCCATGTTCATCGCGACAGCCACGTTATGGGGGCTGCCAATCATACTGATAGGGAAATATGAGCCCCATGTCATGTTTGCAATATGAAAGTAATCATGAGGTCTTAAGTAATGCAACCTTCTCGACTCTGTAAATGCGTGGGACTTCGTTATGCCTGGATCAGCCCGCTTCAGGATTGACTAGACACAAGGGACTTGAACAAGCTTACCGGTGCGACCAGACTCGCCGGTTCCGACATGCAGTTGTGACAGATTAAATAACATCTCATCAAACGTCTCTTAGAACTACCATATCAAGTCCGCCAGGCTGCTCTGTGTCTTTGCGATGACTCCTGAATAATAATACCAAGGTCAACTCTGCTTGGAGATGTGCTGGACAGTCGAAAGTGGCCACCCTTGCTGATCACCTCGTGTTCTTCAGCCTCGGTGGACCTCCAAGGGGTAGTGCTCGTCCTCTCGTAATGCCCCAAACACCCTGCGCCTAGGCCTGTGCTTTCTACTTGGCTGGGTTCTCATTGGACGGGAGAACAGGGACAACCCAAACCACCACAGCCTGTGCCGTCTTTAATTCTTGGCATGCAACTAATATCCCCAGAATACGAGCTTTTCTTGGAAGGAATTCTCCGTAGTTAAATGTAGACATACCCCATAAAATTTTGGCTTTGGAAATTTATGTGCGACATCTCCTTTTGTCAACTAAATTTGTGAGAAGAGTGCCATACATCATCATCATTTACAATGGTGGCCTCATCATACCTTCTTCTGCCGCTCTATCTGGCATACATTCCTTCGGCTACGGCATGGGTTTTTAGCTGGACAAACTCCACAGGGGGGTTACTCATCGATCACGGGGATGCAATTCAGTCCTGCAAGGCAATCGATAATCCCAAGGGAAACATCTTCGATTGGGACGCCAAAGGTGGAAACTTTTGCATCTATCTCTACAACAACGGAAACTGCTCCGATGCATCCTCCGGGTATACTTGCAAGGCGTGGCCCTGGAACAACCATGTTGCAGGGTCATATATCCATTCGTACGAGATCGTATTGAACAATACCGATACTGCATCTACTACATCATCCGCCTCTTCCACATCAACAACTTCGACATCCACGACGAGTAGTTCGACTCAAACATCGGCCAGTGCTGCTACTACCACTGCTGCAACGAATACTAGCTCAGCCACCACGACACCCATCGCCGCAAACACCAACACCAACACCAGCAAGAGCTCATCACTCTCCGGAGGCGCTATTGCAGGCGTAATCGTCGGCGTCCTGGCTGCACTTGCTATTGCGGGTATCTTATTCTTCTTCCTGTGCTGGCGACCACGCAGAAAGACACAACCCTCGAGCATTTCAGAGCGACCGATCCCACCCATGTCGGAACTGGGTCAATATGATGACAAGCCTTCTTCTCCTACTCTGAGCTCTCCCACCTCTCATGGACAGGGATCAGATGTGTATCAGGGACAGAAGCTACGTGAATTGCCTGGGTCTGGTGTCGCCATGGAGATGGGTCCTGGTGTTATGAGGGCCGAACTCGATGGCTCGACGACTTGGAAGAATTGAGAGGTGAACTAAAATTTGAGCCTGATGTACATTTGAGACATGATGGATGTTGGTGATGGAGGATTTGTTATAATGTTGCATTCTCTTTCTTGTGTATATATTGATCTCCTTTAGCGTGAAAGATACCTTGTCCTTTTGTACCTACTACCTGCCTATCTGAGAGTTACACAGTATTTGCAAATTGAGTTTCAGATCTGCTTTCCATCTCTAAATCGATAGTCAAGATATTCAAGTATAAACAACAAAGGCTTGTGGGGTGCAGGAGGCTGTTGTGGCTGATTCCTGAGTGACGATCCCTATTACACATTCGCCTTGGAAAATCGACGATCTCAACGAGTTTTACCAATATCAAAGATCTCAGCCCCTTGCGACAAGATCCTTAATCAGATCGGATCGAAGGAAACGAAAAAATTTCTAGAGATGAAAGATCAGGCCATACATACTGGTCCCACAATAAATCGAACGCTAAACTTTAAACCTCCACCTGGTCATATTTCAACTATCGAGATACAGTCACTACGAAGTATGAAATCTTGATAACCACAAATTTAAATCTAGAGTATGACATCTGATTTCTGCGTTGTTTCATTTCACGTTGACAAGTCATCCCATTCCATCGCATGACCCCCGATCGTTGGCGGGGGAGAGTCACGGGACGGAAGATCGAAGCAAAGGAAGGTTTTTTTTGACAAGCTCGTTGACATCATCTGTCCTGTGTCAAAGAGAATTTGCAACTCACTTATATACCCTTTAAACGATTTACATTTTGTGATGCATAATCTCTCCCCTAAAACCAACAGCAGCTCCACCTCAGATCTTGAATTCCATTCAAGACCCCACTACGGTTTCTTCGGTCTGTCAGACATTACTCATTCATCACGTACTGCGTACACATACCGGAAGGCCAGGGATGGAGTCTTGAGCTCCTCAACCTCGATAAATTCGGCGTTGCTACTCTTTATCAGTTGGAATATTTGATCTCTCCGCTTGACCACTTCTCGGTCAATTTTCTGGTGTTATCGCCCTTCCCTTCTGCTTCCGGTCGCAGTGTATGGCGTCGCCATGCAGAATGAGTTCCCTCCCCTTGCGGCCGCCGCGAACGCGACCACGGCACAGCTGTCACGATGGCAGCGCTTCTCTAGTCGGTTTCATATGAGGCCTCCAGAGGATGACGAGCCTCAGTCGTGGTGGATTGCCTCGACTGCTATCCCCCTTGTAGCTGCCGCTGCCGGACCGCTGGCCAATGTGATGTCTATTGTGGCGCTTGTCATGCCGTGGAGGAATACGATTATCTCTAAAGACAAAGGAGCCGCTGGAACTTGGGTTCAAGAGGGCTATAGTGACCCGCACTGGTGAGGAGTGTCGCGACTCGAGCAAGAAGCACTTGGCTAACAAGGGTTACAGGGTGACAGCGATGAATGCCGTATCACTTTTTTGCGGTGTCGTTGGTAATATCTTCTTGCTGCTCAATTTCACTCAGACCGTTCGCTATATTATTGCTTTGCCTGTGACGATTGTTTCGTGGCTCCTTGCTACCGGAATCGTAAGTGAACAAGACTTACCAAATTTGACTCGTGGCTAATCTCTTCATTAGCTCTGTGGGATTACTGCATCCTTGCACATTTACAGCCCACCTACTCCACCCAACGAACTGTACTCGCAGGCATATTGGAGCGCTGTCATTGCGGCAATCCTTTACTTCATTCTGGGCTCTCTCTTGATGATCAACATGCTAGGCTACTTCCTGGGAAAGTATCCCCAGCACTTCTCTCTCACGGATGACCAGCGGACCCTCATTTTACAAATGACTGGATTCGTGGTCTGGCTGCTCATCGGTGCAGCCATCTTTCAACGAGTTTTGGAGATCTCATTTGCCGATGCGCTGTATTTCTGCGATATTACCGTTTTGACCTTGGGCTTTGGTGATGTCACCGCGCATACAGCTGTCGGAAGGGGTCTGATATGGCCGTATGCGGTCATCGGAATCATCATGCTGGGCTTGGTGGTCGGCAGTATCCATCAATTTGCTCGCGAAGTTCACTATGACAACGTCGTGCGAAAGCACATTGAGCATAAGCGGCAGACTACATTCGATCGATCTGTCACATTTGAACAGTTTCGCACTGCCAATAAACCGTCGGAAAAGGATATCGTTATCCCGAAGTCTGCGGGCCATCAACCCAGGAATCATCATAACCGACCCCAACGGCATCACCAGCATCACAAGTACCACAGACATAGACCGATCCAGAATACTATTAATGCTCTGGCGTCCGGTCGTCGCCCCAGGTTACTTGTGATGAGGGAGGAGAAAGACAGATTTAACGCGATGCGTGCGATTCAATACGAGACCATGCGTTTCCGTCGCTGGAACGACTTGGTTATCAGTATTATCGTATACGGGATCGTCTGGACAGGAGGCGCCGTCGTCTTCTGGAGACTTGAAGAGATGTCGTACTTCGACTCATTATATTTCTGCTTTTGTTCACTGATTACTATAGGCTACGGAGATTTCACACCCCAGTCAAATGCAGGGCGACCTTTCTTCGTCATGTGGTCTCTCATCGCCATCCCGACCATGACAATGCTCATCTCCCAGATGAGCGATACTGTGGTTGCAGGGTACAAGCATTCAACTGAGAAATTCAGCGATTATTTTGTCATGCCTCGGCAGGGGGCGTACAAAGGCATTCTCGCCCGTGTCCCACTTCTTCGACAGTGGATACAAATACGCCAGGAAAAGCAGCGGTTGAGACGCGGGTTTGAAGTCGGCGCGGAAGCTGATGAGGCAGCCGAAACACAGGATAGAGCGTGCACGGCCTCAAGATCGCAAGAAAGAGCCCCAGTCGTACCGCTTCGTCCTCGACCAGGGGATGATCACCCATTACGGACGATTGAAGAGCTCGCCCGCGATGAGAACCCGTCTCCATTCGAACTCGCCCAGCAACTTGCCTTTGCTATTCGTCGCACTACACACGATGCACGAGAAGGCAAACGAAAAAGATACACTTATGAAGAATGGGTCGAATTTACTCGACTCATCCAGTTCACTGACCCGCATTCACGGCCGAGTTCCTCCTCTGCGGATCGTAACAAGCCTTTCCACAGCAGTGCTGGTGTTGACGAGGATGAATATGGTGTTTTGAATTGGGACTGGATCGGTGAGAATAGTCCCATGCTGGCTCACCAGTCAGAGCCAGAATGGATTCTGGAGAGACTCTGCGAGAGCTTGGTCCGCTATGTGTCAACGCAGGAGCAGGCCCGGGTTGTCGCACGAGGTCAAAATGACGATGCGATAGAAGAGCCTACGTTGAAGAAGGAGAGGGACTTGGGTATCGAAGAGACCTGATGATTTAAATGACTTTATGAATTTTTCTCTTGCTTGATCTTACACTCAAGAGTACATTGAAAGACACATTGACTTGAAAATACCCTTTATCTAAATGAATGCCGTGTATTTCATTTCATAGTTGATGCTTGATCAGGCAACCTCCATTGATTTGAGCTGCAAGTTTCATGCTGAATTCATTTTCGCATATGTGGTGGCTATGCAAGATCCCACCCACTCTGTTTGACCCCGGGAGGCTTAAAAGGATGCTTTAACCCCACCCCTGGTTTGTCCATCTCAAATTCATACACAACACGTCTGCGATTCCACCCACGACCATGACTTCCAACATCCCGGAGATTCTTCTCCTCTGCATGGAATCCGAATTCATCACGGCATTCGATGAAGCTATCCAAACATATTGGCCTGACTTTGCCCCAGACAAAATCAAGATCACCAAATTCAACGCGCGCCTGAACAGTCTCCCTCCATCAGTCAAATTTGATCTAGTAGTCTCACCCGCCAACTCCTACGGTCGTCTAGATGGCGCATTCGATCATGCTATCTCGCTGGCATTCAGCCCCCGCAAGGACTACCACGCGCTGACGCGTGCGGCTCAATCTGTGCTGTATGACAAATGGCGGGGCTACGCGCCCCCGGGTTCATGTACTCTTGTGGAGTTCCCCGAGGATCTCAAACAAAACGCCCGCAACTGCGGCTGGGTTGCAATCTGCCCAACTATGAGAGAACCGGAGAATGTGAACTGGGATCGTGAAGTGGTATACGAGTGTGTCTGGAGCTTGCTGTGCCAGCTTGAAGGACACAATCGTCGTAACGTGGATAACAGGATCGAAACTATTCTTATGACGCCGCTGGCTACTGGTATTGGGAAGGTCAGCAAGGAGCGCTGGGCGGCGCAGGCGGTGCTGGCATTAAAGCATTTCGTCGATTCACTTGAGAAGCCTGAAGAATGGAGCTCTTTGCAATGGGATACTATTGAGAAGATTGACGACGAGGTGCGTCAGACTTGGATGCTGAAAGAATAGAGTATAATGGAATGCATGGATGTTTCGTTCGCGACCTATTTACGTTTGAGGTAGAAATAAAACTTCCCAGATCGGCCGAACTTCTTGCTTTCCATGATCCCGGCGACTATGTTTGGTTGTACAGCTCGATAGTACACTATCACAGGATGATCGTCATAGATCAGTGCAGCAGAGACGGCGCCCTGGTATTTGATCTCATGTAACTGCGTGGTAGAGTACGTTAAACAGTGCTTCATATACGGTTCCGGTGAATAGAAATCCTAGGAAAACTCACCGAAGCACGTCCCCAGTCTTCATATGGAACTCGCCTTCCATTTTTGGAAACGAAAATAGGAGCAACGTCCTTAGTAGAATTGAAGGTATGGCCGAACCAGTTGAATTTCTCGAGCTCATTTCAAACGGATGCCTCGTGCCCAAGACAAAGCCGTCCCATTTTCCGATCAATTGCTCCGGTAAGATCGACTGGAGGTGAAAGACACTGTCAATATGTGATGGACTCAGAATTTTGGGATTTGTGGTCAGCGACATGAATTTCTTAGCGGGACTTGATCGAAAGTAGTCGAAAGGGATACTGGGAAACTGGAGAGATATGCTGGAGATGCTGTAGAATAGTGGTTCGAGTGGTCGGCTTTGGGGGACTTCAAATGCTCGAAAAGACCTCGACTTGATTGAAGTAGGCGCGAAACGCATGAAAGGTCGTCTATATAGCCCCCCATGTCCAGTGTAGATGCCGACCGATATCTCGGCTTTCAAGAAGGGGTTATACATCGCGCGAAGTCATTCGAAGAAGAGGTTACGATAGTTGAGTGTGGGGGAAGGCGTCTTATCCCCCTCATTTCGCTTCCCCAGAATCATAACGCCCTGACAACCCTTGAATTCCTCAGGATCATGGAAACAAACTGATTTGTTCTAGCCCGTTCTCGACCGGGTGGAATCATCCCTGCTTAAATGCCATCGAGCTCGCACCTTGCGAAACGCGCCATACTCATTTGGGTTGTCGACTACTACTCACTCTTACATTATGCACAAATATTGCCTACTTTATCTGTATTCATATCATCTGATCGATCATTCGATGGGTGTTCGCTCGGGTATTGTGCTTCCCCCACATTGTTGCCACATTCCAGTGCCGGTTCGGCGCTGTGCCATGCTCTCGTCGCCGACGGGTCTATCTATGATTAACAACAGAAGTTTAGTTATGTAGCCGCAAGTTTTCCACGGAACATCCCATGTCAGTTGCTGTTTGACACCTAGGAGAACTTGAAGAAGCGGGTCTTGAAATAGGTGGCAAAACGAATGACTGAGAGATGTCATTTCAACAGTGGGGGGATGGAGTATTATAAGATGTCGTAGTCCTCCAGTGCCGTGCGTCCAAAATCCAAATCATGATGCAAATCAGCCTCTTCATCCCATTACACATCAAGTGACAATCAGTGGAGGTATTGGTTGAACCAATGAACAGCAGCATTTTTCGCCCGTACCAGACCCTTCAACTCAGCCTCATTCTCCTTATTACCTCTCACAGCAAACCCATGAACCAAAGCAGGAAAATGTTGATAATCATAATCGAGACCCAGCGAAGGTATAACTCGGTTAGAAAATTCCTTCAACTCCGGTGTATACACAGGATCGATCTCCGGTGCCAGAATCTGCACCGGAACATTCACATTCTCGATTTCCTCCTTGATAAGCCAGGAGGGATGTGCAGTGGAGATGCAATCGACTAATCCTCCACTTGTCCTGGCCCCAAGACGAAACACGGCCCAGCCGCCGAAGCAGAAGCCGATGGCGCCGATGCTTCGGTACTTGCCTCGCAATTCTTTTGCAAACGCAAAGATCTCGGGCTCGCGCACTTCTTTGCTATTGCGGGCTAGGAAGCTAGGAAGATCCAGTGGTCCCCATTCGGATACGTCTTTGCAAAGGATTTCGGATGAGAGTACTTCGCCACCAAAGCTGGATTAAGTAGGTTAGTAGCGTATAGATATGGGTAGGCCAGCTTAGTATAGCTTACAAGTCAGGGATGTAGACAGTGGCGTTCGCCTCCTCTGCGTATGCATCTGCCAATAGCCTGATGTTGGGAAACGTCCAACCAAATATGTCATGGACAATCAGTATCGCAGCTTCTGGATTCGAACCCGTCACATATGTCGATCCTCCCGATGAGGTCGTCTCAATGCGACCTTGGGGCTGTCCATCCCACTTGAAGCCTGTAACACAACATTCGTTCATTCTTTCGATGGTGAGTTTCGTCTGTTAGTCTCATACAATATGAAATAACCAAAATTTGCTCGAGGCAATCACTGGGCAGCTAAGGTTTATGTACCCTGCATTCAAAGTGTTGCGACAGGGCTAGGCACCCGGCAACCCCTGCAACTATTCCAAAGATTGATGAAAAGTGCAGGGTATATGCAGCCGTGAGTCACACTTGGTACGTATATCCTTGCTGGCTGGCCCCCGTTCATGTAGGCCAGTGCCTCCATGTGTCTCGGGGCCGGGCATATTAGCATCCAGGCTCCAATAGAAAGGCGTGATAAGTGTTTTTAAGGCGACCAGCCGAGTCCCTGAGCTCAGCCGAAGGATCTCATATATGATGGGGAGAGGGCTAAATAAAGACGGCTACTCTGCACTGTCTTCAGGATAGCAGACCATCGCCTGTGGAGCGGCCTAGTTCAATGCACTGCAAACGCAGAGCAGCGAAAGCATGACTCGTCGAGACCTAGTGAGACCTAGTTGCGATACCCAAAAGAGGAATCAACACCTGACACAGCCGGCTTCTTTTTCCCACAACTGACAGGTTGACCCATTTTCTTCGGCATTTGCGTGACACAATGATGCCATATCCATGCCCACCCTAGTTTCATTAGTTGCGTTCGCTCGAATGAAAGCTACAGTAGCTCCACAGAGCGTATCTTGCCACCAATTTAGCTGCTAATTAAAGCTAGGCAATAGGAAAATACCTACAAGGCCCGAATAGGATAGCTTTGTGGCGACCAACATACCCCATGATGTCTTGTTATCTGTACCCGTGGATTCGCCTCAACCTACCCACTTGGTGACACCTCTCCACCCTTATTATAACTGGCCAACCGACCATGAACTAGCTTCCAGAATGAAGCAGAAAACTGGTGGCACCGTTCAAAGAAACCTCACTGGTAAACTGCGGAGAAGCGACCACGGTGGTGGTAAATGTCGTCGTCATAATCGTATCATTATATGGCCTCGCCCGCCACTCGACCCCAGACTCGATCCTCATAAATATAGCAATGGAGTCATTCATTCAAATGGTTTGTTCATCACTTCTGATGATTCACGATTGATTAAAATATACAAGACCTGGTGTGTTCTCCCCTCGATCACCCCTTCTATCGGCCCACGCTGGAGCAGGGAAGAAAGAGAGGAGATGGCCGAGGTAGATTGCTTGGGTGTCGTGTGAGATGATGGAGAGGTTTATACGGTCGCCCACTTTGACAAATCGACGATACTAACCATGAAACCTCCCAAGACAGCTCTAGGACATCCATTATGCCTGCCTCCAAAACAGATACTGCGATGCGGCTCCCCGGCAACGAGGACCAACAACGTCGCACCTGGACCACCCAGGACAAGAAGGCTACGGCCAAAGCGCAGAGTGAGCTCAGCTCTGGCAAGAACAAGTCTCAAGAAAGTTCGACTTGGTCCCCCGAACAGTTGTTGGCTTCCCACATGGACGAGGCCGGCAACCTTGTGCCTGACCCAATTACCTTTGGTGACGGAGCCAAGGCGAGGAAGCAGAAGATGGGCAGCATGACGGACGAGGCCGATGTGTTCGAGGCTATGAATGCGGAAACTGCGGACTTTGATTAGGCTCAAAGCCTTGAAAGTATCCTGTGTTGGTGATGATAGCACCCAAAAAATGTGTGTATATTTATGCTTGAGCACATGCGTGATCTATAGCAAAAACTACTAGCAAAAACAAATCATTTGAACATGTTATCAATGCTGGAATTCCTCGAGAAAGTCGTATGGATTGTAAGCAGAATTAGCGTAGTTTATCAGCTAGTAATTCCCCGAGCTTGTCAATTAAAAGCAGTTCGTTAGTTCGTTAGTTCGTGGTGAGGCGGGAGTTAGGCTGCTCGCATTGCCCTGGCAACGCCCACCGTCTGTCGCCCTAGAACATCGACCAAAGCAACCATCCCCAGCTACGTCAATTGCAATAATATCGCCTTTTCTTGTATCCTTCTATTCTCCAATTTCTTGTCTATTATTTTTCTATTCCAATTGATTTTGTGTTAGCAGCATGTCTGTCTAACGTCCTCCGCGTCGAACCGTGTTTACCTCCGAACTTCCCCCCCGCGGGGATGACCACTCGCTGAAACGAGAACCTCCAAACTCTCCAACTTCCAGAAGGAAACTACCAAACGCGCAACTGTACCGACCCCTTCCTTTCACTCTTTACTCTCCTTTCCCATACACTCTTTTCCTTCCACCCGACTACTTTCGACTTGGCTCGATCTTTCCTTCATACCCCCCACCTTTCCTGTATTATCGATTCGTTGCATGTACACTCATCTTATCGAACGACGACGCGACGCCGTCGACAATTGTGTTTATTTATTAAGGGAGTACAGTAGGGAAATGGCGCTGGACCCGCACTTCTTTCGACACATCGGCCAGAGCTCCGGCCCTGGCTCGATCTCGTCTGCGACATCCTCCGACTCCTCCGCCCTCACTAGCATCACTTCGCCCAGCGTGATTTCGACGTCCGCATCCGCTGCGACAATGCGATCAACCGCCTCTAGTCCGTCACTTCGCGCTCGTGAAAGCGTCTCCATACCCGTTAATTGCCAAGATGGAATCGCCAGCCCATCGCCTGGTGGTAACGTGCGCGTCGTGGTGCGAGTCCGGAAGTTCCTCCAACGAGGTATGTGTTGTAGAGAGAGTGTTACGCCGTGAGAAGGGAGCAGACGGAATCCATGAAAAGGAGCAAGAGGGATGAGATAGCTGACACTGCGCCTACAGAGCTCGACCGTCAAGCAGAATGCCTTATCGCGATGGATCCTCACACTCAAATGACCAGCCTAAAAGCACCCAAGCCGAGCGCCGGCGATCGCGGGAAGCCCAAATCACAAGCGCGGGGAAAGATTCTCGAAGATAAATCATTCACATTTGATAACTCTTTCTGGTCGCACGACGAGCAAGACGAGCACTATGCACACCAAGAAGACGTGTACAACTGCCTGGGCGAGGAGTTCCTTGACCACAACTTCGAGGGATATCACACTTGCATTTTCGCCTACGGCCAGACCGGTTCGGGTAAGAGTTACACCATGATGGGCACACCGGAGCAGCCGGGCTTGATCCCTCGGACTTGCGAGGATCTATTTCAGCGCATCGAATCATCGCCATCTCCTGACATCAGCTACAATGTTCGAGTTTCTTACTTCGAGGTCTACAACGAGCATGTCCGAGACTTGTTGGTCCCCCGAACAGACCCGCCACATTATCTTCGAATCCGCGAGTCTCCCTCGGAGGGTCCATACGTTAAAGACTTGACGGAGGTCACCGCCAGGAACTATAACGAATTGATGAAATACATGCGCAAGGGCGACGTCTCGCGTACAGTTGCAAGCACCAAGATGAACGATACCTCTTCACGATCGCACGCCGTTTTTACCATTACATTGAAGCAGATTCATCACGATCTTTCCACGGACGAAACAACAGAGCGCACGGCTCGTATTCGATTGGTCGATCTCGCAGGTTCTGAGCGCGCCAAAGCAACTGAAGCTACTGGTGCACGTTTGCGCGAGGGATCCAACATTAACAAGTCTTTGACTACTCTCGGTCGGGTCATTGCAGCTCTGGCCGATCCGAAGAAGACTCGAGGAGGCCGAAAAGGCAAAGACTTAGTGCCGTATCGTGATTCGATCTTGACATGGCTCTTGAAGGATTCCCTCGGCGGTAATTCCAAGACGGCCATGATCGCCTGCATTTCTCCTGCCGACTACGAGGAAACTCTTTCGACTCTCCGCTATGCCGATCAGGCCAAACACATTCGCACTCGCGCTCGCGTCAATCAAGACCAACTCTCGGCTGCCGAACGTGATCAGCAGATCGCCGAGATGGCAGAGACTATTCGCACTCTTCAGCTGAGTGTGAGCCAGGCACATGCCAATCAGCGTGCAACGGAAATGCAAGATGAGAGATTGGAAGAGTACCAACAGAAGGTGGAGAAGATGCAGCGACTAATGGAGGAAACCAAGATGGTCAGCGAGTGCAAGATCCGCCAACTCCAGACCGAGAATGAGGCTCTCCGCATGCATCTGAAACTTGCCTTGGAGAGTCTTAGGAATCCCATTCCACCTGTCAATCTTGAACCACGCCAAAGCCTGTCCTCATTGGCGGAAGAGGATCGATTGCCAGAGCCTGATCAAGAGAACAGGGAAGGCTCACCTGTTGTCGAGTCATCCGAGTCCGAGCCAGAGGTTTGGGAGGACGAGGAGTATGAGGATGATGACGATGACGAAACAGTGACTCTTGAGAACAGCGAACAAGAAGCATACCAGATGCAGGAGCGTATGCAAGATTTGCTCGGCGATCTGGGAGTTTTCAAGCGCAAGCTCGCATCCGATCATGAGCGTTGGCGTCCCAATGAGCATTTGAGAACTCGAAAGCGACGCGTGCTTGGAACAATCGCTGCTAACAATCGTTAGCTTGGATTCATTTGGCTTTTTAGCGTGTAAATATGGTGTTGGCGGCATACTCCTTTGAACTTATCCTTTGTTTGGGCTGGAGCCACACTCTCGGCCAGCAAGTCGCCTGTCGTGGCTAGAGATGACTGTTTCTTTTACTGGGTACATCCTCGTTTGTTTTTCTTGCCTATTCCTTATGTTAGCGAGAGATTCCCTGCGATGAATTACGAAACCTGACATGATTCATGTTTCAAAGTGGCTATTTTGGCCTACTTTCTGCCCTTTTGGTCTGATTCTTTGTTAATATTATTGACCTTCAAGTAAAGTGTGTCTATGGGATCGTAGTTCTATTCTACAAAGGACTGTTTCTAGGCATTTCTACTGCTGCCTATTTCATCCCACCTCAATATCAACCCCAGCTACGTGATGAACCTGCAGATGCGGAGGCGGAGATTAGGGCAGATGCGCCGGGCAGCGGGCCGCTTATGGCATCACTTCTTTTTCCGTGAGTCAACTCTCCCTCCCCACCACGCGCTTCAACATCCTCAACCAAGCCCCCCTCGCATTCCGAGAGATCGAGCCATTCACCATGGCGGATTCCGTTGACCCGGCGCTGACGTCCTCATCAGCCACTGCGTCCGTACCAGCGCAGCCCGCATCCACAATCGCCAACCCCCCCTCGCAACAGACGCAAAACCTCCCTATCCGCGAGTCCAAGAGCGCAAAGTCCCCCGCACCGTCAGACAACCAATCTGGCAAGAACAAAGATGCCTCCAAGCCTGCTGCAGCTGGATCCGATGGCGCTGCCGCCGCGGCTACCGACAAGCCGCTCACCCCCGCAGAGCTGAAGAAGAAGGCCAAGGCAGAGAAAGCTGCTCGGCGCGCGAAGGAAAAGCTCGCCAAAGAAGCCGGTGGAGCTGGTGCTGCAGGCGGCTCAGCTCCTGGAGCTATTCAGGGTCGTCCTCCGGCGACGCCCAAGAAGGATGCCGCTGGAGGCGCATCGCAGAAAGGACAGAAGGCCGCGCAGCCCCGCCGCGGATCTGCCCCTACTGGCCAGACTGCCGCCGACGAGCCGACGAAAAAGGAGGACAAGAGTGTTGCTGTCTTCGGACATCTTTATGGCCAGCCGCGTCGGACGACTATTGCTGGTGCTGGCAAGGAAGTGCACTCCGCTGTGCTGGCCTTGGGTTTGCAGCTGCGGGACTACGTTGTATGCGGCAGCAGTGCTCGCTGCGTGGCAACCCTGCTGGCCTTCAAGCGGGTGAGTTGAATAGCTTTTGAGGTCTACTCGAGCCTCTATGCGTGTGCTAATCCTGCGATCTTAAGGTCATTGAATCCTATACTACTCCTCTCGGCACCTCGCTCTCTCGCCATTTGACCACCCACCTTTCCCACCAGATCACCTACCTCTCGACGTGTCGACCTCTCTCCATCAGCCAGGGTAATGCCATTCGTGCATTGAAGCTGGCTATCTCCTCTGTCGACCCATCCACCCCCGAACTCAGCGCCAAGGCCACGCTTTGCGAATTTATCGACAACTTCATCCGGGAGAAAATCACTGTTGCTGACCAAGTTATTGCTCAAAGTGCTGCTCAAAAGGTCCAGAATGGCGATGTGATTGTCACATTTGCCGGCAGCTCCATTGTCAAGCAGACCCTTCTCACAGCACACAAGCAAGGCAAGCGATTCCGCGTCTCAATTATTGACTCGCGACCACTTTTCGAGGGCAAGAATCTTGCTCGCGCTCTCGCCAACGCTGGTTTGGACGTGCAATACTCTCTCGTTCACGGTATCAGCCACGCTATCAAGGATGCCACAAAGGTTTTCCTCGGCGCACACGCTATGACCAGTAACGGCCGTCTCTACTCTCGCGTCGGAACCGCACTGGTTGCCATGTCCGCCAAAGAACGTGCCGGTGGTGTCGAAGTGCCTGTCATTGTGTGTTGCGAGACAGTCAAATTCACAGACCGTGTCGCTCTCGACAGCATTGTCGTTAACGAGATCGCCGACGCCGACGAACTGGTCTCAGCCCAGCCTCTACCGCAAGTCACCGGCCTGGTTGACCCAGAAGTCCCCACCAAGCCTGACAACAAGAAAGGCGGCAAAGGAGCATCCAGCGCCCCTAAACCCGACCCCTCTGCCTCCTCACTCAACCCATCACCGTCACCTCTCAGCAACTGGAAAGAAAACCCTAATCTTCAACTGCTCAACATCATGTACGATGTCACGCCTGCCGAGTATGTGGACATGGTGGTGACCGAAATGGGCAGTCTGCCACCCAGTGCGGTCCCCATTGTCCACCGGATGAGTACGAACCTGTGAATTATGAATTACTCTTTTCGTTAGCATGATGTCAAAAGTTGAGATAGGGTTTCTTCCATCCGGATTTCTTTCCCCTCCCTTTCTATCTCCGGGAAGGGATATGCACTGGCGCGGGTTTGTTATTTTGTTATACTGGTTCGATGATGGTTTTGTGTTTCATCCATGTTTTTCAGAATCTGGATCTTTAGACTCGATATAAAGGAATTGTCATACTCTGAATCTATCTTGTCCTCGTACTGCTCTTAAGCTCAATTAGAGAGATGTGGGCCATAGAAAACACGTGACTACGTGGAGCATTGAAGGCGGTAATGCCATGTAGATATTCTGCCGCCTGATGTCAACAATCAGCCCGCGCGCATTTGAATGTTCACCATTCAACAAACAAGACAATCCTAACTTCATATCTCAAAACTGCTCCTACTCGTACCGGAACCTCTCACAATAACCTGAACTGGCAGCCAAAATGGTACATATCAACCCTTTCCCTTCCAAATACCCTATCTCCAGCAAAACTAACACTCCCTCAGAGCAAAGATTCCTCCATAACCCACCTACACATGCACCAACCCCGACTAGCCGACCTCTTCGAAGAATTCACAAAACCACACCTCTCCACAGCCGGAATCTCCTCCGGCACCCAAAACAATCTAAGCCAATCCTCGGCAAACAACCCCAACGCAACAACCTACGCCTCCTCCCCGTCCACAATCCCCTCCTTCCTCCCCATCGAAGACATCTACCTCCAACCGCAATACCAGCCGCCCAACCCCGAAGACGAGGACGATGTCGTCCCGGATCAACATGCCGCGTTTGGTATTGCGCGCGTCATGGAGCGCAGACATGAGGCTGTGTGGAGGGATTTGGGTCTGGAAGCGTTGGTGAATGGGCAGGGGCATGGTGGGGGTGCTGCGGCTGTGAATGGGGGTGTTGGTGCTGGTGGTACTGTGGGGGTGGGATCGGGACCTGGGGCGACGTTGAGGGGGAGTGGTGGTGGTGCTGCTTCGGCGGCGGCGGCGGCTGTCAGGGTTAGGAGTGCGGGGAGGAGGATGGGTGGAAGGAGGATTGTTAGTTTGCGTTGAGCTGGTGGAGTTTCGTTTTCTCTGGTGCTCATGTCGAGGGTTATCAGAGGAAGGGAGAGTTGACGGTTTGCATTACTGGAGTTTGGGTTATGCCGGGTTGCATTCGACTACGATACCAATGGGACGGACAGGAGTAGTCAGGTACAAGATATGTGTTTCATTGATCCATTTCGTTGAATATTGCCTTTCGATACAACTTAGAGCCCCGTAGGTTGGCTCTATGCCACTTCCATTCACATTACGCCCCCAACGCCATGTGAGAATGCGATGATTATACAAATTGTTGCCGCGGGCTCGCTAGATTCGGTTGATATCCACGCGAGATCGCTCATATAGCTTGTGATCGAGTTGCTTGGATTCGCGCTCTTCGTCTGTTACATTTCGTGGATGAACAGCCATCTGCGCGTAGGAACCAGCGGCTCGGCGCTTGGACAATGTGCCTGGGTTGATGACAAGTACGCTGTCGACAACCTAGAATGCAAAGATATTGTTAGTAAAGTGGGCTAGGGATGTGCAAATGTTTTTGGATGTACATACCTTGACAAAAGGCGGGAGCATACTAGGGACGATCAGGATATCGGGTCGAACGTTCCACCATTCTCCAAGTTTCATGTAGGGCAGGTCCAACATTGCCCCGGTCGCCAGACCAGTATCGGGACCAGTTTTAGGAAGGTTGGCACGAGCAGTTGGAGGGAAGAGAGGGAAGAAGTGGCGCTGCTCGACGAGGTATTTAGGCAAACGCGTGAGTAGATTGCCCTCGGTGGGTCGGCCGTGCAGGACTTCCTCACGACGAAGCTCAGAAAGAACATCGTGAGAGCACATGCCAACAACGATTTCGTTGAAGGATAGCGTCACTGGGTTAGAAACCATGCGGACTTGCTTGGGTAGACCCATGTCCTTTTTGGGCAGCTGTTCCTGCGGCCATGAGACGTGTCGACTCATGATATCGCGCACGGATGGAACGACCACAATTGTGATACTTGGAACAGCTTGTGCAAGACGTGCTAGAGGGGCCGAGATACAGTGGCGGAACACAGTGGTCATGGTTGCTGTGTCCGGGTCAAGTCCCTTGATATCTGGCAGAGCAAAGTCGCCTGAAGCGAGCAAAGGGTGCTCGACGTCCAAGAAGGGACCCAACAGGACAACAGCGTCTGCATAGCTGTCTGCAGCCTTCTGGCATAGTTCCTGCAGGGGCTCAAAGTCCAAGTTGTCATCTGCTGTGTACGGACCTGCCGCTACCATGACATTCAGCGGCGAGTTGCCCGCGCTCTCCAAGCGTTCATTAATATTATCCAGAGTTACCGCTGAGGATGCAGCTGGAGGTAGGAGAGGAATAGGAAGAATTTCCTTGACTGTAAAATAGTCGCCCGAGGGATTGATGCCCCGAAGAGCAACGATCTGACCTGGGAAAAAGCTCAACGAAGGGACTGAGTCAACCTTCAGAGGAACACGTCTTCCAGCACCAGTGCGTCGGGATGTCTCAAGCACCAAAGAGGCGGGGTTAAGCTTCCCTTCCAGAGAGTCCGAAGCAATCCGGCCAACCGCGATAATCTCGCTAGTACTTTGAGTAGCGGCGCTGCCGAAGGTAAGGTCGTCTGAATCGTAGTGCTTCTGGAAAATAGCGGCAAACTCGTCAATTCGATCGTCGAGAATCTCTGAGGCTTCAGACAATCGCATCCCCATTGGCTTGTATCCGAATTTCTTTAGATCGGTGTTTGCCGTGGGGCGAATACGCGCTTCCGGGAAGGGTGCCATTGGGGTCTCAGGGAGTGAGAGGTGTGCATTGAGTGTTTCCAGCGTCTGGCCAGGATTTGGGCGCTCGGCGAACGATACAGCGGGGCCGTTTGCCGTAGAACTAGGTGTCTTTGCACCGGCTGGTGTTCCAATTTTCTCGAGTCTTCCGACCTTCGGGGTGGCGGGTGAAGTGAACTCGGCTTTGCGCTTCACGGAGCCATTTCCATTCATCGTCCGCGCATTCGCGGTGTTGGGCGTCAACTCATCTAACCTAAATTGATCATACTTTGTTAGCCGGTTCCAATTGACATCAGTTTTGCTTTGGTCATCTTCGTACATTCCAAATACATCAGTGCCCGCTGCCGCGCGCGGGGTTGCCGTGACAGTCGTCCTCTTCTCTGTCTGTCGGCCAATCTTGCCTCGGCTTTCTCGCTCGAGAGCTTCTTGGACGTCCTGCTTGAAGCCTCGGACGGTCTCCATGCTCAATTTCACCTCCTCACCCATCTTCATGCTATATGACTCCCATTTGTAAAAAAGCTCCTCCGGCGTGATCAAATGGATCCGCAGGATGGACTGGAGCTCGGTCAGGATATCTTTGGGCACGCCATTAGGGAAGGTGGCCACGAAGAGCTCATTGAGCTCGGCCGTGGTATCGGTCATGTTGGCACCGTTTGGACAGGGGGCTGTCGAGGGCAGAGTGTCGAGTTGGCACTTATGTCGTTGTCGGATACTCTCGTCGAGTACAGACCGGACCTCCGCGACGCGACGCGTGACCTACGTGTTGCTGACATAAGCCTGTCCCAAAAAAGTAAAATGTACTTGACTTTTAGGAGAAGATCGAAAAGTGGGCCTGAGGATCGGCACTTTGACCAATTACACCCAAGGACAACTTATTCAAGCGGGCGAGTCTCAAGATCAACTTGCTCCTTTAAGCTATCCCGTAAATCGCGCAGTGAAACCACAACCGATCGCCATGACTGTCAATGACTCCGCTGATGTCAGAGCGGCCGTGCCGAATGGTGATGCCTCGACTGCCCCATCGGTGGTCCAGACGCCCATCGCCCACCCCGTCGACACCGCCAAACCCGAGCCGCCTGCGAAACTCACCCCGGACCAGCAAGCCAAGTATGAGACCGTCCTAAAGACGGTCTCTTCTTGGACCACAGTTCCAACTACAGCCGATAAGAATGCACGGAGTGAGCCAATCACCGACGACGAGCGCATGTGGTTGACCCGCGAATGCCTGCTCCGATACCTTCGCGCGACCAAATGGAACGTCTTCGAGGCTGAAGCTCGCCTTCAACGTACATTGACCTGGCGTCGGGAATATGGAATGGAGAAGTTGACACCGGAATATATCTCAATTGAGAACGAAACAGGCAAGCAGGTCATCATGGGTTATGATATCCACGGCCGGCCATGTCTATACCTTCTGCCTTCCAACCAGAACACCGAGAAGAGCGAGCGCCAGATTGAGCATCTCGTCTTCATGCTGGAACGCGTTATTGACCTTATGGGACCCGATCAAGAGACTGTGGCACTCCTGGTCAACTTCAAAGAGACCAAGTCTGGCCAGAATGCCACAATTGGCCAGGCAAAGCAGACTCTCGATATTTTGCAAAACCACTATCCCGAGCGATTGGGTCGTGCCTTGGTGACCAATGGTGAGAGAAATGCGCGATTCGATTCTGGCGCCCTTACTTACCTATATTCTTCGCAGTTCCCTTCCTCATTTGGGGGTTCTTCAAGTTGATCACACCTTTCATCGATCCCAACACACGACAGAAGCTCAAGTTCAATGAAGATCTCCGACAACACGTTCCCGCCAGCCACCTCATGAAGCCCGTGGGTGGTGATCTCGAATTCAAATATGACCACTCTATCTACTGGCCTGCTCTTAACGAGCTGGCTACATCCCGCCGTAAAGGCTACCATGAGCGATGGGTTCAAGGTGGCAAGCAAATCGGCGAGTTCGAGAACTATCTCAAAGGCGAGGATATCCCAAGTGTGTCCCAGGTGCCGAGAACTACCATTGAGGCCGAGGTCGAGGTTTCAGCCTAAGCCGAGGATCCTTCATTTAAACTACTGCTATTTCGGTCGTGCGCACATTTAGCATTCTGGCTTTCATATACTCCATGTGTTTGCACTTTTTCCTATTTTAATTCTTGACATGTCAATGTTTGCATGATATTGGACAGCTCTTGCATTTTGTTGATAGACACAATATACCTCTCGGATTTTTCAAATAGTTTGCTAATAGAAGTACAAATATACTATAGCATTGATTGGTACCATGCACCGGTTTATTGTAAGAGAAAGTATCGAAGCTGGCCGAAGACCGATGCGCAAGGACCTAAGAAAATGATTTAGGTTGCAACTCATTGGTAAAGAACCTGACGTCTTGCATTGCAGTCTACTTGTTCACCAATTTTATTCCTATGCATATTCACTTGATGATCAAAACCCCGAAAATATTAAGTGGTCCCAAACTCCCGATTGGTGTGTTGTGTAAAGTTATAACAGGCCATCCATCAAAGCTAACTCCCTTCAGTGTGAAATAGAGAATGATTTCCTTTTGATCAAGTCAAAGTCAAAATTCAAAACGGCGGTCAGTATCTGTCTCAAGGCAAGTCCTTTTGAGGAAGATTGGTCTCCTCAGTGCTGGTAGCGGAAGCAGAACTTGCAGCCTGTGCGGACTGCCCAGCTGATTTTTCGCCCGCAGCCCTTTGCTCGGCCTGAGCCCTCATTCGATCAGTCTGAGCATCAAGCTGACGCGCAGACTCAGCCGCATATCGACAGTGGCGTCGGATTGCAGGGCCGTATTTGTAGAATATCCAGGGGAACGGAAGACAAGCAGCTGCGAGAAAGGCTGAAATCGAGGAACCCCAATGGATACCCAAGCGATCGTACATGGGCGTGGTGAAGAGAGGACTAAAGTATACGTTGTTAACTCGGAGATTAAAGCAAGGGGGGGGGGAGGGGGGTAGACTTACAAGGCTGCGCCAAATAAGGCACGTATCACTGCATTTCCTGCCAACGCCGAGGCGGCATAAACAGTGTAGCCATCCACGAGGTAATTCACCACGCTAAGGAAAATGGAGACGTGAGAGAATCCAAAGAATACTGTGCCAATCTGGCAGACAATCCAGTGAATTCTTGGAAAGTTGGTCCACGCAAACCAGAACAGGCCAATTGGTAGCGTCACAGCTCCCACCATGGCAGGAATCAGTCGTGCCTCGGGTGGAGGACGACCGTAGGTGGTACTATCGGCGATCTTCTTATATCGGCCATCGTCAAGAATAGAATAAGCGCATCCGAGTATCTGTCCTATCATCATTCCCACGAAGGACAATCCCGAAGTGCTCTGCGGCCAATGGCGGGCTTCCTCAAACACGATTGGGAAGGCTGCAAATTCCATATACATTGTACCATAGACTAAGGGTTCAGAGAATTAGCATGAGTACTGGTAAGTATTTTCGAAGGGATGTTAAACTTACTGATAGCCATGTAGATCGAAAGGAGCAACACGATTGGCTCCATAAAAAGCAAAATCCACGGGCGCACCATAGTCTTTGTAAAGACCTGGCCGGCTGTTTTAGAGCCTTGCTCCACATCCAGTCGGCTCTTATACACAGCACCGGTCATCTTGCTGAGCTTTGCTGCTCTCTTCTGCAGGAGAACTGGGGAGTATGTCTCTGGAATGAGGAAGATTCCCACCAAGAACACCACTCCATTGAAAATAGTAGTGAGTCCTTGAACCCACTTCCAGCCTTTGGACACCGCCAAGAAGTCGCAAGCAATAGGCCCAAGGCTAGGACCGAGGAAAGGAGCTCCAATGAAGGCAATGGTCGCAAGTCCTCGATCTCGTGCAGTATACATATCGGAAACTACTCCGCCAGCATTGGAGATGGCAGATGATCCAAATGCACCAGACAAGAATCGAAGGACCAGGAGAGTTGCGATGTTTGGACTTGCGATAGTCGCCCCAGCAAAGAGAGTGGTCATTCCATATGTGATGAAGTATATCACTTGTCGACCATATAGCTCTGAAAGAGGCGCCCAGACTGCAGGGCCAATGGCAAAGGCGAGCACGAACAACGAGGTATCTGCAACCACCAATTCAGAACTAGCCCCGAATCGCTCCTGAATTTGAGGGTTTGCGGCGGAAAGTGAAGACGAGGCGAATGTTATAGAGAGGAAGGAGGCGGCCTGTAGAAGAGTAATGGACCATTTAAGCCAGTCTTGCATTTGATGAGGATCGCGTGGATCGTCGTGCAGCCACTCGACGAGATACGGGCTTTCGGTCGTCCCTTCTCCTTCCCATTGATGTTCGAGAACATCATCGGTGATGGTACTCTGCGACAGAACCAGTCTGTAGAGAGGAAGCCGAGAACGTTGAGACGTCTTTGAATCTGTAGGCGCCATCTGTAATTGGACCACTTCAAGTAAGTCAATTGGTGTCAATAGAGCTATGAAAGGTGTGTCTGTATACTTACGGTGGCGAAGGCCCGTGTGGAAGACTCGAGCGCTCAACACAGGGGATGTAGATAAATGTTAAAGAAGCTATTGATGGTAACAAGGGCTGTTCAATGTAACCAAAGAATTCTTACACCCTCGAATGTTAAGGGGGCGATCTTAAGGATGAGTGAAAGAATAAATGAAAAGGCCGAGATAAGCGAGCCTGAAAAATTGGGGGAAATCCGGTCTGTTTCTCATTATTAATCATTAACAATGCAGGATGTCGTGATTTGAAATCAAATTGCCAATGTTTTTTGGAATGCGACAAAGCTGTAATCGGGGGGTTCTCAAATGGCTGTTTTCTGGCCTTTGTGAAGCTGTAATTTTGTATAAATGACGATGCCCTGATTTTAAGGCTCTGCCAAGCTTTTTGAAAATGGAGATATGGGCAATTCTGGCCAATCATAAAAAGAGGCTTGCCCCACTGAATTCCGTTCCCGCTAGTACCCGCCCTATTTAGCTGGCTAGTCCAGACTTGGGAATTCCGGCGTTGCGCAAGGATACGAAAAGGGACCGGAAATGACGCGGGTGGAATTACGAGGCGGGTGCCCCCGACAAGATCTTGGCGACAAGGATCATAATAATGGATTTTATTGTAGACCTAGTTACGCTTTCGCCCAATTAATCGTTCATTCAACAGGAACTTCTGAGAGTGTTCATCAACATGCATCGCTGACCTGTCGGGTACGGTGCGAGATAGTATTCGTCTCTTTCAATCACGAGATAGTACTTTGCTATTTCTCAAACAAAAATGCTATCAGTCTTCTTGCTAGTGTGGTATTTTTTCGTAGTAGCGCATTCATCATGCCCTCTATGGCGATCCCTTTCTAGATCAGCCGCTAGAGTAGGGTAGGTAGTATCGGACTGTCTAGTAATGTCATCATATTCATTACCAGGGGTTGTTGACGTCTGGCATCACACGCAAGTCTTGTTCGACACCTAGTCGAGAAAGGTCTAACACTAGCGAGTAGATATTCTATAAATCTTGGGACTGTCTCATCGCTGGATAATTTCCCTGACAGACCCTTCAGTGACCAGAACCGATCTTTGTAAATCCTCTAGGACAAAGTGTACGGGCCATTTCTCGCCATGTTCGACGGATGCATCAGAGACTCTTTCGAGATAGCCCATCATGGATTCGAGGATAGATTTGATTTTGCTCAGCGCCCGAGCAATAAGAATGTCTGTTAGAAATGCCTGTTCTTCTTGTGGAACCTCGAAGCTCCCAAATCGGATTGTGTCTTTGATCAAGCTGCTGGAGCGGTGATGGATAGTTCCTGAGTTGATGTTGTCAAAATTCATATCTCGGTTGCTGGCTCCATTTATTTGTGTGGTTGTGATATTGCTGAAGGCTGCTGGGCCATGCCCTGAAATTGCGTGCTGGCCCGAATTTAGATGAGGAATTGAATGATGAGTGGTTTGGTGGTTTGAAGTCAGGCACTGAAGACATCGGATAATGTTACGCAGACCCATCGCAAACATCAATACAGCCACCGAGTCTCGATCGCGTCGACACGAGGAACAATACATCAATCGTTCCCAAAGAATCCGGCTATCCTGAGTCGCTTGAAGAAGGATGGGAACGGGTGCTGGGGAATATTTGCCTTCCATCTTTTTCAAAGTCGATAGGAATCTGGCTTGGTTGCCAATACACGCACAATGTTCCGCTAGATTCATGTCATCCGATACCGATTTTGATCGTGGGAGGGCACTATAAATAGGATCTTGGGGCATAAGAGGTCGTTCATTGAAAAAAGGCAGGTCCGCTACCTGCATGGCACGCCGAAAGTCATCTCCCTCTCCCTGCCAGGAAGATTAATGGTTAGGATATTATATATTGCAAGGTGTTTAATGGGAAGTAAAGCTACAAGTTGACCAGTCAATAGACTCACCAAGGAAAACATGGAAGTGCTGAGACCTGGTGGTTTGAGTCCCATTCCTGCATCAAGACCAAGGAACAATTCTGGCGCCTGATCCCAAGAGGTCTCTGATATAGGTGCCGATGGAAATATGGCGTGTTCATCTATGTCGATAAATGCGTTTGGTTCCAGAAATTCTCGCAGTCCATCCATATCACCCGAAGATAGTAGCCCTTCTAACCCCAGGGCTACCTCCTGTTCTGTCGGGGAAGGTCTTGGTGAAGAATCCGACTCCAGGGAGTCTGTTCTACCCTTCTCTCTTGGTTTGCTGCGAGGGCTCTTTGATGTACTGCATTGACGTTGTGACTTTTTATTCTTGGAACCCTTCGGTCGGCCCAATCGATTGGGTTCGCTGTAGATGCAGGGTTGTTTAGATCTTGCACATCCAGTGCATGGATCTCCCCCAGAGCATTTCATCTTCAAGGCGTGGCATATGTCACAGGCTGATCGAACTTTGCGCGAGTGTGATCCCTCCATGCTTCAGTGTATGTTTCAGACTTCTCATGCAATCTCGCTGGGATAAGGGAAATGGACGCGCCGGGATGAGAGACTAAAGTGAATAGATAATGAGAACTTTTTGTTGACAAAGTCAAATGTTACTGCGCACATGCTAGCAGATAATTATGCCTCGCGATACAAGCCCTCTACCCCTGTCGAGCGATCCAAATTTCCTGCCACGCAAAGCAATTGTTATTTTTGCTCGGCCTAACGTTGATTACCATCCACACACTGTCTAGTCCCTGCGAGCTCGCCCAATTAGTGGAGACGTCACGATGCAAAGCGACTACTAATTGGATCTAGACTGACAGCCCACTGTTACCTAGGAAGTATGATGACACTTCAGGACCAGATGTTGAGTATTGATCGACATTAGCCGTGTCTCGAGTTTCGTAGGTGGCAACGAACCCCGCCCAACCCAAGCCTCAATGACCCTTATTGCCGATTGTAGAGCCCGAAAACTGCTCTGAGCCTGGTTTTGTAGAGTTGCAGGGAAGGAATTAGACTTATTCAACAACTACCTGTCCTCCTAATGCAGCCCTAGCGGTATCGATATCGCAGTGTTTCTTACTTCTTATTGCTCCTGCCTACACGATCCTGGCAAGTCTGCCGTAATCTGATGGGCGGGTCTGAGAAACATCTCTCTACCATCTCGCAGCTTTTCAAGTTCTTGTTCATCTCTGCAGTGTATGAAACACTCTCATGGGGCTAGAGCAGCTCATATGCAGTAAGACGGGTTCTCCGACCACGCAGGATGAGTGATTGACGTGCAGCACACCATTGGGGAATCGTCAAGCGTGGGCGGTCGTTTGAGTAAGCATGAAATGGCGCTGGCAAGCTTGGCAATCACCTGACGATTCCAATCTGATTGTCTCTCCTTCCGATTTCGATAAAATCATACATAGAATTACAATATGAGAATTGTAGTCGCAGTACCTCTGATCTCGCTATGAGGCATGTTCTCGCAATAACCAACAACCCTGATTGTCTATGTCAAGATACGACTACTGGCTAAGTAGTATGAATGAGCCAAGACTTCGAATAATAGACTAGCGAAGGGTGGTATCAGCTTGCAGAGCCATTTAACCTGCTAGTCATACCTTTTTCTGGATCGACCCCAATCTCAGCTGTCTCACCCACGACAGTCGTCGGCCGAGGCCATCGAGGCCTATTAGGTAAAGATCGTAGCTTGGCAGTCGCTTTAAGCTCTCAAGGTTTCCCAATAATTCTCGCTTATCAGGTCGTTTGTCCTTATTCACTAGCCAAAAAGGTGGAGAAATTTGATAAGAGGGTCCAAATCTAGGTCCAACTATTGGACGCCACTACTCGTATCTTTGATACATACATGTCGATCTTAGGCATAACTGACCTGGGTAGTATCAAGATATGAAGACGGTGTCGTTACTGCGATCATGAGCAAAGGTACTGTTTTATCTTGGCCAAAGGCTGCAGAAATGGCGTAATTCCAACGCGACTTGTTGTACTGAAGGGCCCCACATCCCGGCCCCACATCGTCTCAAGGCGATCCTTTGCATAGCCTGCACCGGGCTATCGGAAGTTTGGAGCTCTCCGTGCTTAAGTAGTTCTAGCCTCGGGAGATTTTCTGTTTCGATATAGCGGTTCTTCAAATATGCGCTGATGTTTATCATTGGCAGAGCTGGTCCAATGATATGCTGCTCTTCGCCCCTATTTATACTACTGTCACATCACTCTTCGGCCCGTCCCGACATTACCTGAACTAACCGGGACGAAATCGTACGGTCCATCGACCAGGGGAAAGCGAACCGAGCTACATTACGACATAGCAGCTTTTTTAATTGTTGAATCAGCGTGTCAAATGTGCTCAAACTGAACTAGATGCAATTGTTTGAGAGTGCAAAGATAAGTGATCAGGTCCGAGACTGTACGAGAGAAAACAAAACAATGGTATTCCCATCACTATCTCCGATAGAATCGTATATACAGAGAACACCATAACCGGCGCAGATATTCTACTATGTAAGAACCAAGAAGATGTTTATTCGAAAGGCTACAAGTGGGGTCTTCCAGCTGGATATCCAACTCGTTTAGGAAATCTCTGCCAAGCCTCCGCGAACCCAGCGCCACGAACGAAGTCAAAATGTTTTGTTCCATCCATAGGTTGCGAGCTACCGGAGTCAATAGCCGCAATGCCTGCGGTTAAGAAAACAGACTGTTTGACTCGGAACTCGGGCAGATGGTCATATGGCTTCGAGGTGTCTTGAGCGTGGGCCATACACCGAATAAGCTTGCACATGTGGCCATCATCCTCGTGGTAGCATGCCCGATCAAATACCTCATCCCAACCTTGATTGGGTAAACGAGATGGATGTGATGTCAACCAGTCAAGACGGATCTCGGGACACCCTTGTCCAGCATACGACATCAAGTACACCCGGCCAGTGTATTCTAGAAGCCGAGCCTTTTGCTCGCTAGTAAGCGAGGTTTCTGCAAGGAACATAGTGTGGCCAATACTCGATGTTACACTGTGCAAGAGGAAAAAGTCAAATGCGCAAACGTACGGCGGGCGCTGAGCTCCGGCCGTCAGATATACTGCGAGTAGAAGATGATGCCATGATTAGCCATTTTGCCGTCACTCACATGCCTAGGTAGGGTTGGAGACTTAAGCTCACCCGCAGTGTTTTGAAGTTCAGCAGTTGCCCTCTCCAAGTCATTTGGGTTGACACGATATCGCGCAGCAACACGAATCAAATCTGGGCCTGCGTTCTTCAGCACACCATCCCGAGCAGGCTCAAGATCGAGGCACATTTCTCCAGTGACCTTTCTCTTTTGCATATGGTAGTACGGGCTAGAGCAATTGCGAATCTTCTCGTTCGCCCGAGCGAGATCCACACAAGCACTCAATGGGAGCGGGGGCTCAACTTGTCTTTTAGAAAGCGTTTCCGCTTCTGTGAGGTAGTCTGTGTACCACCAATCGTGATGCACGCATGCCTGAGCGAAGCCCTCTGCAAGCAATCTAGCCTGTTTGAACTCTAGGGCCATGCCAATATGGATAATACCGTGTACGTAGCCTTTCAATCATCGACGTAAAAATTCATCAGCATAAGAGATCATGACGATCAAGTACGACTTCACTTACCCATGTAGATGCGGCATAAGATATCATCAGCCATAGCACTACCACAAACAAGGTATTTTTGCAATACGGCTTGGTACCCAATGCGGTCGATCTCTTTCTCAAAGAAAAGACAGAAATTCAGAAAGTTTTCTTCTCTGCCAAGACATCTCTTGAAGACTGACGGTTCAGTCATATCCTCAACGAGGGTGGTTTGAATTTCCATGGGGCCTCTTTGGTATAGACTGTTGCGGTCATGCTGTGATCGAATGGTTTCTGGGCTAGCTCCAAGAGCCCAAATAGTGATATCATGGTGTGCGATATGGTTGTGAAAGTAGACCTGAAATGATACGGTCTTTCAGTTCTGATGATCGCCACAGAATAGAATAGAACTACCTACACCTTTGTGGTCCTCGGTTGTAGTGAATATGTGGTGGTTGGCGTGATTCTCCTCCAGAACACGCTCAAGCATGCGGGAAGACTCCTCTGTTACATTTTTTGCGTGCTTTAATCCAGCATTCGCGCTTGGACTGAAGTGGAAACGAGAAGTAGGTTCTAGCTCAAGAGCCATTTATTATAGCAACTAGCAGAATTTGGAGTATGAAAAGTGTAGTAAGCAAAAGAATATGGAACAGTCCACATCAAACGTGACTAGGGAGGTTATAAAAAGAACAGAACACGAATAAAACGTAGCCTTGGGGATAAATTGCGCTCTGAAAACGAATGAAAATAGGTTTTTGAAGGGCTCTATTGTTGTTCAACACCATCGCGCACAAAATTTCTGTTTCTTCGGTGACTATGGGAAGTTATCCTTGAGTGCTTTTTCGGCAAGTGATCTGCAAGCGATGAGTGTTTTTCTCGATAGCCTCGAAGTTTTAGTTATCAATCATGTAGAATCGTACGACTATGATCGCTAATCATTGCAAATCTTACAACGATATGTCGTGTCGGGTCGGAAGAAAACCAACCGCACGCGACTAAAAGTTTCGTGCATCTGCACTCCACTACTCGTAAATCAACAGCAAGGTGTGTTAGTAGGTTTCCAAGGCCTAAGTAAGACAGAGAAATACAACTCAGGTGAACGATGATTGGTCTACTTTGCTCACATATTCCCCGGTGAATATTTATGTCTTATCTAATAAAGTCGCCGATAGTAAAGACAGCCAAGATCGACATTTGCCCGGCCGTTAGTGATCATTAGAAGGACGGCTAGTTGTGGTCTAAGTAAATAAATGTATGTATATGAGGCTGAAGATTGAAATATTCAATCAACATCTATATTGCCTGGACTGAACTTTGTCGTGAAAGATTTTTTACTCTTCCCAATGCCCCTCAAAAGCCGTATTCAATTTCCAGACCCAGAGTTGAACACCTTTCCCACCACTAAAATGGCTTCCAAATATCACAAGCTCGTTGGAAAGCATGTCTTGATTATCGGAGGCACATCTGGAATGGGTTATGCGGTTGCCGAAGCAAGCCTTGCATCTGGAGCTCATGTCACGGTTTCATCCTCGAATCAGGGCCGCGTCGATGAGAAAATAAAAAAACTCAAGGAGGGCTATCCTGCCAGCAAAGTGCAAGGCTTTGTGTGTGATCTTTCACGCAGCAGTCTCAAGCAAGATATCGAAGAGCTCTTTGCAAAGGTCGGAAAGCTCGATCACATTGTTTTCACTGCAACGGAGCCGCCAAAGATGCTCACATACGATGAGATCTCACTCGAATACTGGCGCGATGCAGGGCAAATGCGTCTTTTTGCGCCTTTTTTTGTGGCCCAAGTAGGCGCGAAATATCTGAACCCTGGGCCTGAGTCTTCAATTGTCTTAACGACCGGAACATCCTCTGAAAAGCCAATTGCGGGATGGCCAGTGGTCGCCTCTTATGCTGCTAGCTTGAAAGGGCTGACCCGGAATTTGGCTTTGGACTTGAAGCCAATTCGCGTCAATATTGTCAGTCCTGGGTTTGTTGAGACAGAATTATGGGATCATCAAGAGGCAGAAGCTAGGAAAGGGCTGTTTGATTGGATAAAGACGGCCACAGCCCTGCAGAAAATCGGGTCTCCGGAAGAGGTCGCTGAAGCCTTTTTGTGGCTCATGAAGGACACCAATGTTACTGGCAGCGTCGCAGAGACCAATTCTGGCATGAAGTTGGTGTGAAGGTCAACTCATAAAACATAGTACATAGTTTCTCTAGAGTAGCTTCTAGACATCTTCTAGTGAAAATTTGAAGTCCAAACTCCCAAGGTTGCATTCCATTCCTCCGTGATCCAATCATCAAACCTAGCGATGCTTACGGGCGGTTGCGGGGGGCGTTCTTAAATATATCCATCTCAACGTCGATCTTCCCCGCTTACTCTTATAGACATCCCCGTCATAGCGTACAATTTTGGAAAAGAAAAAGATAATTCCAAGAAAAGGGTAAATAAATCAGATAGCTAATGTTTATCCAATTCTACATCAGTTCGTCGAGACTCAGACGTATGATGTGGATGCCGCATTGGGCAATTCACTCTCCCTTGACTCTCCGTCTTTATGCTAATTACTCTTTTCGAATGCTGATATTTGATCATTGTATCTAAGCTCCAAGGACTACTTGATTCTTTTTTTTTTTACCGTAGGCAGAATTTCCGATATGAACCCATTTCACTGGCCGCGTACGACATCTGAAGTATAGCACCGATAGGGCTTACACAAGCCACTATTGACTGCAACCCCACGCAATGGTAACAATGGAATTGCCGAGTCAAATTCAAGTTAACTCTCAGAAAGTTAACTATCAAATCTCGAGTAAACCTTCTGAACGGCCGGCGCCGGAGAACAATAGTTGGGAAATAAATCAGATCTTCCGGCGAATTTCTATTATCCGTCTCGAAAAGGGGCTACACTGCAACCGCGAAAAGTCCTGAAATTTACCTTTCCAGTCACGAGATGAACAATTGGAATCAAAGGCTAATGCCACAGCCAATAAAATGCACTTACAAAGGTCTTGAGACCGAAGGAAGTCAGAGGGGTCTGCTTGGGCGGTTTCCCTGGTTCCTCGATTCAGACTTTTAAACTGTCACTATAGTGAATTCGAGGCATACAAGTTGAGGCTGATTACTTAAAAAGCAAAAGACTTCGCACCGGCGAGTAAAAGTTACCAATACACGGCAAGGAAGTTATTCCGTATCTAATCAGAATCAATGTGAAGAAATTCCCCGGTAAGTACAGACCTGGGCGGAAGAATGGATAATGGCTTTAGGCGAAAATGCAGTGGAGCCACAGGTAACCGCCCGTCTCAGCCACCCTCAGTCGAAGTTTATGATCAGTGGTCTACTATAACATCAAAATCATGGTCATAGAAGGTATCTAATTAGGGCTAAAGTGATTCAACTTCGGGGTAGACTTTCAACAGTTTACGTCTCTCCAAGATGGAATCTAGCGGAAATATTATCTTCTTTGGGGACACCACCCTACCAATCATATCCTCTTTGACACAATTACTCGAAGCCCAGACAAGGAATTCTTTACTTGCACGGTTCCTTTCGTTGTCCGAGGAAGTACTACGTGAAAGTATCGGTCACTTCCCGCAGGATGTGCAACAAGATGCTCTGCGATTTACTCGGCTGTCCGATATTGTGGATGCCGAAGATTGCGGCTCTCCAGCTCTTCGTGTTTTGTCACCAGCACTTCTGGTGATTGTACAACTGGGTCACTTTGTAGGGTGAGTGATGTTCATCTGAACTTAACTATTCTCCGGATAATCTGACCAGGGTCCAGATGGTATGAGAATCATCCACATTGTGAATTCCCTTCTGTCAGCAATAGCGTTTGCATCGGGCTCTGCGTAGGCCAGCTATCTGCGATTGCAGTCAGTCTAGCGAGAAACCTCCATGGACTTATTCCCATAGCTGTTGATACAGTCCGACTTGCGATACGATTAGGGTCGTTGGTTTTCACCGTGGGTGGGGACTTGGAAGCCCAGGGAGGAAAGGATTCATGGGCACTATTGATTGAGAAAGATGTCTTGCCTATCGATGAACTATTCTCAATACTCGGAAAATGGGTAAATGTACCGAGATGTTGAGCAAGAATTTTACTGACATGTTAATACAGGCAGAATCTAATCGGAAGCGACCCTATATCACAGCAGACTTTGATAGCACTGTCACTGTTCAAGGGCCCCCCACGACACTTGCTTCTGTCAGGAAGCTAATTTCCGAGTTTCTAAATTCAACACAGTCAAATCGTGTGGGCCGCCATATTCCCATATTTGCACCATATCATGCCTCTCATCTTTACAGCGAGTGCGATTTTGCAAAGCTGGTCGAGGGACTAGCCAGCTTTGACGAAACCCCGGGATTCAACAAGGAGTTGGGATTTAGCTCTGCACTGTTGTCTCCCTATTCGGGCTGTTTAGTCGGTGGCAAAAGCCCACCAGATATATTGCATGATATTTTGCAGGACTTGTTGGCCCGACCTATCAAATGGTCCGATCTCATCAGAGGGACGGCTTCATACCTCACTTCAGTGGAGCTCACAAAGTATGACGTTCGTTGCTTTGGTCCAGTTCATTCTCACAAATTGTTTGCCTCGACCATGCAAAACTTACTTCAGTCGGAGGTTAAGCTCTGCGACACAACAGTTCAGAGTAATGGAGAATCATCGAGGAGGGCCACAAATATTCCAATTGCAGTTATTGGAATGTCGGGTCGCTTCCCAAATGCCAATAGCGTGGACGAGCTTTGGAGCATCCTTGCTGATGGCGTTGATTGTCACAAAGTGGTAATTTACATACCCTGCGACTTGGTGAATGACATAATCGGAGCTAATGGCTAATCAATAGATACCGAGTGATCGGTTCAATCCATCAACTTATGTCTCGAAAGACGGAAAAGACAAGAATAAAAGCGCAACAGAGTACGGAAACTTCATGAAAGACGCGGGGAACTTTGACGCACGATTTTTCAACATGTCTCCTCGAGAGGCTATGCAGACAGACCCTCAGCAGAGACTTGCCTTGGTCACAGCGTACGAAGCATTGGAGGCTGCTGGCTATGTACCAGGCCAAACTCCTTCAACGCAAATGGAAAGGATCGGAAGTTTCTATGGACAGACAACCGACGACTACAAGGACGTGAATGTAGTGCAGGAAATTGACACTTATTATGTCTCCGGGGTCATTCGTGCATTCGGACCTGTAAGTGATCTGGTCCACGCTATTTTCTCACAAGAATGTTCACTATGCTAATCCATAATCTTCAAACCAGGGACGAGTCTCTCGTGCAAACCAGCTAGGTATGTATGAGCTATCCCCCGATGACGCCTACCAAGCTAATTTGAATGTGATTATTCCTAGGCGGACCTAGCGTGAGTGTTGACACCGCTTGCGCGTCTAGTGCCACGGCCCTCAATCTTGCCTGCACATCGATCTGGAGCAATGAGTGTGACACGGCCGTTGTTGGGGGAATGATGCTTCTCAACAGCCCAGACATGTATGCAGGTCTCTCGCGTGGACATTTCGTCTCCAGTGACGGGCCTTGCAAAACCTTTGATGACGAGGCAGACGGCTACTGTCGCGGAGAGACAGTTGCTAGCATAGTCCTGAAACGCCTTGATGCTGCCAAGGCAGACAATGACAATGTTCTCGGTGTGATCCTGGCAGCAGGCACAAACTACTCTGCCTATGCAGCGTCTATCACTCAGCCCCACGCTGGGGCCCAAGAATCTCTCTTCCGCAAGGTGCTTCGGGAGGCGGCTGTTAAGCCTACAGACATTGACTACGTGGAGCTACATGGAACGGGAACTCAACTTGGCGACTCAACCGAAATGGCATCAGTGCTGAATGTCCTCGCCCCAAACCACTCACGTCGACCACCAGACAGGCCGTTATATGTCGGGTCAATCAAACCAAATATTGGGCACGGAGAATCTGCCTCTGGTATCTCGGCCTTGATTAAAGCACTTCTGCTGTTCAAGACGTCCCAGATTCCACCACATATTGGAATCAAGAGTGGTCGACTGAACCGAAACTTTCCGTCTTTGGAGGAAAGGAACGTGAAGATCGCAAAGACGCTCACTCCTTTCGCATCCAACCTTGCTCGAAAGCGGAGGATTTTGATCAACAACTTCGGTGCTGCTGGAGGAAATTCTAGCTTTGTTCTCGAAGAAGGCGACTCTTCTCACCAACGAGATCTTGAGCTCGCGACTCCTGTGCACGACCACGTCATCAGTGTGACTGCCAAGTCGATGATGTCGCTTCACAGAAATTTAGAGAATTTGGTTTCTTTTCTTGGGGATTATCCAAATACGGGCATGAGAGATCTCGCCTACTCCACTACTGCACGCAAAGTGCAGTACCCACTGCGTGTTTCAATTGTCGCCTCAACATCCTCTGAAGCCAAGCGTCAATTATCAATAAGAGTCAACAAAACGGATACTGGATCAGCGATTAGACTGTCCAACCTAATCGTTGTCTTCACTGGGCAGGGGTCTCTCTATACGGGCGTGGCGAAACAACTGTTCGGAGCCAATCCAGTATTCAGGTCTCACTTGACTAGACTGGAGCGGATTGCAATAGACCATGGGTTCCCACCATTTGTTGATGCTGTCATAAAAGGTGGCGATGAAATCCACAAGCTACAGCCTGTACAGGCACAGTTGGGTCAAGTCGCCTTGCAGATTGCACTTTTCACTCTGTGGTCTTCGTGGGATATCAGACCCTCCGCTGTTATAGGCCATAGTTTGGGAGAGTACGCAGCCTTTTATGCCGCGGGAGTCCTGTCAGCGAGTGACACTTTGTATTTGGTCGGTCGGCGCGCAACTTTGCTACAAAGCCTATGTGAATCTTCGACACATGGCATGCTGGCGATCAATCGAGGTCTGGATCATATCCGAAGTGTTCTTGCAGAGAAGTTCGATCAGTTGGAGGTGTCGTGTTACAATGGACCTACAGACGTGGTGATCAGCGGTCCGATTGTGACCATTCACGAAGCAGAACGAGCCTTAAAGGCCCATGATATACGGTGCACCCTTCTTAGCGTCCCTTTTGCTTTCCATTCTTCCCAGGTTGAGCCAATCCTGGACCAATTTGAGAATGAGGCAAACATCGTCTCTTTCCATGCACCTCAGATCCCAATCTTGTCTACCTTGGTAGGGAGAAAGCTGACTGATCTCGATGAACTCGGTCCGTCTTACCTAGCACGCCATGCACGAGAGCCGGTGGAGTTTGTTCAAGCAATCAAAACGGGGCTGTCAGAGAAACTATTTTCTTCGGACTCCGTTTTCCTTGAGATTGGCCCTCACCCTGTCTGTCTCAGCATGATCGCTTCCTCTGTGCAGTCCACGCCCCGGCTCCTCCCAACGCTTCACAGGAAGGAACCTCCACTGTCGACTATTTGCAGGACCCTGGCGACCTTGAGCGAAGGTGGTCTTTCTATCAACTGGAGAAACTATCACAATACCTTCGAGGGCGCTCCAAAGCTCCTCAGCCTTCCAACTTACGCATTCGACGAGAAAAAGTATTGGATCGAGTATCGCAACGATTGGCTTCTGCAACGGCACGGCAACAGAGGTCCCCTGCAGGCAACTCAAAGTACGCCGAAGATGACAACAACTGTCCAAACCGTTGTGTCTTCAACCATAGACGGGCCGTTTGTGTCTGCTGTGTTTGAGTCAGATTTTACCGATCCAGCACTCCACCGGTTAGTTGCAGGCCATGTTCTCAACGGGATTGCGTTATGTCCATCGGTGAGTCATTAATCCCAGTTCTGTCCTTCAGCTCTTCAAACACATTCGAGAAGGCTGGTTCATTTAAAGCGAGTCCGAATCTTGACTAATTGTATCTGTCATTTGGACAGGGTGTTTTTGTGGATATTGCCCTCACTGTGGCGGACTATCTTCGAAGGAATTTCACATTTGACGGTCCAGTCTCTGGCGTAAAGGTCATCAACCTGCAAATGACAAAGCCCATCACAATGCCCGTGGAGATACCAAAAGCCACTCGAATGTTTCGAATCACCTCACGGGCGAATACCCAAAAAAGGACTATCGCTCTGCAGGTGGGGACAAAGAGCGAACGAGACCAAGGCATTGAGACTCACGCGTCCTGTGAAATGGAGCTTGGAGATAGCGCTTCATGGGTGAGAAAGTGGAATAAAACTTCATACCTCATATTGGAGAGGATTTCCCACCTCGAAGACGGTGTTCTCAGAGGAGATTCGAGTCGCATCTCCCATGACATGATTTACAATCTCTTTTCCACCGTGGTTCATTATGATAGGCGGTATCAAGGAATGAAAGAAGTCATCATCGACGCAGATAAGCTAGAAGCTGTTGTTTCACTTTCTCTGAACCAAGATCAGGATGTGGGAACCTTCTTCTGCTCTCCCCTGTGGCTTGACAACCTCGCTCAGATTGCCGGCTTCGTCATGAACGCCATTGGGAAAGTCAACCCCAGGGAATACACCTATATCTCCCATGGTATTGGCTCATATCAGATTGGCGAGGATCTTTGCGCGGATCGCTCATATAAGGCTCATGTGAGAATGATGCCAGAGACGGGCACGGTCTTTGCGGGTGATGTCTCAATCTTCCAAGGACAACGCATGATTGCCCGATGCGGGGAAGTCAAATTCCAGAGAGTTCCTCGCGTCATGTTGGAAAAGATTCTTTCATCTCCGGCCGGCAATCAGTCGCCTTCGTCCCATGCTTCAAAAATCCCCTTCAAAGATCTCCGACCACAAAGCAAACGCAGGACTCCACCTCCGAGCGAGATAAATACACGATCCCTCATCGGTGATGTCAAGGAACTTATGGCCAGGCAAATTGGTATTTCTCCTGAAGAGTTGACAGAAAAAAGTAGCTTTCAGGAGCTAGGTGTCGACTCGCTGCTGTCCATGACGATCTTGTCTCAGATTCAGGAGGTCCTTCAAGTCCAGTTGCCAGCATCTACGTTCACTGATGTGTCCACGTTTGGTGACTTGAGAGGCTACATACTCAAGTATCTGCCTGATCAGTCACCGGGACCTCCAACTCCTGACTCGGAGAGTGGCGACTCTATGATTTCTTCCGCATCGACTCGGTCTCAAGACTTCCCAAAAACCCCACCCGATACACGTCTCTCAGAGGTTTACTCCATCATTGCGAATGAGATGGGTGTAGAGGTGGAAGAAATTCTAGCCGCAGAGGACCTATCTTCACTTGGCCTGGATTCTATGATGGCAATTTCTATCGTCGGGGCACTGAGCGATAGGATTGGAATTGAGGTTCCTTCGGGGTTTTTCGATGCCTCTTCGGCGAAGGAGCTTCACAGCTCCCTAAATCAGCTCTTTGGACCACCGAAGTTGGAATCGCCGAGGGATACTCCAGGTCAGGAGCAGAAAAAAGGCCCATCTCGGTCGCTTCCGGAATCTATAATCCTTCAAGGTGACAGTCACTCAACTTGTAAGACGCTTTTTCTCTTCCCCGACGGAAGTGGTCTTGCCACAGCATACGCTAAGCTCCCTCGCATCTCAAGGAATCTTCGAGTCTGTGGATTGAATAGTCCCTTGCTACGGGCAAATAGTTCGGAGCCCATAGACATTCCAGCTACTGCTTCAAGAATGCTCGAAGTTGTCAGGCAAATTCAACCTCACGGTCCTTATATCTTGGGTGGCTGGTCGGCGGGTGGCATGTACGCTTTTGAAGCAGCTCGTCAAATCCTCGAGGCTGGGGAGCAGGTAGCTTCACTGATACTTATTGACTCACCATGCCGCTTACGATATGGAGCAATGCCCCGTCCGTTGTTGGAGCTCTTGTCGAAGAATCTGGCCTTGGGGAGTGAGATTAAACAGCACTTCCTGCAAACTATCGTGGCTGTCGATGGATATACCCCACTTCCATTGGAGAAGGACCCTTTTATGCGAGTGACATTAATCTGGGCAAAGGATGGCCTTGAAAAGACGATGGCATCCGCAATAGAGGCCACAGACTTGAATAATGATGAGGCCGTTGTAAAGTGGCTTCTACGACGGGCTGGTCCCTTGGATGCAATGGGTTGGGATAAGCTTCTACCTCACTTTGATTTGGATATCAGGACAACAGATGGCAATCACTTTACCATGGTTCAGAGTCCAAATGTGAGTAATACAGTACCTGACCAATATGTGATGATTCACTAACCTTAATTTTCGGGAAGGCAAACGGTCTAAGTTACGCGATATCAGGTGCCTTACAGATGCCTTGAATGTATCCATCGCTGAATATAACACACTGCTGAACTATGGAGTTTGGGTAGATTATGTTGAATTATTTACCAATGTCGATGCATGATCTGTCTTAAGATGACTCCCACCTCGACGAACCGTGAAAATTTGAAACTCCCGAGAGACCTGGGTTGAAGCTTGGTCTTTTATTTGCATGCTTTGGTGAATCATTTCATGTTTGGCTTGAAACACTGGTCTACGTCCGTTCCCAGCCCAGAGGTATAGAATCAAGGGCTTAGGTCTGGCCACTTTAATTTTGGTGACAATGGAAAATTGCGAAAGGGCCATTCCGCAATCCTGCAATAAACGAGAGAGATAGCGAAACCATCTCATAACTTCAGAACATATCTCTAGTGATTGGCTCCCGGATATCGGCACGGCTGGTCCACGTAATCAACGCATAGGTGTGATTTAAGTGTCAAATTTCGTGATCGAAATTGGGGGAGTAGAGTTTTGATCTTATTTGAGAGCAGCGAGTTCAAAAGAGCTTCTTCTGGAACCAAGCCTTGCCCTGAATTTAGCCGAGAGCGCCGACATCATACATGTGCCCTTCTTAAGAATCGACCTTGATTTCGTCGGCTGGTTCGATACAATCGTTCATTTTGTTGAATGAGTTCAATGGGTTGGAAGATGCCCAGAAGTGATTGTGGTATGGATGTTTTCCGCATGTACCATAAATGACCCCGCACCTTTCCTGGCCGGCAAGCTAGTAGCTTAAGATGCAAGTTCCACAACACATGACGTGATTTATCGGAGAGGTGAACAACAACACCTATAAAAACGGGCCAAATAGTCGATATCTAATCAAATTGATGTACTTTATTTTTTCATTTATTCTTGAGCAATACTCCCATGGCTCCCCTTGTGCATGATCCTGCGCTTCCTTTGCGCCCTGGTGATGGCAGCTTCTCAGAGCAGGTACAATATCCTGCGCCGTTGCGCTTGAACGGGGCGTTGGACAACTTCAACTCCGAGGATACAACACCTGCGATCGGCCGTGAATTCACGAACGTCAATATCGTCGATGATCTTTTGAATGCCCCAAACTCAGACGAACTCATCCAGGATCTTGCCATCACCAGTAGGAGCTTCCTCTTAATTCATCCCATATCTCGATTCTAACAACTATATCCAAGTCTCTCAACGAGGTGTTGTCTTCTTCCGAGCGCAAGACAATCTTACCGATGATCTACAGAAGCAGCTAGTCCACCGACTAGGCCAGTTGGCTGGAAAGCCAGCCGATTCGACACTTCATATTCACCCGGTTCTCAACAACACAAACGAATTTGGTGTCTCGGACGCCCAGGTGAGCACCATCAGCTCTCTTGCCCGAAAGAAGCTGTTTCGCCACCAAAATCAGCCAAACCAGCGCCGTTACGACTCGGCTCAGTGGCATTCCGATATCCAATTTGAGCCTGCTCCGGCTGATTATACCTCGCTCCGGTTGACCCAATTGCCAAAGACCGGTGGCGACACACTTTGGGCCTCCGGGTACGAGCTTTACGACCGATTCTCACCGGCGTATCAAAAGTTCTTCGAGACCTTGACGGCGACTTACAGCGGTGCAGGGTTCATTGCGGCTGCTGAGGCAGATCCTGAGAACGTCAAGATTTATACAGAGCCGCGAGGAAATCCACTCAATGTTGGAAGACAGTTATCCACAGTGCATCCTGTTGTACGCACCAACCCAGTGACTGGTTGGAAGAGCATCTACGCTGTTGGACCATTCCCTAAGCAGATCAATGAGCTCAGTTCCACCGAGTCAGAGGAGCTCTTGAAGAAGTTTTATAACACCATCCTTGAGAACCATGACCTTCAGGTGAGGTTCAAGTGGCGGAATGCGAATGATATCGGTATGTATCTTGCTCTAATAACGATATTCATTGTCTTACTGATTGCTTCAGCGATTTGGGATAATCGATCAGCTTTCCATACTGCCACGTTTGATTACGAAGGACTAGGGGAGCGCTTTGGCCACCGAGCAGTTGGTATTGGTGAGAAGCCGTACTTGGACCCAAATAGTACATCGAGGGCGGAAGCATTGGCAGCTGAGAGTACCTGAGAGGGTTTTGATCGATCATATATGTTACATAAAGGCAAATACAAGCTTTTAGTTTCCAACTGCAAAAATTATCATATCGTGTTGTTATCGAGCAGGATTGAGCTTCGGCACCCCTTATAAACAAATTTTGCCACTAGAGAGCTGACTTACGTAGGATAACGCTACCAGGTTTTCCTTAGAGCATCATTCCTATAAGTCTATTATCATGTGCGGGCTCATGCACCAATGCAAATATTTCTGATACAGGTTGTTTACTAGATGCCCCCTTAAGTTAAGTATAACCACCGAGGCTGCCAGTTCCTTTCGATTGGTTTCTTATCTTGGATGTTTAGAATATTGATGCCATTGGAATTCGAATCAATTTTTATGATATTTGATTGATCTTCTCTTATTTCTGGAACTAAATGCTCTTACTAATCTACAGGTCAAAGATAGAACTCTAGTCTTGAGAAAGTGTCTTCAATGTCGCCGGACGCGGGCCACCAACGGCGCATTCTAGATACTCGCCGATTCACCCCCAGTTTCACCTTCTCGCCGATTGATGGTGGTCAAGTCGCCGATTTTGAACTATTTTTCTAAGAAAACTTCTGTAGCTTCATTCGGGGACAAGAATTCATTCTGGGAACTGAAGACGGATTCTCAGAGTACGCCAACGTGTGAAGCCCGTGATACAAATACTGATTGTGGGGGTCGGTCAGTTCTCGGGCAGCGTATCGGATTTTCTAGTCGGCACAAATCAGGATTACAATACAGAAATGGCGGAGTCAACATTGGAGTCACTAGCGTCCAAAATCTATGCGAACGCCCTGAAGCTTGCCAGTATCGCAAAGGAAAATGGTGTCACTCCGAGTCTCGACGACCCTGTCAAATCAGACCTGACCAGCGTAACCCCTTTGGCTCTTCGTAATGAACTCATTCAAGCTGCAAAAGACTTGATTTATCTGTCAATGGGTCCTGCAGACCATGTTCTCAGTTTAGCGTGGTCGGTGAGTTGACGCATTCCGGGATTCTCAAGCAGGCAGCTTTCATCACACTAACTTTGGCGTCCAACAACTCCAAGGCCACAGATGCAGCGAATCTTGATCTTCTCACACGTTTCGAAGTTCCGCAGCATGTTCCAAGCGACTCGTCCATTTCTTTCCCGGAGCTCTCCAAGGCTACTCGGCTCCAAGAGGACGTCTTGACTCGTGGTGTGCGCTATGGAATCGCTAATGGGCTTTTCCGCGAGACCGAGCCTGGTCGCATCGCACACTCTGCTGCTTCGGCGGCCTTGGCCAACAATCCTCATCTAAGAAATATTGTGCATTTTGGTACTGAGTTCCTTCAGAATATATTGATGAAAATCCCCGAAACGATGCTCATGCAAACGGACGAAACAACTGACAAAGTACCTGAAACCGCTTTCAACCTGGCTTATCGAACCGAGGAGAACCTGTTCCAGTACTTTGCACACTCGACGGAGCTCAATAGAAAATACCATGAATATCTCATGGGTCGCGTGAATACTCCCTTGTGGTCCACTGATAAACTTGGCGCTGCTTGGGACTGGTCCAGCCTTGGATCCAAGACGATCATCGATGTAAGTGACATACATCAGGTCGATTGCAGATTCGGTTTTCAAGTTCCAGATGGCAGTAACTAAAAGTAATAGGTTGGTGGCTCATCCGGTCATACCGTCCTGACTATCGCGCCGTTGGCACCAAATGCCCAGTTCATAATTCAAGACAACAATACCGATGCGTTGGACATGGGCAGAAAGCTCGTACTGCGCTCACCAGACTCGAGTTTGCGATCGCGAATCACTTTTGAACAGCACAATTTCTTTGAAGAACAGCCTGTCATTGCGGACGGATATATATTCCGACACATTCTTCACGACTGGAATGACGCGGATTCAGTAGCCATTCTCAAGGCTCTCCTTCCTGCGCTCAGGCCTGGAGCTAAGGTGTTCATCAGTGAAGGAATTCTACCAGATCCACCAGCGAAACGAATCAACACCCTGACAAACAAAATGATATTGTGCGGCCCTTCCCTTCTTTTTCTCTTGATTCGCTGTCCTATGTCTAACAAATACATAGAATCGAGGATCAGTTTATGCTTGCCGCTCATGATGCTCGGGAGCGAACTGTAAGTGATTTTGTGCGACTCTTCGAGGAAGCTAGCCCAAGATTCCTCTTGAGAGGGGTCACTTCCGGAGCCAAAGCTGGGTCGTTCAACTCGTTACTTGAATTTGAGTTTCAATGATACATTGGATGGATTTTGTACAGCGCTCTTTGATCCTCGGTCGTTGGTCTTCCAGAATTTCATATTGGCGTACAGCGACCGACGCGAGGAATGAATTAAACATATCCCAATGATCTCCGTTTCCAGACTTCTTCTTTTCCATCACCAAAAAATTGAAGATTATTCCTACACTGTTACTCTGCAAAGCCTAGCTGTAACTGCACCCAATGTCGCTTCATAGGCAGAACACAGGATCCAGGCTACGAGCTTCTCATGCTAGCTAACTTGAAATTGAAGAGTATGGGATGCTAAACAAGATAAATAGTTCAAGTCAAATCTCTCATAGTTTATGGAATCGAAAAAAGAATGTATTCATGCAATAGCGCTACAAAACAGGAACTCCGAAATGCCTATCGCCTCATTCTAGCCACAGATGAATAAGTGAGTATGGAAGTTGCGAAATAATCTCTAGGTAAAAGCATAGCTACGAATGACTCACATCCATCCTCTTGAACGCCCTGTGAACTTGAGTCTCCCAATTCGTCAGTGCCACGAGAATCCACTCCAGACTTCCAGCACAGTATAGCGCAACGCACTGGCCTATCCAAAGTCCTTTGAGCCCCCAGCCATGGAAGGCCAGGTATATACCCAAAGGTAGTGCAAAGCAGTAGTAACTGACAATGTTCACCGCAGCACCCAGATGCTGACGACCCATCCCTCGAAGACTTCCACCGCAGCTTCCATTCAATCCATCTGCGATTTGGAATAGCGCAACGAACGGCATGATTTCAGCAGTCAATTCAACGACTCGTGGGTCGCTGTTAAAAATCTTTGCAAAATGATCACGGGTGCCCATTAAAACGGTGAGGACCAATGCTCCATATATCACAGAGAGAGCAGCCGAGGAGTGGGCGGTTACCGATGCGCCCTTCGCATTGCGTGCACCCAGCCGATTACCGAGCCGAGATGAAGTTGCAACGCCGAGCCCAAAGGGAATTGTGTTTAGAATTCCGTCGGCGGTCATGATAACACTTTGTGCAGCAAGGGGAATTGTTCCGAGTCGTCCAGCTACTAGGGCAACGATCTCAAATGCCCACCATTCAGTGCCGACGTGGAAGAATCCCAGAATGGCCAGTCTTGTGAAGGTTCCCAGGTTTTCGAAGGCTGCCCACGACCATCCACCCCAGCACTCAGAACCGGCCACAAATCGAGCGTACAAAACCAAGAGGAGGAACGACATCCAGTATGAGATTCCTGCAGCGATGGGCCCAGCCAGAAGTCCGAAGTCAAGGGTATAACAAAGATAATAACATAGACCGGCGTTTAATGGCGAGGTAATCATGAGTACGTAGGTTCCGGCTCTCATTATTCCTATTTAGTGACAAGTTAGAATATTCAACGTAATTACACGAGCTGTGGGAACTTTCTCTCACCTTGAGCTTGCAAGAACTTTTTCATGGTCTCGAAGTAAATATATCCAAGGCCACCGGGGATGAGAACGGTCAAGAATCGAGAAGTCTGATAAGATAGCTCAGGGTCCTGACCAAGAGCCTGGAAAAATGCATTTGAGCATGCCCATAGAATGCACACTGGGATGTAGAGCAAGCCAAGAACCAAGAATGCACGCTGGAGGAGAATTCCAAGATCGTGTTTGTTTCCGCTCCCAGTAAATGTGGAAGAAGCGAGAGTATCCAGAGCAGTTGTTCCGCCGAGTGCAATCATCCAGCCAGTAACCAGTGCAAACATCATCGAAAAGGCACTGACTGCTAAATTCATTGGAGATGAATGTCCAATGATGACAACAGTGGCAGTTTGCAGACTCATCTGCAGCGTGTAGGCCAGTATAACAGGAACCGAACTTGTCGTCAATTCCCAGAACTCGATCAATAGTAGTTTCGTTCGTGTCACTTTGCAATTGTCTCGTCGCCAGACATGATCTACTTGATTCGCATCTTCTTGATCTATCGGCTTTGGGAGAAGCGAGGTATACTCATTCGGAGGTGTGTTGATCGACTCGTTGGATTCTTCATCGAGAGCAAGTCGATTAGAACCCTCGGAAGCGTGAGGCATATTCGTTATTATTTGAGCACTTTGATTCAGAAACTAGTTAAATTGTTTGTCAGCACACAAAAGGCATGTCAAGGCAAGTCAAAGTGCCATCAACACCGGTTCTTACAGTATTTCGAAAAACTTTCACTTGGAAAAGACGCCGACAATGAAGTTGGACGTTATGCTGGTCGGGTGAGTACCTCTATTCAAGCACAGCCCACCTCTAATAACTAAAATGCAAGACCAGTCAGTCACTACAAGCCCCAAGATTAAAGATTCGTCTTGATAGTGGGGGACTCGGAACTACGCTGTGCATCCGAGATCGGCTCTGGGATATCTCCTGAACAGATGTCGAGGCGGCAGTTTTTCAATCATCGATGCTCTGCGTTGAAGCGGATACGCTAAATGAGGACGCTAATATGCCTCGATAAACTCTAGATATCATGAAGCTTATCAATTACGTGAATAGAAATCATCATCATGTAGTTTTAACACCGTTGGGGTTGCTATCTTGTCTTGGTGAAACAGGGCATGGCGGGGTTTTCGTTCTCCAGACATTATCCTAACTAGGAAGGTTGATTGAAATGCGAGACGCCTTCAACGATTGGCTGCGATTGTCAATATGCATGCCCCAAAGAGACCACTTGGTGATTGGTTCACAAGCTGCACATTCGATCTTTCCACCGCCGTTCCAGTACGTCCCGCTTCGAGCTAATCTAGCCAGCGCATCTATTTCGGAGCAATCAGAGGAAGAGATAAGGCAAGCGTCACTGACTGAATTCCGGTCGCTTGGAAATTTTATCTCGTAAGATCATCACTTGTTCATGCATGACGCCTATCACTGCAAGTCTTTTTAGTTCGTGCTGGTAGTCTTACTGCCCCAAAGGCCTGGGCACGGCAGCAAGCAACCGGTTACGTAGCCTCACGAGCAACATTGTTAGAGTCATTGTATTTTCACTTCTAGGAGATTTTTTCTCTGCCGACTCTTGCAATGAATGTGTATCTGAAATTCTCGGCCATTTGATTAGATCTGCAGACGGTATTGACAAAATGACTCTGATCATTCGGCTGAGACTTCACCAACTATATCATACTCCGGGTTGACCCAGGATGGCTGCGGCCCCTTGGCCCGCATTAGTCCCCCATATTTGTGTAAAGCCCCAAATAGCAAAGATCCCCCCAATAGAACGATCAAACCTTGCGCAGTAAACGTCCAGGTCCAACCAACCGAGGCCTGCCAAGATGCAATGAAAAACTGGCGAGTCTAAATTAGCGAATTGTCAAAATTATCCTGACTATGGCAGTCTTGACTCACTGGATTGATAAATGCACTCAAGTTAAGAAAGACGGCGTAAAATGTGATAACACTCGTAGATTGCAAAGGATAGCTGTCGACAATATAACTGCTGGTGACAGTATTGCCAATTTGAATCCCTGCAGCAACTGTTCCACTGTTAATTTCTTCAAATGAGTCATCTCAAATAAAGTCATGTCTTACATAGGAAGAATGCAACTTGACCAACCATCCAGTGATAGTTTTTATCAACGCTGACTCCCCACAAAATTGAGCCAACTACACTATTAGTCCAGCCAGGCAAACTGGGTCGTCGGTCAAGCTTACCTGCAGTCACCAAAATGGCGGGATAGGCCAGCCATAACCGCATTTCAGCAACGCGAACATTGCCTCGCTTTTTTGCCAACTTCTCAACAATGTAATCACTCAATCGCCCAGAGCAGAAGATCTCTGAGACTATGGTGCCCAAAAACAAGCCAAGAAACAATAGTCCTTGTATAAGTGGGGTATAGTTCGCATAGGCGGCTGGCACCATGGTGATGACTGAGAGAACCCACCAATACCAAACGAAAGAATATCCAATTACTGCAATAGAGACCGTGGGGAACTGAAAGGTGATGAAAAATCGAGTGATTGAGTCCCATGGCTTAGGGTGTCGCATCCCTGGAATCGGTCGCAAGTTCACGAATGGTAGAGATTTTGTTCGGCGGAGGTTTGACTGGAAGCCTCTAGAAATCATTTCCGTTGCTGGTTCCGGTCCCTTGCTTTCCTGCTTCTCGGTGGTCGATAAAGTATTTCCATTGGTGAGTATACGGCTTTGGTGGAGGAGCATTTTCTGTCGGGGATAAAGCGTCTCTGGCATAAAGAATAGCTCTAGTACCAATAGAGCTGCAAACAGAATCGCGTTGAACCAGTTAATCCATGCGGAGCTCAAAAGATCAAGCAAACCACCCACTGGCAAATTGTGTCTGTTAGTAGGGTCACTGAGCAAGAAAAGAGGAAGGACCTACGGGTAGGCCCAAGGAGGAGTCCAGAATCTATCGCCAACACCCACAACCCAAGCTTCTGCCCTCGCTCGTAATCAAAAAACAGATCATTGACTATTGCGTCTTTAGTGACTTGAAGGTAAATTGAGTAATTGGAGGACTAACCAACAGCCATGCCAACGGTCGAGGCCGGACTGACACCAAATCCTTGGAAAAATCGGGCAGCCATGTATCCGGAATAGCTATCAGCGACAGCTGCTCCAACTGTTGAAACCAAAGCAATAGTGGTCCCAATCATGAAGATGAGTCGACGCCCATATATGTCACTCAGAGAAGACCATATAAGGGGACCGACCGATAGACCGAGGGCGGGTACAGCGACGGTCCAATTCACTTGTGAATACGTGATCTGATATTGGTCTTGGATTTCAGTGAAGGAAGGCACCGTTGTTGTTGTGAGATACGTGAAGAGGAAGTATCTAAGGCCAATATTCCCTGCGTTAGCATATTTCGTAGGACTCTGTTGCTCATGGATCGGAGGGCACGTCGAATGCGCACCATGGGACCTGAGTAAAATTGAAATGAACTAACTTGAACATGACAATTGCTAGTATAACATGCTTCTGCAAAGTTGACCAGTTTAGCGGATCCAATGGATCAGTGGTCGGCTGTGGGTGAACTTTGGAACCATCTGCTGTACCTCCTGCATTGCAGACAAGGTGAGTGTCACCCTTTTCGATTGATACCTGCATCTGACCAGAGGAGGTGCTGGGACCATTGTTTTGAGAGGTCTTTTCTATATCTTTCTCTTCGCTCATGGTTGCCGGTTGCTGGATCAGGTTTCGATAATGAAATTCAGGGGCATAGATGCGAACAATCGTTGGCTTGCCTGGACTCTGAAGTCTCGAAATAAGGAACTGGATAGAAATTGCAAAGTTCGATTTCTCTAACAACAAAGTCTGAGTCTATATCTAATCCAATTCTATCTGTATTCTTACTATCATATAGGAGGCGCATGCCTATCCAGCACGGGTCTTATCAGTAAGTTGATGTCTGACCCTGGAGCATTCGAGCTTGTCAATTGAAGGGCGAATGAGATGGAGAAAAGTAATCTTGGGAAAACGAGCGCTTAAGGAGAGTAGAGTTCTAGCCCTGTTGAACAGTTGGTCTATTCTCCCAGTGGTCCTTGTTTTTCTTTTTGCCCACGAGAAGTAATAAATTCTGTAAAGCTTGTTGTCCTCCGCGGGGCTGCGATCTACATGCTGACTCCGTTCTCGGACAGAATCCTCGAAAATCGCCAATGACAACCCCGCGATAAGCCACGTCAAAAACCAACCCCAAATAGAGACCCTTATCTTATTCTCCGCAAATTGATAACTGTCGCCCTCTCCCCTGGCCTTCCTTTTTTGTAATGTGTAATTATTTGCTCTTTTCGTTTAATCATTACTCCATGTGGCCTTGCATAAGATCTTACATAGCCAAGCCACGACCCCCGCAATCCGTAGTTCAGATTAGTATCTCAATCGGGAAGTAAGATAGAGAGGGCTGCATGAGTAGATAGTAATCCAATTCCATGAGTAAACCTCGGGACACGCAATCGGGAGGTGACGTGGGTTAATGCTAAGTTAGTTTTGGAGCAATGGCTGAATATGGGCAAACAGGGGAGACAGGGCAATGCCAGGTACGATAACGCAACTCTAAGCAATATCTGCGGTCAGTAATTACATCGAGGGATGTACATTGGTGAAGCAGAAATCCGGGATTCATCCTGGATCTCTGCATATATATCTCAAGCCAAACTTCAATCTACGATGTAATACATCGGCTCTACATCTTGTCACTAAGAGGTGAACCTTTAATCTATTTTTGACCCTATCTTCTCATCTGCAATGATTACTACTACTCTCAGCCTTCTCATTTTCTCCGCGCTTTCAGCAGCGCATGGAGACCATGGACAAACTCCCATGTCTGGACCACACAAAGGACTATGGTACAACACGCTGCCGGGAGATGGCGGCACGCAGGTATGACTTTTGGCTTATACGAAGGTTTAAAAACGCAGTGGGTTCAAGTATCTAACATTGAATCACCATCTCTAGGCTGACTCGGTGTTCTCCGGCATCTCTACGTTCGGTCGCCTTCCTTACTTCCCATGTCTCTCCAGCGAGGACGAGAGCTACGACATTGCCTTCCTAGGTGAATATATCGCCACTTCGATCGACCTTCCAAACAACTTTCAAAAGCTCATATTGCTCTAGGAGCCCCCTTTGATACCGGCACATCGTACAGACCAGGTGCTCGCTTTGGACCGAGTGGTATCAGACAAGGCTCACGCCGTCTCAATCTCTAGTATGTTCAATGCTCTAGTCAACGAGGCCCATCAATGGGTTTGAGAGTTAACCATCGACAAATAGCGGAGGATACAACGTGCCCCTTCAGGCGAACCCATTTGTTAGCGATTTGAAGGTCCTCGACTGTGGTGATGTCCCAGTCACTTCGTATGCGCCCTTACCGAACTCGTGATAACCGAAGAATCCGAAACTGACAGATATTTCTCTCACAGCTACGACAATGCCTGGGCTATTCAGCAGATCGAAGAAGGCCACAACAGTGTGCTAATGCGCAAGCCGTTTACCGATGCTCATAAGCCAGGACTATCCCGAGCAGGCAAGACCCTTCCCCGCGTTATCACCCTCGGAGGTGATCATACTATTACCCTGCCCTTGCTACGGAGCATCAACAGAGCCTATGGGCCTGTCACTGTCATTCACTTTGACAGTCATCTGTAAGCTAACCAACAATCATTCAAGTCTACTAATGGTAGATAAAATGATAATAACAAGACTCTGGCTGATTTTTCCCAAGCGACACCTGGAAACCCAAGGTCTTCGGCGGCTCTCCCAGCCAAGTCGCTGCCATCAATCACGGCACTTACTTCTATCACGCTGCTATGGAGGGCTTGCTGAGAAACGACACCAATATCCACGCCGGTATTCGCACCACTCTCTCTGGTCCTTCAGACTACGAAAATGATGGATATTGTGGTTTTGAAATCGTCGAGGCCCGAGAGATTGACACGATTGGCACCGACGGTATTATCAAGAAGATTCGGGACCGTGTTGGCACGGAGAACCCTGTCTACCTGTCAATTGACATTGACACCCTCGATCCCGCCTGTATGTCATCCCTCAACTATCTTGTCAGCCCATGTTCTGGTCAATCACTAATCTTAAATATCCAGTTGCTCCGGCTACTGGTACCCCCGAAACTGGAGGTTGGTCTACACGCGAACTGCGAACAATTATTCGCGGTCTCGATGGATTGAATTTCATTGGTGCGGATATTGTCGAGGTCGCACCGGCATATGATACCAACGCGGAGCTGTCAACGATGTAAGTTTTATTTCCTCCTAAATCCCATGGAATTCGGAGAATCCGGGCACCGAGCTAACAATTTGGCCTACAGGGCGGCTGCGGATGTGTTGTACGAGGTTCTTACCATCATGGTGAAGAAGGGTCCTCTGTCTGTTGAAGGTCGGTCGCACGAACTGTAGAAAGCATGGCTGATTTTGGCGACTTGACTGTGTCTGTCTGATGTGCAATTGGAGGCGTGAGTGGACTTCATCGGTGGTAGATAGTTGTTGAGTGAAGGATTTTTGTACAGGATTAGGCTCCTATCCATGTGGTAGAAGCCATAAAAGTAATCCCAGGCACGTCCATTATTGAGAGAAATAAAGTCACGAATTCCATTGAAAGCCTAGCTTCCTCGGAAAGTGTAGCTACGGATTCCTGTAGAGTTTTCATCTTTGAATTACGCTTTTTGGAGAGAAGACATGAGAGCAAACTCTCTTTGATCTCAAGAGCGATGCCTGAACGTTTCCACCTATTTTTGGAGGAATTAGAATTCAAGTCCATCGAAAAAAGAATTGGGTACTCGGTGTCAAAATATATATCCACCGCCAGAGGCTATCAATTCGACTTGACACCAACTTGATGTTATATACAGGCGTTTCGAAGAATGCATTTGAAATTCAAGATTAACAATTTGCAGGGTTCAGAAAGGTGACCAATGCTTGTCTATCACCCCCAATTTGGCAAATACAGATTCTGATCTGTGTGATGCCAAGAGTACCGAGTGATTGAGTTATCACAATCTAAATTAAAAACGTTGTGGTGGGTCACAACCTCAGCCCCCGCCCCAGGTGAACTTGAACAAGGTTGCTTCAAAACACGCCGCACCTGTGCGATGATAGCTATCCTGACTCGTGACATTAAATTGCCTGGATTGAGAGATGGATAGCTGCATTTTTGGGAATAAGAGCTCAATCCTTGACAGTCAGCCCCTGAAACCAAGTCCAAGGCAATCGCCATGCGATTGCGAGCGCTTCCACCAGAGTGGGGAGGATGAACCAAGCTCGAAACCTGAAACCAACGGCGGGCCCGGTTAATGCAGTCGCTCAGGACCCGGCTCTTCCGGGATAAAATCGGCATGGGTCTGGGCACGTTGGATACGGAGTACTGTACGAGCTGGCATCGAGTCAGTTGGTTTGAGGCTGTGGGGTTTGAGCTGGTCTGTTCGTGGCCTGCGACGAAACGTGGTGGACGGATTCGAGTCAGTCGAGATACTTATGAAATACCGGATGAAACGCGCATGGTTCGAAATCTTCGTTGTATATATGATCAACATTCGAGGTACGAAGACCTCAATCCCCTCTTACGATAAGTCACAAGCTCGTCAAGAACACATCTCGATGAGATAAAACACAAGCATAGCTCTGATGCCTAACAGCCCAAAGATAGGCTAGGTCTCGACCATCTGCCTGTCTGTCAACCGGTAAAGTGGAGTCCAGCAGAATGAGGATCTCTCTTTGATCGATCCTTCATATTTGAAAGCCCTACCGCGAACCTTGCCTCGCACGAGACCGATTCGGGATGCGCTCCACCTATTAGTGTTGATAGGTTGTGCAAGGGGGCGCTTCATTTTTATTTTGGTCCGGAGGGCAATTGTACATTGTTCTCAATTAAGGCTACGGATGGCGTTGAGTTCCCTTCATGTTCGTCGAAGAGAGTTCGTGGCACACTGTGTTTAATAACGAACGCGTCGATCATGCACCATTCGGGCGTGAGCTCGGCCCCCTGCTGTATGGATTGGGGGCTTGGTCGGCGATCGAGGATGTTGTGTTCGAAAGTTGGATGTCATTGAAATTGCGGTTTTATCGGATTTTGATGCCGGATATTTTGATCTCAAATTTGGGCTGGAATATACTGGTTGAATTGACAGGGCCATGTGAAGCAATTTGGGACTGCACTCGGGAGCATCCCTGAATGAGATTGAGCGAATCATTTAATCAAATTACCATTGAGAAGGAGTCATAGTCAGTCATGCATCACAGCCACTGAGGGAGTATATCTCAACCATTCAAAGCAGACTTGACCTCTGGTCGGGATGTGAGATTCCAGAGTGTTTGGTTAGTTAACCAGGTCTCAGCCTCGCTGTCAGGGGAAAGATGGCGGCGCCGGCGGGCTGGACGGTGGAGCCCCGAGGATCAGAAGGAGAATTACCGTATTGGTTGGCTGGCCCGTCCTTGTCCCTGGCCTGGCCCTGGTGTCCATTTACGAGTGGACGGTGGACGCGAGAAGATCGACATTTGAAGGCCTGGGTGCATTATTCGGTACCATAAGAATGGTGGGAGTCGGGGTATCCATGCGAACGAGAGCGGGAAAAGGGGAGCGCAGCCAAGAGACATCCTCGGTACTAGGATTATTTTATTGAGTCTCCGAGCGACCGGACCAAATGCACCGTTGGTGATAGCTAATAACCTAAAGTACGAACCTGAAACACTCACTGTAGAATAATGTACACACCACCAGTTCCTGGTGGCTGCGCCATGGGGATCGAGTATTGACTGGCTGCATATCGATTGTTTCAACTGTCAGCGCATGTATGGAGAAGGGGAGAGCAAAAGTACGCCGTTCAATGGTTCTGGAATGGCGACTCCACCTGAGAAGGATTATTAAATATCCCGATTCTCCGTCCAGATTGGCAGATTCCAGGAAACGCGCGTGGTTGACTGAGAACCGTGGAACACCCGTGGGGCCGAGCCGTTAACATTCCAGGAGATGCATAATAGTGAAGATGAAGATGTATTGACTCTATTGATGCATTATACTCAATTCCCCCTCGCCTCGAGTCTGGATGCCTGGAACATTTAACAGAGTGGACGGTAGGGGGGTCAACCTGTTCCAGGGTCAATTAAGCCCAATAAGTTCAGTAGTGTCTGGGGCTGGTAGGCGAACCGAGGTGGCGCCGTGGTGGAAGTAGTAGTACGGCGACGATACCCCATAGTTGCCTAGTAAATGGTGAAGGAGAGGGAATAGTTATTAACAAGTAACAATAGTGAACTCTAGTCAAACGTGAATACTCCGTAGTAATTGTAGTAGTACCGGGTAGAACTGCAGTGTTGTTTCCCCTGAACCAGACTGAACTTCCCACTGGAACACTCCCGCAACGACACGTCCAGTAGAAAGTTTGTATAGACCCCAAGGGCTTTTGGCTTTGTACTGCTCTCGCTGCTTTCTGCTCTCTCCAAAACTCTAACTGTCCTCTTCTCTCTTTTTCTTGATTCTCTCCTTCGCTTCTGGACAATCACTTCCATTGCCAATCCATCCCCCATTCATCCACTTCATCCACTGTTTTTTCTGGCCCCCCCAATCCACTTGTCCCCTGGGTCTCTTGGAGTCTCCACCATCATCAACCAACACCGAATCCTCCTTCATCTTAATCGGAGCTAATCCACCTGCAGTTAGCCCGTGCACGGCCTTCTCCAGACGTTGCGCGGTGCTTTTACACCTCCTTACCCTTCCTCTCCTGCCTGACTGGGGATTTCATTTCTGGCAATTGCTTGTTTCTTTGTGAGAGAGGACCGTCTGCACCATCCAGGTATGTTCTCCCTTCATCCTGTTGTTATAACCGATTCGCCAGGCTGGTTGTGCCACCGATCGTGAAGGCGCTACCTAAGCGCTTTTTTTTTTCCGCCGAAAAATTTAAGGGGTTCTTGGTTCTGGACACTAATTCTCGCAACTCTCCACATTCTAGACAATCCATCTCTATTACTACCTGATGATCGTGACTCTTTAACATCGACGAAACAATTCGACTTCTCTGACGTCTTTCTTTCAACTCCCCCTTTTTCCCACCCGGCGTGGTTTCTCCTGGGGAGAATGACCGTCTCACCGCCAGCGTCGCCGACGGGTCCCGCCCCGCGGCCCATCAGCGCGCTGATGCGCACGCCACGCAGCAACAGTCGCATGAGCATGAGCAGCAGACATGGCGGAAGTCGCGCCTCGGACGAGGATGGCAAGACTGCTGTCAAAGTTGGTACGTCCTCTTTCAAATCCCACCGCTATTCCGCCTGCGGTGCACAGGTACAGCAGCGGCATGGCCGACGGCAGTACGACTCGGGGGGATGATTCAGGGAAACACAAATAGAGACATGGGAACAACAAACAACTAACGGGCGCAACAGCTGTCCGAGTGCGACCACCTCTCAAGCCTACCGATCCCGGATACGAGTTGATTCCCCAGCGATTCCAACGATCCATGGTTCACGTCACCAGCCCGACCAGCGTTGCGGTCGATGTTCCCCAAGGTCGCAAGTTGTTTGTGTTTGATCGCGTTTTTCCCGAAACAGTGGAGCAGGATGGTATTTGGGAATATTTGAACGACAGTGTCAACTCTTTCATTCAGGGATACAATGTTTCCATATTGGCCTATGGCCAGTCCGGCGCTGGAAAATCATATACAATGGGCACATCGGGGGAGCAGGAAAATTCTGGCGCGATGGGTAAGTTGGCGTCCAGCCAGAAGGAGAGAACTACGCAGAGCGGCTAGCTGATTCCAATGTCCCATACAGGTATCATTCCCCGCGCTGCGCAGGCCTTGTTCGAGAAACTCGATGGGCCAAAACACGCCCGCAATGGCTCCAGCTCAACCGGTCTCCGAACCCCGCAACGATACTCCATGAGCTCAGCCTCTAGCTTTGGAAAGTCGACTGTGGAAAAGAACTGGCAATTAAAGGCCACTTATGTTGAGGTACGACTCCATTCATCACAGTGCATGGTCATCAGATCCCAAAGCTCACATCCTATATCTAGATCTATAACGAACACCTCCGTGACTTGCTTCTTCCCGACTCGGTCTCCCCCACTGACCGCGGCTCTGTTACCATTCGTGAGGACGCCAAGGGTCGCATTCTTCTAACCGGCCTCCACCAGGTCAACATCAATTCGTTCGAAGACCTGATCGGAGCTCTCACCTTTGGATCGACCATTCGTCAAACTGACTCGACCGCGATCAATGCCAAGTCTTCACGCTCGCATGCTGTCTTCAGCTTGAACCTTGTCCAGCGTAAGACTGCGACACAAACGATGTCTCCCAAGGAAAAGCGCATGTCCATGCCAGTGGATTCTTTCTCTGGCGGCGAGTCCGTGACTGTGGACAGCAAGCTTCACTTTGTGGATTTGGCGGGTAGTGAACGCCTCAAGAATACCGGTGCTTCAGGCGAACGTGCCAAGGAGGGTATCTCTATCAATGCTGGTCTTGCTGCCCTTGGCAAGGTCATTTCGCAACTTTCCTCCCGTCAATCCGGCTCCCACGTCTCCTACCGGGACTCAAAACTCACCCGTCTTCTGCAAGATTCCTTGGGCGGTAATGCGATTACTTACATGATTGCCTGTGTTACTCCTGCCGAATTCCACTTGAGCGAGACCCTCAACACCGTTCAATACGCGCAACGAGCACGAGCAATCCAGAGCAAGCCCCGAATCCAGCAGGTTGCCGACGAGGGCGACAAGCAGGCTTTGATTGATCGCTTGAAGGCAGAGGTTGCTTTCCTCCGTCAGCAGATTCGCAACTCCGAGGGCTCTGATCGTAGGGAAGCAGCATCGACGGAGCGAAACGAGCGCAAGAACGACCGTGAAATCCAGCTGCAGAACCAGCTTCTTGATGCCCAGGAGAGCTATAACGCACTCAGCCAGCGTCACACCAAGCTGATTTCACAATTGGCCAATGAGTCTACCACCAATGGAGAGTCTGAGGGACACCCAGATGACTTGGGCAAGAGCTCCATTGAGAGAATCCAGCGGTCCAAATCGTTTGCCGAATCTGTGGAGCAGGTCGTGGTTGAGTACGAAAAGACCATCCAGGCCTTGGAATCGTCTTTGTCTGAGACACGTTCATCTCTGGCTTCCACGGAGAGCACCCTTCTGGAGCGCGAGACCAAGTGCACCTATGTCGAGACAGTGAACTCGCAGCTCCAGTCCCGTCTGCAGAAGCTGCTGGACCGTGAGGCCAGTACTGAGACTTATCTTCACGAGTTGGAATCTAAGCTCGACGGTGCTTCCACTGGAGAGGAGAAACATGCTACTATCGTGGCCGAGTTGCGTAAGGAGCTCAGCCGTGCTCGTGAAAATGAGGCAGGCTGTGAGGAGTACATCTCTACCTTGGAAGATCGTCTTGCCGAGTCTGATCAGGACATGGAGCTGATGCAGCGCGAGATGATTCGCCTTGAGCATGTTATCCAGCGCCAACGAGGCCTGGGGGCCCTTGACAGCCTGCTCCACGATCTCGATACTCGTCACCAGCAGCAGAACGGTGACGAGCAGCCGCGCACCAACGGCACCGACGTTCCTCACATCCCCGTCCCGGTAAAGACTTCCCACCACAAGCATACTCCGTCTTTGGATGTCTTGAACGAGGCTGCGGAAACCGCCATTCCCGAATCTGACGAGGGACTTGCTGAGCCTATTCTCGAAGAGGAGGAGGAAGAGTCTGTCGAGAAGTTCGAAGAGGCCACCGAGGAACCCGGCGAGGATCTGAAAGTGCTTGAGAACGTGACTAGCCAGCTCCAGGCCCGCCGCGCTGAAGCTGTCCGTGAAGAGCCAGTTGCCAGCCCCGCACAGTCCAAGTTTGTCGTTGACAAGCTTGAGACGGTTACCCAGGAGCTTTTCGAGCTTCGTCTCAGCCATGAGAACACTTTGAGTGACTACGAGATGCTCGAGGCCAAGTACGAGGAGGCCCTGAAGGCCCTCGCTGAAATTCAGCAGGACAAGATGGATGAAGCTCGTCACCCAGCCCCCCAGGTTCAGAACGAACCCTCTCGTCCCGTGTCTTTTTTAGAAGATGCGACCGCTCCGACCTTGAAGTCTGGAGCACAACACTCATTCTCGCAATCACTCTCCTCGGAATTGTCCTCGGCCGGGGAGTCGCCTGCTTTGCGCGAGCTTTCTGAAGAGCCTAAGGATGGCGGTGTTTCCACGCCTGCCACTCCTATCGTCTCTTCTGTCCTTTCTCCTGCTGATGCCGAAGAAGCCGAGAAGATGCGCCAAGTGCTTGCTGAGCACCAGGCCGATGCGGATCGGATGACCCAGAAGTACGCCGAACTGCAGACCGAGCACGAGGAGATTCTCGCTCTTGTTGAGAAGTTGAAGGCTGAGGCTGAGGCCCAGCGCCACAAGCCCAGCCCACCTTCCACCCCTGGTTTCAAGATGATCCGCCGCATGACTAGTCAAAATCTCCTTTCGGGTGTTGACCGTGCCCACCGTTCTCTCACCGCGCTGCGCACAATCGCCAGCGAAGAGCTCTCCAGCAAGCCTGACGTCTACCAACACTTTGAGGCCAACCTGGATGCCACCATGCACGAACTTTCTTCTCGCATGGAGCGTCTGCAGTCCCTCGAAGCCGAGAACCAAAGCGTCAAGAAGGAGATGGAGATGAAGGCCACTATCATCTCTGGTCTCACCCGCGAGCGATCCAGTTTGTCAGGTGCCTCTTCTGTCGACATGGCACTTGTTACCCAACTCCGTGATCAAGTCGTCAACCAGGAGAACCAAATTCAGGAACTCCGGGAAGCCCACGAAGCCCGTGAGAAGCAGTTGTTGGCCGAGATTGAGAACCTCAATGCCCTGTTGAAGAGCCAGGAAGTCGCGACCAAGGCCTTGGATGCTGGTGCCGAGGAGCAGGACAAGAAGATTGATGCTTTGGAGGGTGAATTGTCAGAGTGGAAGAGCAAGCACCAGACTGCGCTGCAGTCTCTGCAGGCCTCGGAGCAGCAGCTTGCTACCACCCTGGCTGAGCTGGAGTCTTCTCTGGTCGCCGTCGAGGCGATGCGCTCCGAGCGCTCGCGTTCCGGCGAGGAATCTTCTGAGAAGGAGGCTGCCGCACAGGCATCTGAGGCTGAGCGTGCGAAGCAGCAAGAGCTGGTGGATAGCCTTAAGAAAGAAATCGAGCAGCACAAGAACACTATCTCCACCCACGTCGATACGATCACCACCTTGGAGAAGTCCCACGCGGATCTCCAGGAGCAACTCCTTGCTCAGTCCTCTGCTACCGATATCAACAGCGCACCCGTTGATATGACCCGAATTGCCGATCTCGAGCAGGAGATTGCCACTCACAGGTCCGCCCTCGACTCCCACAAGGGTGACTTGGAATCTCTCCAGGAATCCCACAAGCGCGAGCTTGCTGAGCTTGAGGAACGGACGAAGTCTGCAGTTCAAGCCGAACAAGATTCTCGTCTCGCTGATAAGGACGCCGAGCACGATAAGGCTATGGCGGCTCTGCAGAAGGATATTGCTGATTCTCGCGATGAGCTTGTGCACTTGCTCAAGGCCGTCTCGTCGCTCCTCAACTCCGATGTCACCAGTGCAACCCTCACGGACCAGATTCAAGATGTCTTGGCCCAGAAGCAGCACTTCTCTGAGAAGTACGCTGAACTTATGGACACCAATGAGGATCTGCGTAAGCAGCTTGAGGCTGCTGGCGACCTTGAAGAATTGAACAAGAAGAATGCCACCCAGGAGGCCAAGGTTAATGAGCTGGCTCTCTTGGTTGCCACCCTGGAGGACAGTCTTCGCCAGAAGGATGAGCAGGTCAAGAAGAAGGAAGCTCTCGTTGAGGAGATCACCGTGGAGAAGCAGAAGAGCGTGCGCCTGGTCGAGGAGCTCGAGGAGCAGATTACCAACAGCTTCGACCAGCACCACAACCGTCTTTCTGTCATCCAGCAGGAGCGTGACCAGGCTCTTGAGGATGCCAAGGCTAGGATTGTCATTCTCGAGAGAGACATCGAGACCTACCGCGTCCGTATCGAGCAGCTCGAACTTCAACTCAAGAACGGAACTTCCGACGGCTCCCACGACCGCAGCAGCTCCCTCACTTCTAACCTCCGCAAGAGCTCATCAGCAGCTTCTCTGCCTTCACCTCCTCCCGCCATTCCTCTTCCCCCTCTTCCCACTATCGCTTCTGCCGCCAATGGCAGCGGTAGTGTGTCCCCGCCCAGCTCTCGCCATGCTAGCAAGGAGCTGGTCAATGCACAAATCGTCGAGGACCAAGAAGCCCGCATTCGTACAATCGAGAAGCACCTATACGCTGAGAAGCAGCTGACAGCCACCCTCGAGGAAGCCCTCGGCGACCTCGAGTCCCAAAGCACCAAGCTCAAGAATGACTGCGAGAATTGGAAGAAGAAGGCCTGGGGTCTTGAAGACGAGCTCTCCACCCTCCGCAAGGAGCGCAACTCTGCCCGTCTGTCTCTCCAGGCTGTCGAGGAGGAGCGCAGTGCTCGTAAGGAAGCCGAGGCTGCTCGGGCTCAGCTCGAGGAGCGTATGAATGCGCTCAACAAGAAAAAGAAGAAGAGCACTCTCAACTGCTTCTAAGCCCGGTGAACCAGCCTACCTACCATCTTTCACATACTCGCCCCCTGCAAAAGCGTGTTGTGTTTTTTTTTACATTTTACGCCTGTCATTACCGGTCTCTCACTCTGGATATGTACACTTTTCTTCTTCTTCTCTGCTTCTACTTGTTTCATACCCTTTTCCCATTTTTATTTTTTCCTTCGATCCGATTTCCTGTGATCCGTTTATGCCCTACCCACCCCACCACCCCTGCCTCACTACCCTATCTCCCATCCAACAAACAACCCCCTCACCCAATTCCCTGTATTATGACACGTACCTGCTCTGCTGTTCTTCCATTGTCGATTTCTATCTCTTCGATACCTCTTCTGCCCTTTCTGCCCTGTGCCATACATAGTAAACCAGTGTTCGGTTTTATTGACCCACGGTTTCTCTTTTTCACCCAACCTCCTTTTCTTCTTCCCTTTTACATATTTCTATTTTTTGTGGTTATCTTCTTGCGAGCTCGCAACAATGACCCTCGTTTTTATGACTGGTAGATTCTGAACTCGCGTCTGGATTTTCTCAATTGTACATTTTCTTCTCTCTGATGGATGTCTCCAGATTGAATAGTGCTAGTGCTTAAATGGTTTCCCTCGTTCCATATCCACGGTGGAGGTTTTTATGATGTCATTTAAATGGATATTCACTCTTGCTTTGTCCCTTATGTCCATATCTTGCTGCTTTTAATCGCCATTCTGTCTACTATAATCTATCGGTTTATTTCCACTGACCTCTTGCGCTGGTCCGAGCTACCGCATTCCCCTGACTAGGTTAATACACGAGGAATCTGAAGAAATCTTCTTCCAATCATGGATGCGGGGAGCTTTGAGGTATTGTCAGTAGTGAAAAGACCGTAGGATGGAGCCAAAGGTTGGGACGAGTAGTTGGGAGCTAGACCCATGTTAGTGACCAAGCCGCCAAGACAATCTTTCGCATGCCGCCCTCCGTACATGGCTTGATCATCTCCTTCCACAATCACCCCAAACGTACTATGACGCGCTGCTTGAACATGTCTATCAGTTCTGTCCGTTTCATTACATCACCGACCTCGTCTCGGCATGGTGTTTCTTTTTTCTCAACCCCTTGGCACCGAACCAAACTTGAGTTCGGCCCCTTCGGACGCTGGGGCTCTACAATGGCCGATAACAATCGTATCGAGTACAATTGGATCAAGGATGCAGAAGTTCTTGGGAACTACCGGCCTGGAGGCTACCATCCTGTCATGGTCGGGGACGTGCTACATGACCGATATCACATTGTGGACAAACTTGGCTTTGGGGGCTTTTCGACCGTATGGCTTGCCCGAGACTCTTATCTGCAGCGATATGTGGCTGTCAAGGTTAATACAGCAAAATCCTCTCCACGCGAGGCAAAGGTTCTGAAGGATCTATCTGCTCCACTTCCAAGCTCTTTGTTAGTACACCCTGGGCTGGGATTCAATACCTGTTTTCCTAGATGAGTTTCAAGTACGAGGGCCCAATGGAGAGCATACGTGCTACACCGTGGCACCTGCACAATGCAACTTGAGAGAGATATCCTTTAGTCGCCTTTTTTTCTCTCGAAGTTGCTCGTGCAATATCATATGCACTTACCCAAGCCGTTGCTTATACGCAGTCCCAAGGCTATGTTCATGGAGGTTTGTCATGATGATGGCGATATTGGTTTGGTTTCATGCACATTACTAATAATCATGATCTTACCTTGCAGATATTCATTTGAGCAACATTTTAGTCCGCCTTCCGTCAAGTTTCGACAATCTTTCTATCAAGCAGTTTAATGAAGACTATGGCGAGCCTGAAGCAGTTCCCGTTACTCGATGTGATGGAGGACCACTACCCCCTAATGTCTCAACTCAACTAAGGCATTTTGACCGCTATCCCTAGGCAAATATGCGGAAAAGTTCTCGTTATCCGACGCGCACGTCCTTTTAAGTGACTTTGGTGAGGCGTTTTCTCCCACTACGGAACCCCGTCTCGGACGAGACTGCCGTACTCCACTCGCTTTCCGAGCTCTAGAGGCCAAGTTCGAATCACAAATGCCGCTCTCATATCCCTCGGACATCTGGAGTCTGGCTATGGCAATCTGGGAAATCATTTGAATGAAGGCAATTTTTTTAGCACCGATTATGTGGATGAGGACGAGATAGTGTCTCAGCATGTCGACGTACTGGGCCGCATGCCTTTCAAGTGGTGGCAAAGCTGAGAAGGACGATCTCGATTCTTCGATAAACATGGGTGCCCGAAAGCGTCGCACGAGGAAAACAAATGGCCCAATCTTGAAGACTTATTTGAGATCGGTGTGCAGAAATGGAGACTGAAGGATGGAAGTGGAATTGAAGAAAAGGAGAAAGCTGCTTTCTTGGATTCAATGCGCCATATGCTGTCATTCCAGCCGGAGGAGCGGCCACCTGCTGAAGCGGTATTGAAGTCAGAGTGGATGGTCAAGTGGGCGTTGCCTGATCTCAGGCGGAGCTCAAATGATCATTCTGAAGCAGTCGAAACTTTACATTGATGAAGATTTCCATTGGCCCGGCTCTATTCAGGGCCGACGCACACTTCACCTCACGCTCGAGCCTTGATACTGGCATTTTCAATTCTATGATTATCGTCATCAGATATTTCATCGAAGCCGGCTGTTCATCTCAAATAATTGTCTATGTTCGTACTCCACGCTATTTCAAAGTCCATAATTGTCTCCACTAGGTAATGAAGACGAGGTCATGGAATAAACCTTGAATGAGATTATTGCGATCAAAGCGTGCTCTAACCGCTGGTCTCTTGTAGATCAACACCACACGGACAGAGTTAGCCGCCGACCACTAACCCACCAATCTTGAGCCCAGGAAACCTCCTTGAGGCGCCTCGTCACGAAAACGAGAGAAACGAGGGCCGCGAACCCAGGAAGCGAAGCACGATACTTCAGGCCCACAGAAAGGCCAGGTAATTGAAGATATATTCCACGCTGACATCCACGCCTGTTTTGCACCATTACCATTCACCACCTGGGTCGACGCTCCCTCTACCTCAGCAATATTACTTTTCTTAATTTATCAACCACGCTCGTACTTTCATCGCCATGGCAGATATGGAGGTTCAAGTCTCTGCCCAGACTCTCTCGGCATGGAAGGCAGACCTCACCTTGAGGTGCCTACTCCGGGCTAAGTTCCATCGCGATAAGTCCCGACACTCCAGGGATGTCATCTCCTGGGCACAGTCGCTTGTTGAGAGAATCAGCAGCGCCATACTCCGCGAAGCTGGACAACAGACGGCCGGCTTTAGTATACAGACGAACATGATTCAAATGATTGGTTCTCCAAGCGTTGTGTACATCTGTTACGATCTCTTCCTCGGCGAGTGTGACGAACAACTTCGGACGAAGGTATCTGAGAGCTTTCACATGAAGCGGCCAATCCATTATATTATTCAGAAGGGGAAGTCTTTTTTTATGCGGAGGGATGAGCGGATGGACGAAAGGGTGGCTAAACAGTATGTGGATATGAGCAGCATCGATAAACGGCCACGGCCCTTCTTTTCTGATTTGCAAAATCCTCCATTTTATGATGAAAATGGGCAACATATCGAGAACTGGGAGGAAGCGATGGCTGAGTCCCCGGAAGAAAGTGAGCAGGAAGGAAGTGAGCCTGAAAGGGATGCCCTCGAAAAGAACAGGAGGGCAGGGATTTAGATGGGCCTGCAGCGGCTCTCGATTAGAGTTTAGATGTCGAGACGATGAGATTCAAATTAAGGCTCTTCCTTCACGACTGCTTTTGTTTAACTGAGCGCCATTCAATCAAGAGACTTCCTATGATTGTGGTGCAAGCTAGTGCGACAGTCAAATACCAGGTCCGAACCAAGCTTCGATCGATCCCAATCACGGCCTCATCCCACCGCTGCACGGGGACAATCTTCTTAATGTCACCAAGTCCATGGTACGCAATATCCGCAGGGGTCAGGCCAGGCACAATGTCCCTTAAACTCGACGATAACTCATTCGTAAATATCACCTGCGCAATAGCGATAAATACCGCCGGGCCCATACTCTGCCCGAACAAGATGACCCCGATGCCAAGGTTGACATCTGCAGCACTTAATGTTGCCTGCACCGCGGTTTGGGAGCCTTGGAAGCCGATACCTCCGCCAAAACCTGCGAATCCCGAATAGAAGATGATCTTCGCAAGGGATATGTGGGGGTTGTAAGTGGTCATCAACCCGGCGGCGATTGGCATGCATATAGAGCCAAAGATCATGAAGGGGGCATAATACCCGAAGGTGGAGGTGCCGATGCCGTGAAGAAAAAGTCCCAGCATCATTCCAACCAAAATTGGAATCATCAGATAGCCACTCTCGCTAGGGGTCTAATCGAACATAACATTATCAGTCCATCTTTCTCGTAGTCATGGACGGTCATCCTACCCCAGACTTACCCGAGATTGAACGACTTGATAATATGTTGGTAAGTACCACTCCAACACGTTCATCATTGAATTAGTGCACGTTGTGTAGATAAAGCCGGCGATGACATTTCGGCTTTGGATAATGCGAAAAGGGAGTGCCGCGGACTCTCCGCGTCGATACTGATTAAGGAAAAAGGCGATCAGTAACACACCAAATACAACAAATAACCCAATAACTTTCCCATCTGACCAGGGATACTTTGTTCCCGCCCAGGATAGTGCGATGAAGAGCGCAGTTAGAGACGGGATGAACAAGAAGTTGCTGACTAGATCCAGCGCTCTGATCTTCTGGGCCAGTGTGAGGTTCTCCTCTCGACGGCTTGGTGGGTCTGATAAAAGGAAGACCAGAGCAGCTAGTGCTAAAGCGCCAATCGGAAGGTTGATCCTGATCAATGTTTAATGTGAAGCCACCTTAGTGCCGGTGTCAAAAGAGGCATACCAGAAACACCATCTCCAACCCGCAGACTGTGTCAATGCACCGCCCACTATAGGCGCGGCAATAATTGCAAGAGATTCAACGCATGTCATTAAACCGACATACATTGGGCGTTTATCTAGTGGTATAAGTTGCACGGCGACCGCGAAACATCCCGCCAAATTGCCCGCGAAGCCGAGGCCAGTTACTGCTCTCCCGAGGACGAACATCATGGACGAAGCCGCTGTAGCACAAAGTAAAGAGCCGACAAGGAAGATAACAACACTCATCAAAAAGACCGCTTTGATGGAGAAGAGCTGATACAGCTTCGCAAACCCAAACTGGAACGCGCATGTGCAGAGTCGAAAAGCAGACGAGTACCATCCGACGTCGGCAACCGTATGGAAGTGATCAGTGATGCTGGGTACAGCGGTCGCTACAATGTTGACATCGAGGCCTCCCAAAACTAGTATCACGCAGACGGCGAGGATAGTGAACCAAAATTCTGTCCCTTTTGGGTAGTTTGGTTCCGTGTCCGAGTTGGATTCTAGGTTGAGAGCTTCCATTGGTGGTGCCTCGGCTCGGGTAATTGGCAGTTGGTTTTGCGACTGCGATTGATCGGGCAAAATAAGGTACACCTCATGTTTGCGTGAATGGTCCTCTGTTGCGGCTGGATTTGGCATTGTGCGAGATTGATACTGAAGTTGAAAGTTGAATATGGGACAGGAGAGCGAAGAAGATATCCGACAAAAGACCGTAGTATTTCCGGATCGGTCGGCACACATGTGATCCCTGCTATGCCTTCTTTCTAAACATTACGAAGCATTTAGTGCAATCATGATCATTTTTATCTTGGTGATGACGGAATAAGCGGGGGTCAAGGGTGATCGATACATAAGACATGTAATCAATCCAAATCCACAACGCATTAAAGCTTACTGAGATGGGCCTCCTCACGCTATGCAATGAAGGCAGTGAGCATTTTTTATTCGGTATCGGGGGGCATACGATTAACAAGGCTGTAAGAAATTATTGCTTGGCCAAGGAATCATGAATTTTAAAGGCCTGTGGCCTATAACTTCCATGTCCAAGACTTTCCTGCTGCGCCCTCAATTCTCACCCACAGCGTCGCTGCACTTGCAGCGAAGAGCAGCACCCCGACAGTGATAGTTGCTCTTTCATAATTGAATGGAGTGGACAATGCAGAATGTCCAGGTAACAATAGCCCAGTCAAAGGTGTTCCAAGTAATGCACCCACTCCTCGAATGAGATACAACGCCCCATTCACTGATGTGAAGTGTTCCACGCCGAACAGCTCAATCAGACTAGCTGGGAAAAGCGAGATATATGCACTTCCAAAGCAGCCATATAGTATAGCAAACAAAATAAACAGCACATCCGCGGCCGTTCCAGAGATAGCGGTATTCGCGTAAGTGGCGGGAAGCCAGAAGGCAAAGACAGCGATCGAGCTCAGAATAGTTGTCAAGAAGAGTACGTTCAACCGACCATACTTGTCAGCCATATATCCGATGACGATACGAGAAACAAAATTGGCCGCATTGCTGATGGTAATGAAATTGTCCGCCATGCTCTCACTATACCCAAGGGACCGCGCAAAGGCTGCGTAGAAGAAAAGTGGCGTGGCATATCCTGATGACTGTAGGAAGCAACCTAGAGCTTGCGAGACGAACTTCTTGGATTTGGCTACCCGCCAATTGACCAGTGGAACATTGATCCAGCCAGTCTTTCTGGAAATTCCAGCCGTCTGTCCTCGAACCTTGGTCTTGAAGTTAGGCTCCCAACGCAAGGTGAAGCCGGCCAGAGGAACAAAAAGAATAACAAGACAGCCAGAGATACGCAACGCATTCCGGAATCCTATATGAGAAGTTATAGCCCGTAGGACAGGCGGCCAGATCATTCCACCACAGGCTGAGCCTGAAATCACAATGCCCATCGCCAGACCTCGTCGCTTGTCGAACCATGTTGGTGCCACAGACATTGTCGGTACGTATGCCATACAGGTGCCCATACCGACAAGCACACCTTGTGTCAAGGCAAATTGCCAGACATATTCGCTCAGACTCGCGAGGATGCACCCTAGTCCGAATACAACACCGCCAGACATGATGACTGGTTGTGGACCGTACAACTTGGCCCAGGTCATGGCAAACGGCCCACCCATTGACATGACAGCTATGGAAAGTGTTCCAATCAAACTGATAATCGATGATGATGTCCCAGTAAATGGCGTTCGAGGTTGTCTGGCCATTTCCTCGTAGATAGCTTGGTAAACACCGTAGGCGAAGACGATTGCGCAGGTCATGAACATGACTATGAAGCCTGCTGCGACGATCATAGCTTGTCGCCTATATAGATACGTTACTTTTTTTCAGGTCAAAGTTGCGTTAGTATAGCCCTTGTAAAAACTTACATTTGGGTTGGCGGAGGTAGCTCATCTTGTGTGACCAGGGCTTGGACTGCGCGCTCAGGCGCAGCACCTTCGTTAGATGGCTGAAACCCGTTTTCTTCTTCCATGATGGCTACCTAGGTAGCACATGAAGTCCATATGGAGAGGTAGTGATCAGAGAAATCAACATATTTTTGAGCTTGGGACCGCAAAGAAGACCGAGCTAGGACGGCCGGATACGCGGCATTGAGGCTGTCGAATTTTAGCCGGTAGGGCGGATGCCCCCACAACTCTTTGGTTTCCCCAGGTTGTTTGGCGATGAGAGATGAGGTTACCTTCGTTTTGGGTTCTTGGTCCTGTATATAATATTGCACTTCGCGAAGTTGAAAGAATTTAGTGGAAATTGCATGGCAATCACTTTTTGAGCTATGAGATGTTGCTATCGAAGTGAGGCCGGTACAATCTATACCCATCGGTAGATAGAGCAAGTTGCGATCCGACTGGCCGAGCTCGAATACTGTAACGGGGAATCAGAAGATAGATCTAAGAGAGCCGTGCAATGAGCGTATTGTGATCCCTTTTTCATAATGAGTACATTTGTTGCATATAGTACTCACCTTTGAAGCTGGTAGCTCAAATCTGGCAGCTGTTCCAACGCGAATAAAGTTGTTTAAGGTCATCATGTGATGACGTACTCCCCACGTGTCTTTATCGCAGCTTTCGCGGGACGCGGCCGATTGTTATCGACACAAGCATTCCAACAGACAAGCTTCTAGCAAATCGCCCATCATGGCGGGTCTTGCGCCCTCCAATGTTATCATCATACACCCTGATCTAGGCATTGGCGGTGCGGAACGTCTCATCATTGATGTTGCGCTGGCCCTGCAGAACCGCGGCCACCGAGTGACAATCTACACCTCCCACCGCGACAAGACGCATTGTTTTGAAGAAGCGCGTGATGGCACACTCGATGTCCGTGTACGGGGGAATACGATATTCCCAGCCCATATCTTCGGAAGGTTCCATATCCTCATGGCGTCGCTGCGCCAGCTTCACCTGACTGCATCGCTGTTGACGGAGCTAGGATCAAGGGGCAATTCAACAGCGAAAGACAAGACAGCCCCCGGGCAAGAAGATCAAGACGACATTTTCATTGTGGACCAGCTTCCAGCGTGTGTGCCTATCCTCAAGAGCCTTGGTCGACCCCGAAAATCAAGACGCCAACGGATCCTTTTCTACTGCCATTTCCCCGATCAATTACTTGCGCGACGAAACGAAGGCGGCTCGCTCTTACAACTAGCAAAGCTTCTCTACCGGTTTCCGTTCGATTGGTTCGAGGGATGGGCGATGAGTGCGTCGGATAGGGTTGTTGCTAACTCGAACTTCTCACGCGGAGTGGTTCACAGTGTGTTTGGGACTGAGAAGCTGGGGGATGTGGAGGTTGTCTACCCTTGTGTGGATACGATTTCTGCGGCAGAAACCCTTAAAAAAGAGCTGGAAGATGCTCTTTGGGGTGGAAAGAAAATATTGCTGAGCATCAATCGCTTCGAGCGAAAGAAGGATATGGGTCTGGCGATTCGTGCTTACAATGGTCTTGGTGCGGGCAAAAGGAAAGGAACACGGTTGGTGGTTGCAGGTAAGGCATCCTATTTTCTTCCTCGTGCGATTATAATGCAATATATGGAAACTAATTCAACTTCTACATCCAGGTGGCTACGACAATCGCGTCCAAGAAAATGTCCAATACCACCAAGAACTCGACAATCTTGCCAAAGACCTCGGCTTGCGGACGGCAACGACAAAGACGGTAGTGTCCGCACTCTCCATCCCTGACGATATCGATGTTCTGTTCCTCCTCTCCGTTCCCACGACCTTTAAAAATACCTTGCTTGCCCAGTCAAAGCTCCTGCTATACACACCAATCAATGAACACTTCGGCATTGTGCCTGTGGAGGCCATGCTTGCAGGCTTACCTGTTCTGGCCTCAAATACGGGGGGTCCATTGGAGACTGTCGTTGAAGGCGAAACGGGCTGGCTCCGTGACGCTCACGCGGTTGAGGAATGGACCGCGGTAATGGAAAAGGTTCTCTACGACATGTCCCAGAAGGAATTGGCCAAGATGGCGGCTGCCGGGAAAGCAAGAGCAGAGCGAGAGTTTTCACTTACCGCCATGGGCGATCGATTGGAAGAGGAAATCTCAACTATGTTGTCGGGCGAGAGGCGTCCTTTCCACGGGTGGCAGCCAGTATTGGCCCTGCTGGTCGTTATTTGCTCTTTCCTTGCAGTGTTGATTGCTTTCTTACTTCCCAGAGTGTAATTTATCTGATTGTCAAAATAATACCCCTTTCTTACATGTCAATGGTTTTCTTCACTTTCACTTTGGTTCTTCAATCTTCTGCTTGTATATCCGATAAGGGTCACATGACTACGTGACGTCGCGTTTCTCCCGCATCGCGCCCGTCGTGTCACTGGCATCATCCACAATGCGCGAGGTCATTGACCTCCTCTCCTCAGATCCACCCCTTCCTGAGACGTCTAGACCGCAGCATGCACTCGCTCCGGCACGGCGAGCTGCGGTTGGGCTCGGAGCGAACTCGGGGCTGATTTCGTCCGACTTGATCGATGTCTCTACCTTTACGGACGACCTCCTCGACAAGCCTGCTAAGAAACGCCGAGTCAGCGACGAGAAGCGCTCACCTGTCCGACAAAGCACCGCAGCCCAGCGATCGTCACGGCCAGGGCCATCTCTCTTCTTCTTCTCGGACGATGACTTTAGCCTACCACCCTCGAACCCCAGGGCACAGAAGAAGTACCTGGGACGCGACGTCGATGAGTCCGATCCCATTGTCTTCACATCATCTGCGCCGGAACCGTCCAAGAAGCAAAACTCCGCCTGGTCGAAGCCAAATCACTCCCAAGCCGAGGTAATCACGCTCGAAGATGACGATGATGACCTATGGAAGCCCATGGGAAATGGGAGCTCAAGCCGTGGAAAGCAGGATGAAATACAGGAGTTCAGCGACCCATTTGGGTGTGTCGAATTCGAGGATCCGTTTGGCCTTTCTGGGCCGGGTGTTTCCGCCTCTACGTCGGGGTTCTCTAGCAAGACCGCTGCTTTAATATCTGCCCTCAACACAGCACCCAAAGGGAATACCCGATCCAACATCAAGTCTGGATCTCGCTCTCAAAAGAGTAAAGGTGCCACAATGGATGCAACACTGATTGGAGGCTTCTCGGATGAAGTGGACGGGCCTGCTCTACGACAACCCGCGAAGAAATCAAGCAAGCTCACAACGGAAGAGAAAGAGGCCAGGGCAAAGGTCCGAGCTGACGCTAAAGCACAACGGGATCTTGAACGCCAAGTCGAGCGCCAGATTGAGAAGGAACGGAAACAGAAACTGAAGGAGGAAAAGGCCAAGGAGAAGCAGCTGGCATCGGACATTGCCGAAGTCAATAAACTCAAGGTGGATAAGAAGGATTCCACCGGAGAGATGATACTAGACATATCGAGCTCCTTCGAGGGCAGTAGCGTTGGCAACCAGGCTGTTGAATTCATGAAGCGGCTCAATGTCGAGTATCATATCTTTACTGGCCCAGTTCCGAACGTGGTCAAGTGGCGGCGAAAGATGAAGGCCAGATACAACGCCGATGCTGGCCATTGGGAACCAGCTGCATTTCATATTTTGGAAGAAAAGCATGTGCTCTGCTTGGTACCTGCGCAAGATTTTGTTGATATGGTCATTGACCCTCCACCTGGTGAGGAAAAAGAGTCATTGGAAATGCATGTCTTGAAGATCAAAAACGCCTACCCGAGCTGCACAATTATATACCTCATCGAAGGGCTCATACCCTGGATGCGCAACAACAAAAAAAGTCGCAATCGGGCCTACGTAGCGGAGGTGCGCGCTCAATGCGAACCAGAGCCACCTTCGTCACAGGCATCTGCAGTACCCCGTCGAGGCAGGAAACCCAAGCGCAAACCAGAGACCACTCCACCAGTTGATGACGATACGATTGAAGACGCCCTTCTTGCGTTGCAAGTGACCCACTCGTGTCTCATTCATCACACTGCTGCGCCCCCCGAGTCAGCGGAATGGATCAAGAACTTTACGGAGCACGTCTCTACGACTCTGTATCGACAGGAACGGATGGAGTCTCATGATGCGGCTTTTTGTATGGAAAATGGTCAGGTCAAACCTGGCGATGATAAGCTTGATACTTTTGTCAAGATGTTACAAGAAGTGAATCGAGTGACCACATCAATGGCATATGGTATCTCATCACAATACTCTTGTGTCACCGACTTAGTTCGCGGTATGCAAATGCATGGACCTACAATGCTGGAGGATGTCAAGGTATGTTGCAAATTTCGTCAAGCCCTGTCATTGCCATTTTCGGAGTTCTTCGATTTACTAATGGAGCGTCAATGCACATAGAAATCTGCAAATAAGAATGGCGCTTTGTCTGATGCTCGCGTCGGCCCGGCTGCCAGCAAGCGATTGTACAAAGTCTTCACCGGGCTGGACCCAACTTCTACGGACGTCTAGCCCGTCTGTGATGATATGCTAGTTGGGATCATGCATACAGTACAGTACGAGGGCGGGTTGATAAGTTCTTGAAATGACTTGGTCACCTTCGTTGGAATTTGATTCTGTTTGCCCCTTGACGGCAAGCAATCCATACAAGTACATGTCTTCGGGCTTGACACTTTAGCCAATACATGGTTCAAAAAACCTTTTCCCGGTTCGACCTGATTCGCAAGTATCTTAACTCCTCCTAAGACCGTAAAGGACCAATGTTCTCCTCAAAAAGCTTTTTCAAATTCCCCCGCCATCGAGGTCAGCTTATCTTAGGAGGTCTGGGAGTATTCGCCTGTCTGATGTTAGGTCGGTTAATATGGATCCCAAGATTTGTTGGTGTTGTTACTCGGGTCCTTCGCAGAACTGTCGGCTGTCGGCTACAATGTATGCCGATAATCAACCGGCCAGCGGACCCAAATCAGACACCCTCCATATCATGTACATATGCGATACTACAGAATTTGTAAGCCATCTTGATCTATATCCATATGATCCGCGTACCCTGCACCAACTTAAAAGGTAGAAAATGACATCAAAGGATCGCAGATAACCTATGCCTTTCCATCTTACTGCTTCCTTCGTAATTTTGTTGCCTAGCGGTGCATTCTCGTCGAAAATGTGGAACTTGGTGGATACTCGGCTCGCAAGCTGGTGTTTTGCGAGGCCGCCATTTGCCGCACATCCGGCTAAGCTTGCCCTGGCAAAGCTTAGCCTGCTGTAGGGCTGCAGGGCTAGATCTGTATTGTAACTGTCGTATCTTAAAGGGCAGCTTTTCGGCATTTCTACCAATTCCGTTTTGCGTACGGAGTAAATCTTTCACCCTTACGTGTTACATACCACTAACAATGGCCCCGGTGGCACTATTCACCAGGATAGGTGGATTCGTAGACAAGCCGAGCAAAGGGCCGTCGGCTACGGCTGACATGGCTTTCCACATTCTTCGCCATCTTATTTTATCTGATTGATTTGATCGATATGATTGATAATTGAAGACCCCGTCACCGGTCAACCAAGCTCCCTTCTTCATTTTCTTGCGGATGAAGTTGCCAGCATGGCCGCGGCTATCTCCAGGCGGACATTGAGTCCGATGCTTATTCTGTCAACGGGCCTGCTGGTCATTTCTGCTTTCAACTATGGTTTCAGCGATCAAGCCTTTGCTTCTTGTCAAGCAATGGACGCCTTTGACCGACAATTCGGCTTCTATAACGAGAAGACTCATGCCTGGAAGCTTCATCCTTTATTTACGTCTTTGTACAACAGTCTGAAAGCTGGTGGGCAAATTATCGGTGCGTGGTTTTTAAATCGCTCCTTTGCATGTAGTTGGGAGTGTTAGGACATGGATTGCTAATATACTTCGTCTTGTAGGTGTGTTTCTCGGTGGATATATCAGTAACCGATATGGTCGACGAATGTGCATATCTATCATGAGTGTATACGCCCTGGGGAGTGCCTCGGTAGTGATAAGCTCGCGAACCGAAGCTCAAATACAGGCTGGCAGAGCTCTGCATTGTGAGACAGTCCATGTCAACCTTCTCCATACCTCTCGGCTAATTCTCCTCATCAAGACATCTACCTGGGTATGCAAATGGCGGTCATTCCAACAACACTTACTGAGCTAGCCCCTGCCAAAGTTCGAGGTGGAATGGGAGTGTTATACTGGCTCAGCATCAAAGTCGGTGGCCTCGTTGTCACGTCGATCACGCGTGGAACATCCAGTATACATTCAAATGCGGCCTGGCGAATCCCGTTCGGTCTCATCCTGGTCGTACCATTCATCATAAGCTGGTCTATCTGGTTCGTACCTGAGTCCCCTCGCTGGCTTCTTCTTCGCGGTCGACACGCCGAAGCTCTTGCGTCTTTGACTCGACTCAAGCCCAAGGATACACCCGAGGAGATTATCAGAGAGGAATTTGAAATTATTTCTCAGAAAATTGCCCACCAGCTTGAGAAGAAGCGTTTCCGGGATCTATTCACGCCGCAGAATCGGCAACGCACTTTCGTCGTTGTCGCTGCTAATTTCTTCCAGCAAGCCACTGGCCAAGCTTTTGCTTCGCAATATGGTACTCTATTTGTCAAGCAATTGAAATCTATCAACGCATTCAGTGTTTCTCTAGGCACTAATGCTGTTGATATTGGGGCAATTGCTATATCTGGGTCCCTTATTGATCGTGTTGGACGCAGGTATGTGAACCTAAGTGTTTCTCAGGCCTACAAGACCGAAAGGCTGACCACCATTGAATAGAACGATGTTTCATGTCAGTTCGACCTTGCAAACAGCAGCATTAATGACAATGGGCGCATTGGGAACCGCGGACTCAAGTAACGTGGCAGCTAAACGAGGAATCGTGGCCATGCTAGTGATCTACAGTTTCAGTTGGTCTCTTGGCTGGGCCCCTCTTGTTTATGTGCTCGGTGCAGAGCTTCCATCGTCTCCGCTGCGCGAGATGACTTTACAGATTGCCTATTTTTTGAAGCTCATTACTGAGTATGGATCCAACCCCTTGCACTTTCGTCTCTTCCAGTCATCCACTGACCATGGGTTTCATAGATTTGCCGTGACATTCTCTTATCCATACATGGAGACTGCCGACATGCCTGGACATGTCTATCTGGGTGGTAAGCTAGGTTTTATTTACGGCTCTCTCTCGGCTGTAGCTATTCTATTCGGGTTCTTCTTCATTCCTGAGACCAGTCGTTTGGAGCTTGAGGATATTGATCGAAAGTTTGATATACCCGATGAGAACGTGTTGAAGGCCATTGAGGACCAAACGGACGGGGGAAAACGACGGTAGCGGAAGTCGTTCATGGACAGAAGGACTAGCCAGTGCTTTTACGCGTCTCGGACGCATGGATAAAAGCAGTGATGATTTCGATGACAGACCAATTCATAGAGGTACCCAAATATATTGCCGCTAATTGCACTCGAAAACACTATATCGCCGAGCAATGCATCATCGTAAATCCCAACGCAACAACTGAAAATGCACGCAAACTCAAATCTAAACGACAACCCCCTTCCGCTTCCAGCCCCTCCAAGCAGCCGCCCAAACCAGGATGGCAACCCAAACACTGGCGGTGCAACCGACAGCCCAAAGCCCATAACATCTCCAGCCATGGCACTGTCCATCAGGAGACCCGAAGCCGGCACCCCCATCAATCGCATTCTGGTAAGCATGGGAGTAGACAACGCCCCAAAGTGCAGCGCCTAGGGCAGGCATCATAGCAACGATGCCCCAATTCGTGGCAAAGTTCTCCACGCCCCATACCACTGAGATGAGGATTGGGGTTAGAGAGAAAGCGCTTCCGTAGCCGAAGCCGACTAGGGCTGTTGTGAGGTGGAAGATGGCTGGTTCTTGCAAAGGGATGGGGGAGGAAAGGATCAAGTAGCCGAGGGAGAGGAGGAAGGCTGATGGGAGGAGGAAGGCCATTCTGGATATCGTTGGACGGCTGTCGGTCGGAGTGGGATGGCGATGACGTGCGCCCTCTGGAATAGGTGGGAAGAGATGTGTTGCTGGAGGTGCGAAGAAGTCCGACAGAGAGCCCGTGAGAAGACGGGCGATTGTTGAAGTTAATGCAACGGTAGTGACGTGGGTTGAGGGAAGACCCGCTGGTGGGGAGGCGTCTGCCTCATAGGAAGGAGGAGTCAAGGTTGGAATAATAGTCCCGAGCTAGATAGGTCATATTAGTGGCTGGATGCAGTGCAGGGTGGTGGGGAGAGACTTACGTTGTTGATATATGATTCCCCGGGCCCCGTCACCAAGAAGAAACCGGCAGCGAGCCACCACATCGTGGGATCTTGAAGAAAGACACGGGTTTCGTAGTTGAGCAACCAATTCTTCTTCCGACGCTCTTCCTCTTCTCGCTCTTTCTCACGGCGTTGTTCTTCACGCTCCTCCTCGGAGAGAGTTATCGAGCGGTCATCATCCTCATCGGCAAAAGTCCCATACTCCACCGCAGCTCTGATCTCATGCCGCGGCCGGAAGAATTCGCTTTCCTCTAGTAACCCACTTCGCTCCAGCTCTTCAACCGTCTCATCAATATACTTCTCCTCATCTTCGTCAACAATTCGCAGCGCAAATGTGCCAATGATCCCAATGACCAGCAATATGATCGCCAGGAACATGAAGTACCGGAAGACATCTACATCACCACGACTGCCGTCCGCGTTCTTCTCGTACAGAACATATGTTCCAATCTGACTCTGCCACATTCCGCTGAGACCAAATGCGGCAATGGGGATAGCCAGCATGATTCCCTTGTGTTTCCCCCGGCCGTAGTTCTTGGCACATGTTGCTACAGCTGCCAGGTACATACAGCTGGTACCCATTCCAATGGCGATGAAGGCCACGATCATCACCCAGAATGGCCAGCCAGAGCCACCGGCGTCCACAGGAGGTCCACTTCTGTATGTCAGGGCAGCAAGCAAATACCCGATGCCAAATAGAAATCCCGAGAATAGAGCCAGCGGCGAAGGGCTGTACCGATCACAAAGGTATCCGAACAACGGGACAAGCAAGTACATAGCAATCTCGGCCGCGATCGAGACAGCGTTAACTTGCAGCTGCGTATATCGTAGTCGGGTAAGGAGTAGGTGGCCGTACAGCGAGAAGGCAGTAATACTTCCCGCTCCGAGACTAATAGAGACGATTGTCAGCATCCAAGCATCACCATCACGGAGCATGAACCAGGGCAGTCATACCAGGTAATAACTCCCCAAGCGAAGCTTATTACTCGCACCACCTCCTTATGCATTTTCCGCCGATCCCGCTCAACAATACCATCCACAACATCGCTCAAGAGCCCATCATCGCTTCCTACACCGCGTCGGCTATCCCCCGAGCGGCGCGAATAATGTGATATCGGTCGTGACCGATCTGGATCTGGATTCCATTCCTCATTCGAACCTCCCTGGTCCGAAGCCAGCAGCAGAGGTCTGTTCGCATCGAAGTCCCGCTTATCGATATGCTGGTCTGTTTGGCCGTTGGAGCCGGGCATAATGTCTAACCGGCGGATAAATGAGCCGACTAGATATGACGGATGTAGATATCCGAAGGCCCGGAGTCTTTCTCTTTATGATCGTGAGTCGGTGGGGGGTGGCCAATCCAACAGCTGCCCCGTTGATTCCTCCGTGACTCGGTGCGGAGCTTGAATGGTCGGCTGGCGCCGGGGTCAGCTGGGTGGATCAGTTGCTGGTTTGTTGATGGTCCACCCTATGGTGATTAAGGACTCGAGGTCAGATCATTCTATGGAGTGGGACAAGGTTGAAAATGCAAGGTAGCTGGTAAAGCGCCTAGAGAGTGAGGAATGAGGGGAAAGAGTGAGTTGTACCCGACAGCTCAGCTAGCCTGACTCAAGGCGGAGCGGAGTAAAGCTGGGGGCTTGCTTATCAGTGAGCACGTGATGTTGGCCGAGGTTGCGTCACTGCGGAGCTGCTCGATTGCCTAATCGGGCAAAATAATACAAAACTACGAGTAGAACGATCTCCCAAGTTATGATCTAGAAGTCTGATCTAGGATGACAATATCACATTTTTCTTGATTTGGAAAGTCTGGAGTTGAGATTTTCGAGTAGTTTACTTGACCATCTAATTAAAAATCAGCTTTAACAAACTTACGCGGAAAAATTAAGCGCATACTGTCTACATTGCTAGTCATCGCCGACAACGCCGTTTTCATAATTGCGACATGCCAATCCGACGGAAGAAGTGATTGCTCAACCAAGAGATAAGTGATTTATTGTCTAATCCTAACGAATATCATGTACAAGGCCAGAGAGCTGGCATCAGCCCCGCGGATTGCTCGAAGATCAACCGATAGCCCGATGGCCAAGTATTATCAATAAAACAAGACCGAGAAGTGAACTGTTGAAGTGGGGAATCAAGGCGACTAGTGTGACACACGTAGTCGGGAGAAGCGAAATTTCAAGAGAACGGGAGAATGAGAAAAAGAAGAATGAATCCAGAGAAAAGCCAGCCGTGGTTCTAAATGCGTTCAGGCGTTGATAGAGGGTCGTCGAAGCATCCGTAGGGGGTCGTTATTCGTAGGTTCCTCGTTACTCAGAGGACGGCACCGTGGAGAAAACATCAAATCGAGCGGAAATAACAGGAAAACTCCGGTTGCGGGACACATTGTCTATCCCCGAAACTCCAAATAATAAAACAAGTAAAAGCGAGGAAGGAGAAGGAGGAGAAAGATATCAATCGGGACATCAGAAGCTGACTTCACCAGCATCGGTCTCCATCACGTTCTCGTCCCAAAACTGATCAGAGGAAGATTCACGGACAGCGGGCTGGGAGCCGAGGCCAATCGCCTCGCCCTCACCACGTTCCACAAACTCGTCTTGCGTAATCTCCCTCATGATCCGTTGGAAGTACATTCGTAGAGTGCGGAGGCCACGCAGGTATCCACGATCAATGTCCTGAGGGTGGTGCGGAGGACAAGGGGTGTCGGGTGGTAATTCATCCTCGCCGGTCACGCAGTTGGCAAAGTCCACAATCTTTAGCTGGACGTCGAAGTTGTTGTGGCCATCTTCGGATGCCTGGAGTCGCGGTGGGGGTGGTTCGCTTTGATGACTGGGGGTTTGAGGTGCTGCCTGCTCTCCATCGTACAGAATCAAAAGACTGCTAGCATAGAGGCGGTATCGATCCAGCTTGCGGATCATGTGTTCCAAAAGAGAAAGTTTCTCGAGGATAATGGGGATCTTCTTAGCCACACTGGTGTAGCTAACCCCGTCAAAGAGGAATCTGGTGAGTGCATCCTGGAATTCTCGGCCGGACTTCAGATCTCGACCAAAGTATTTATCTTCGAAGATGTATTCTTGCTTTTTGACATTCCAGGCTTGCATACCACAGAGACGAACACCAAGTTGCTGAGAGGTCGTTGACTGACACTTCCGCCTCTGAGATTTCTTCTTCTTCTCAGTTGCTTCAATGCCATATTGTCGAGTGCCCATTTTGAGGTCGAGGACGCATGGCTTGTTCATGCCGGCCGTGAGGTCCTCCAAGAGAAGGAAGAACTGGACGCGTTCATCTTTCCTCAGTTGAGCTTCCTTGGGGTTGCTGGGTAAATGGGTGCCAACGTCTTCATCATCATCTTTGACCGTACTCCTTGGTGTCGTGGGGAGTCTTCTACTTGAGAGATCCGAGGAATATTGTTCGCTGACCGAGGTACTTTCCGAAGAAGGAGAGGACGAAGCCTTGAGTGACAAGGGCTCACTGGGGGGAACAGGGGCATCGCTTTCCATCGAGAAAATTTCATCCTCTCTATCGCCACCATAGCCCTCATCGTCGAAGAACATAAGATCACCCGTGTTGTGCGAGTTTAGACTGCCCCGCCGTTGGAGACCACCTCCTGAGTGACGCCGTCGGACCTGTTGACCCCGGCTGAGCGAGCTTGACCGATTTGGCTGGTCCTCGGTTTTTACCTTCGCGAGTCGGTTTCGATTTTCTTCCAGGGCAGTGGAGGCAGATGATGAAAGAGTTTGGCCTTCGGCGGAGTGTGATGTGATGGTCAATGCGGGGGTCTGGGTAGCGTCCATCTTTGTCAGAGGAGAAGGGCGGCTGCTGGCTGTGTGGTCCTCTGACAAATTTCCACGGCGATGAGGAATATCGGAAGATGCTCGAGGTAGTTGAAGATGCCCGCGAGCATGACGCCGATGTTGGTGAATCGCTGGTGGACTGAAGACTTCCCGAAGAACTTGCTCTTGAAGCTTCCGATTTACTGTGGTAGCTCCCCAGATCTTGTTTCGCTTACTCAAGGAAGATGGGTCAGATTCGGTGGATAGCTTCCCCAAGCCGTCAGCCGAGCGAGGTCGCCCCATCATCGTATCATCTATCAGTCGGTGTCGGTGGGGGCGAGAGAAAAGGTCGGCTGGGATGATATGCCGATTATTTTCGAGAATGACTTTGGGGATTACGCCAGTAACTTGCTTCTGGCTTACGATCCGCTGAGGCTCTGGGGCTTCGAGAGTATGAGCATTGGATAATGAAGTTCCGTTAGCATGATTTGCCTCGGATGCATCATGGGCAGCATGGTCTGGGCGGTTCTTGGAGCGCTTAGAGGTCTTCGAGAATGTCACATTCAAAACACCGATGTATCTGCGATGATTATTAGTACCAGGTCGGCCAAAAAAGAAACATAGTCAAGGGTCATCATGAGAAAATGTGAGAAACAGGAGGTTCTCAGAATGCCTGCGCCACACGGGATACATACCTTGGAAGAAAAACTAGCATATCGGGATGCCTTCTTTCAATGCGTTCATAAAATTCATTTTCTCGATTGTTGAGCTGCTTGCAAACTGCGCGTCTGGAGAAACGGAAAACGGTGGTATGCCCACCAACCTGATGCCGGTACGGCTTCAGTTCCACTGCCCCAAGAGGGGCAGGGGTCTTCCGCTTAAGCTTGGGAGGGAAACGCGAGCGCTGGGTCGGAGTGGCGGTTGGTGTTAACTCGGCGTCATCGGTAAGACTGGATTCGTCATGAACAGATAGTCCACTTTCGTCCGCTGAAGGCGGTTCCGATTCGCAAGTAGATTCATAGGTGCGCTCGGAAATCGCAGCAAGAGACTTTTCCGGCACGTTTTCAGCGGGATGTCTGATGTCTCCAAGCTCTCCGTAAAGGGTCTTGCTTTCGGTTTTAGACCGGAAGGAGATATCCACGTGGCCGACTTCTTGCTCGGGTGAAGTACTCCGCTGCTCTTTAGGAACCAACATGAGCTCATGGCCCTTCTCCGCAGCAGATAGCTGCACCGGTTGCGCACCATGTGGGTCTGCCACCAAGGGTTCCGCGCCTTCAACTCCTTCGGAGACAGCTACACGTTCGTGAGGGAAGTAAAGGGCAGAGGAGATCTGCTCATTTTCCTCTTCGTCATCTTCGAACCGATCTGATGCTCGACGCTCCTCCTCTTCGAGAGAACTCAGTGACTCGGAAAACCGGTCGACGTGAGGCTCTTTCTGGAAATAGTCACGGCCACGTTCAGCATACTGCGTCGGGATACTCTTAGAGAAGGAAGAACCTCGGCCTCCACCGGGTGTGAGATGGAAATTTCGGATTTCCTCAAGAAGTGTGCGTGGCAAAACAGGTGGGCGACGTTTGTAAGGCTCATCCTCCTCCGTATGAAGAGTTGACTCAGCCGACTGGGGCGGGTCAAATGTCGTTCCGTCAGCTAGTGAAGGGAGAGAAATGCTTTTGCGAAGTAATCCTTCCTCCTCTGCCACTAGGCGTAAGGTTGGGTGTTCAATTTCCATGGTACGATCGGTCTGGTCAGATGTCTCATCGTGCTGTTGGGCACGGTCCTCTCTGCGTTTGCGGTCTGGCGAGGTGGTGTTTTCCTTGAACAAGCCCAGGTAGTGACTGGACTTACGGCTGCGGACGTTAGAGGCTGGCTCTACGTTGCTAAGGTCTGCTTCAATGGAACTATCCACGCGACCTCGGCGACCTCTGCTTGAACTCCGTTCCAACGCGATGCCCCGAGAAGATTCCGCCCGCGAGGTATGAGGTGCTGCCTCCGGGCTCACCGGCCAGTCCTGACCGGGTGCAGGGGGCGTTAGAGACTGTGGTGACCGGGAGACATCGTCTAAGAAGGACGGAAGAAGACTGCGTTCAGTTACAGAACTGTGTGAGCCACCGGTTTTCGTACCTGGTTCATCCAATGGCCCAGGCAATCGCGACTGAACACTGGTCTGCACCCCTTTGCCTTTCACCTGGTCTGTGGACGAGATAGATGAGCGCAGCCGAGACAGACGGGAGACATCGGCCGGGGAGAAGAGGGAAGAGGAGCGCAATGGGATGTGTCTGCGGACGTCAACTTCCATGTGGGAAGGGTCGACGTGAGAACGATGGGGAGAGACCTTGGAGAGAGGAAGAGCTAGAGACCCAGACACATCATCCAGGCCAGGAATCAAATTGACCTGGCGCTCATTGTCTGAGGGCTGTTCGGGGGGTAATTGTGGGGTAGTTGCGGCGCTGTCCGAGGGGAGATAATGGGTCGCGAAGATACTATCTCTCTCGGACAGTTGTGGGCTGTAAGTAGTAGTGTCGGGACGGGGGAATTTCTCCAACGGGATTGTCGGCGCCCTTTTTAGGGCCAAATTCGAGACAGGCTGGGACCATTGATGGGTGGTTGTGGGGGATTCTGCACGCGATGGGGATTGCGCCTGTTGAGCCCCCTGGGACAAGTGTTGGTCCTGCGATGAATGGTGACGTGGGTTAGACCGAGCTCGCTCGGCTTTCTTCGAGCAATCATGATGGGCAGGCGTGGCAGGTGTCACCAGGGGGTCAGGCAAGGTGTCTTCGGGAACGGGCGGCGGGTTTGACATGGAGAGGACATTGGTCAGGCCTGCACGGTCGGAATGGAATGGAGGCGGAGCCAGCGGTGGTTGGCTGTTGGGGGGCGTGGGCGTGAGGTGAGAGAAGAAATTAGGGAATTCGTTAGAGGTAGGAGAAGGAGGATTGGACGATGAGGGGGCCCAGGGAGGGCTTGAGCGATACAGAATGATAGCTGGCGACACGAAGACGAGCAGAAGCAAGTTAGTGGAGCAAGCGACTTGGGAGAAGGATGTTGGCCCGGGGGGGGATGGTAGTAACCCAAGCAGGGAGGTTCTCTTTTTTCTTTTTTGGAGAAGGACGGAAGGACGGCCACGTTGGATAAAGGAAAGATCTTACAGGTTGAAGAGCTGACCGCAAATCGGTGGAAAAGCCGGGATCAGAAAATCAGGAAGCTCAGACGCTCAGTTGAGTAACGGGGAGGAAAGATAAGTTAAAGGATCGAGGAGCGAACCCAAATGGGCGTTGGTAGCACAGGTGGCGCCGATCGCCCGTCACCGCCTTGGCTGGAGAATCCAGATAGTAACAGATAGGAACAGATAGTGCTCGATAAGGTGGTTATTCTGATCTTGAATATTCATGGAGGACCCTAAAGATGTCGGGATCTATCTCATCAACTCTAACGAAGAGAACGAAGAATGTGGCAAGTCCCGTGGACTTGCCTCGGGACTACAGAATTGGAGAAAAGTCACGACGACATGAAACTGTGAAGACCACCAGACAAAGGGCAATGAAATCACCCGAGAGGAACCTTCGTGCCATCTCCCACTTCCTCTCTTCTTCCTCTTTCCCCAGATGCCACAGGATTACACCAAAACCACTCACCCTTCAACCGACTCGATCATTCCCTGCCATTCTGCTGCCTACTGTATCCTGCAAGGGACAGGATTATCAGAAAAAATAACCTCTGCATCGACCAGATCCAGTCAATGAGGACGAACCAGCCTCGTTCTCACCCAATACATTCTACAGACCCTGTCCCTTTCCCACGGGGTCCTCGACCGCAGCTGATTCGCGAAGCCTCTATATATCTCTCAAGAGCTATTTTCTCCTCCCTTGAACCGGCCAAACAATTTTGATAATGCACAAGCAGCTTTCCCCAGCCCAAAAGTCCCTGCAACACAGGAACCGGATATCCCGGAATGTCATCAGGAGGTCTGACACGGACAGGCAATTGATCGACACTGTCTCTTCTTGAGGCTCACACCAGACCACCCAGCGTGCAACCAGATGGAAATTTTCCCGGGATCCTTGGTCCAACCTCCGAGAAATAATCATCAAGTCGAGTTCCCCGAGCACAACTTGTATTGTGGGGGCAAGGGATAACAAAGTTCTCGGGCCGATCACGCTCTGGTTTCTTGGAACGCTCTTACTTCACGGCCTCTACCAATCACCGGGCCCCGTTCATAGCGTGCACTCTGGACGATCAGTCATAGGTGTCGCCTCCGCCATTCTTTGCGACTTGGGATCATTCGTGCTTTGCTATTGGTGGTAGGCGTCCCCTTGCTGGGTAATCCCTTGTCAGTCCATCAAAGCTTGGAAAACACTTCCTGGTTTGTTGTCACTCGCCATGGAGCAAACAGACGCCAAGGGCGAGGAGCAGCCAGCTTTATTCATGCTTAATTCCTTGGTGGTGCGAACAGTGCTAGGGACAGAGCTCATTGGACAATTGCCCTGTTAACAGGACAGCGTAAACCACAGAGTTCATAGTCGAATACTCTGGAGTTATGATGAGTGTCATGATAGCCTCTACACCACGGTTGAACGAAGAGCCGGACAAGTTCTCTTTTCCAGTTGACTGGGAGAGATGAGGTATTTATGAGTGGTGGCTGCCGTTGATTCGCCATATGCACCTAGACCAATGTGGACAGTAGGATCCTTGACAGATTTGGTCATCCTGGCACTGGTCCCTGCCAGTTGTCCGTCAATATATCTTTGCGCCCTCGAATAATGCTTCACAGGACTAAACCACGCAGCACTTCCACCGATCACGCCATCACGGAGAAGACCGAATACGCAGAGAGCCTAAACCTGAGTTCGAAAAAGCAAGAACAAAAAAGTACCTATGAAAAAGAAAATAAAGCCACTGGCAAGTAGCTCTAGGAGCTTTGACCAACGAGAACGCCAACAACTGGTACTCCGTGATTGGCCTTTGCCCATTTATCATTATCCAGCTGGTTTGAGCTTCCATCTGTCCAGAAAGCCGTGGAAGACGTTACTATAAAAGCCTGCCCTATGATTGTGAGCGTGTATACATTTCTACTTCACCCAAGTCGTTCTCAATATCTCGTGGATTCTCCATACGAATCGTTAACGCTAGTCCACGGCCCGTCAACTAGAGCAGTTACATAGGCGCCACAGGGCGGGGTCGAGGCAACTTGACAGCCGACAGCACGACGGCAAAGCAAGTGACACTATAATTCCCGTGGATGAACCTTCTGAGATATCCTCTTTATAGAGCACACGACCACATACAGATACCCAGATTTAAGGTTGCTTGACTCTTGCATATTCGAAGAAGTTTCCGTAGATCTCAAATGCACCCAAAGTGGCGACCAAGGAAACCCGACAACGGCCGTACTACATACTCACTATGACCAGGTAGAAGACCGCAGAATGTAACAAGAGCCCACCAGAGCACTATATAACAACCTCTCAAATCCAACACAAAAACCAACTCCCAAGAGATTATCCATGTTCCCTTCTGCACACACTGCACCAGCCCAGTGAATCGTCCTTTGGTGTGATCGACTATGTGTGATGAGAACGGCCCTAACGCCCAACGGGAGGAGCCGGGCGGGCCCTAGCCCAACCAGAGTTGCTGGCGATGTGAAGACATTGCATTAGGGCGGCGGGGATCACCCTGACGACCAGGATCGTTGCGAACTGGAGCTCTCAAGCCACTCGTTGCGCCCCATCCCCGCGGAGCTCTGACCTAGCCCCCTCAGATCAATTTGCATCTCCACTTGGATCGTTTAACCCTCTGTTCTCCCTAATCATTTCGCTTCTTTTTCACACATCCCCTCTGGCTAAGAGCTCCGTCGCTTTTTACGGTTCATCTGCTTTCGCATATCGTGCAGTAGATCAACGGATGATCTGTCAATAAAGCTGGAGACGTCGAACTTGATCTCCTCTACAGAACTTAGCTTTCGAGACAGCACGACTACTCTAAAGACAGCGTCCTCTGGTATTTATTTGCTCCTAAGTTGGGAAGATCACATATATCCCAGTCGCACTCTGAATTAGAGCCAATTAGGTCTTTTATTTGCAGAATCGTCTTATCGGAGTATGAAAGGGCTCGCTTTGGAACTTAATGCGTCAACATGAGTCGGCCGCTACACCTGGATACCCAGGTAGCCCAAAACCAGAGCCAGAGATATTCCTTCATTGAAACACCGCTGGAAATGCATGCCGGGAGTCAGCGACCAGAGCCAGGATCTCCACCTCCTCCCCTACCGGTGGACTCCAGGATAGTGATGCAGCCACAAGATGCGATAGAACAACAGCCTCCTATCTTACTCCCACCAGCACCTACGCATCAGCAACAGCAGCAAAATCACCAGCAAGAAAGAATTCAGCCACATCAATATATACCCAGTGAGAAAGAGCGACACCCACAAGAAGAAGGCATCATCCCCACATACTCCCGATATCCTCCACAAGAGCAACACCCAGCTTTCCAGGCCCCATTCTCACCTCCCCCAGAACAACAACAACATCATCAAATAACGCAATATGCCTATGTCAGCCCTCCAAGTTCCCCAGGCCCATTACCTGTCAAAACACACGAACTACCAAAACGGAGTGATACTCTCTCGATAGAGCCCGACGCAAATCCATTGCAATCACCGAAAACCTCATACTTCCCTCCCCCTCCGACCCCCACTGTACATGGATCACACGCCCCGCCCGTCGAGGACCTGAGCGCGTTTCATCAGCCTGGGCAAATCATGCACCCGAATCAGGAGGTACAAGGTGGAACGTGGAGTCATGGCTTATGCGATTGTTCGAGTATCGGGACATGTTGTCTGGGGATTATATGTCCTTGTATATTGTATGGGAGGACTCAACACCGTCTGAGTATGAAGTCGCGAAAGGAGGACCCGACTAATATGCTTGGCTATGATACATGCAACGGGTCATGTACTGCGATGACTTTGTTCTGTGGATGTCAATGTAAGTTATCCATGCCATCTACTTCTCAAATCACCTCGCTGATAACGACTCCAGGGCTCCTGGCTACCATCCAGCACACGAGGACGAGAAAAGCCTATGGGATTGAAGGAGATGTCTGTTCGGATTGTGTTCGCGCTACTTGTTGCACGTGCTGCACTTTAATTCAAGATGAGAAGGAATTTCAGAAACGAGAAGAGCGAAGGGGGAGAGCGGCCCGGGAACGAGGCGCAACTCTGCTTTCGCCGTATACGGCTCCTGGGCCGATGACTTATGGCCTGCCACCGAAATGAATGGATGCAATCAGTCAATAGTTTCTTAACGGTTTGAGTTCCTACCCAGGTTTGCGATAATGGACATTTTGATGTCACAAATTTCGTGGCGTACCTGGCTCTACTTAACTTCCTGCTCCCACTACTTAGCGAATGTATCCACGAAGGATACAATATGCTTCCAAATCAATAACACGTGGCCGATGTAGCCTTGCATAGCAATTCAAGTGGTCCTTGTAGGAAGTTGTAATTGGAAGAATCACGGGATCTTTGTTGGCCACAGGTAAATTTAGTAGAAGGGGTGTATGGGGAAGTTGAACCTTGTCCAGACGTCAGGGTAGATTCGCCGTACTAGATTTTTCTTTCTAATGGCGTACATAGCCCCCTGTAATTTGAAAAAGGAAGGTGTCTAGACAGTCTGAAATCGAGAGACGAGCGTACACAAGTATCGCCATCAAGACAGACTCTTGCCCGGGGCTCACGCGCAGTCCCGTATGACAATGTAGTGTTTAATAACCAACTAGACCAGAGATGTCTTCCTCTCAGGCAACTTTGGGACGCCAGAAGCAATAATGAAGCAAACAGGGATCAGAGACCTCGGCTATGATCTTACTAACTTCAGGCGAGCATGGCGAGCCCAGGCAAACTGTGGGTGTCGTGAACCTCGAGAACAAGGTTTTAACTTTAACATCAGAAGACTTTCATAATCCCTCGATGCCGTAAACAGTGTGAGCTAAAATACATTGAATGTGACTCCGCTGCTAAGGATCATATGGAATAGCCTGCCTGGCCCTCAAAGGCAGCCCATCATTCGACATCTTCAAGGTTCATAATCCGTTCGTATTTCCGCCCAGAACTTTGGTCTCAATTCTTCCAAAGCGAGGATGTGGAAAAGGAGGAAAAGGCTTGATTCTCTGCAGTAGATTTACCTCCAAAGGGCTTTGAGATGGATTGGATGAAGAGGAGAGAATCATGGATTGGGAGACATATAGGAGCTCAGTTCTATAGAGGGTCTGGGTGATTCAGATAGGCCTGTCATAGGAATCATTGGGCAAAGGAAAGGGAAGTCAGGAACGCCGTAGAAAGGAATACAATTAAGTGCCGAGGTCTTGGTAAACTAAAGACATCAGCGCTGTCCAGGATCACAACAGATACAACTAAAGATTATCCGAACCCGGAGAACTCCGAGTAAGGATTTCTCGTAGACGTTCATAAAAATAGCGGTGGTTATTCCTCAATGCGTACAGACCACCCGTGGAGAGTCTTTTGTTGCTCGCGTGTGGTCGTAACGTCCGAGTGATACGTTCAGAGTACAGTTACTCCCCGCTGTTTAGTAAACTCGGCAGCCTAACTTCTACTAACGATAAACTCATCGATAAAGATCATCACAATGTGCCCCGCCCGAATGTATCCCTTAATCTTACGTTCCCCTCATCTTCCATAGGTTTTAAGCATTAGCCACCAATGAGCCGAATGTAACCATAATCGGGGATGTCTATTGGCACCCGTCGCATATCCACACGGAGTCCGGTCTTGGCTGCCGATCGCCACTATCTCTTGACCAAAGCTTGAGGTTTCTTGTCGAATATCCATCCGGGACCCTGTCTTTATTTGGCAGATGATTTACGAGATGCTAAGCTAGTGATAGTAGTGTCGTATTCCGACGGTACTGCCGAGTAGCTCGTCATCAGGGTCTTCCCTAGTTATGCTTCTCGATCCAATCAAACATCTTTTCCATGCGAAACTGTCGCAGTGTCTCATGTTGCCTGTGCGATATATAGATGAGTGATAGCCTGAGATGGTCGGAACAAAGCAAGAAACTACTTTCCTCAGTAACAAAGACTTTCAATCCAGCAGCAATGCGGCATCAAAACTGGCTACTACCTCTACTGGCGGCAGGCGTTACAGCCGCTCCTGCAAGCACAGCCAAAGACAGTGTCTCATCCGTTGTGAAAAATGGCGTCAAATATACTGTCTTTGAACATGCCGCCACTGGGGCCAAGATGGAGTTTGTCAAGAACTCGGGTATCTGCGAAACCACCCCAGGGGTTAATCAGTACTCGGGATATCTCTCTGTCGGAAACAACATGAACATGTGGTTCTGGTAGGTGTCATCATCAATTTTCGTTGAATGTTTCTAAGGAGAATAGGTTCTTCGAGGCGCGAAACAACCCCCAACAAGCTCCTCTGGCTGCCTGGTTCAACGGCGGTCCCGGATGCTCCTCCATGATCGGTCTCTTCCAAGAGAATGGCCCCTGTCACTTTGTTAACGGGGATAGCACTCCCTCGTTGAACGAGTATAGCTGGAATAATTACGCCAACATGCTATACGTTGACCAGCCCATCGGTGTTGGTTTCTCCTACGGCACGGACGATGTGACAAGCACAGTGACTGCTGCGCCGTACGTCTGGAAGTTGCTGCAGGCATTTTACGCACAGTTCCCTGAGTATGAAAGTCGCGATTTTGCCATCTTCACCGAAGTAAGTCCCCTCCTAAGTTGAAAGATAACAATCGTTAATTTATCAGTCTTACGGTGGACATTACGGCCCCGAGTTCGCCTCGTACATCCAGGAGCAAAACACCGCCATCAAGGCCGGATCCGTATCAGGCGAGAACATCAACATAATCGCCCTGGGCGTCAACAACGGCTGGATCGACTCGGCAATCCAGGAAAAGGCCTATATCGACTTCAGTTACAACAACTCCTACCAGCAGCTCATCGACGACTCTCAGCGCTCGAGCTACCTGAGCGCCTACAACAATCAATGTCTACCAGCAATTCAAAAGTGCACGAAAACAGGAAGCAACTCCGACTGTAAAAATGCGGATAGTGTTTGCTACCAAAACATAGAGGGGCCGATCAGCAGTTCGGGTGACTTCGACGTTTATGATATCCGGGCGCCGTCGAACGATCCCAACCCACCCTCAACCTACTCGACGTATCTCACCAGTCCCGATGTCGTAAAGGCTATTGGTGCGCAGTCCACCTACCAGGAATGTCCGAATGGACCGTATCAGAAGTTTTCGTCAACTGGTGATAGTAAGTTTCAATCTTTACCTGTTTATCTTAATGCAGAAACTAACAAGGTAGACCCTCGATCTTTCCTCTCGACACTCTCCAGCGTGGTCAAGTCGGGCATTAACGTGCTAGTCTGGGCGGGTGATGCCGACTGGATTTGCAACTGGCTAGGCAACTATGAGGTCGCCAATGCCGTCGACTTTTCGGGGCATGCAGAATTCAGCGCAAAGGACCTGGCACCATACACCGTCAAGGGTGCTGAAAAGGGCCAGTTCAAGACTGTGAACAACTTCTCGTTCTTGAAAGTGTACGGGGCGGGACATGAGGTTCCTTTCTACCGTGAGTTTCCTGCCAAAGTTAAATTCGAACGAGCGAGTATTAATTGAAGTAGAACCCGAGACGGCGCTGCAGGCATTCGAGCAGATTCTCCAGAAGAATCCAATTTCCTCAACTTGATGGTTGAGACTTGAGTGCTCTTCACTGTAAAGGGATCGATATGATTGATGGGATGTATATAGTTACCAGGAAACCTTTTGACTAAGGTTAGCCCACGATGCAGATGCATAATGATGATCAATTCATCTTAAAATCATGCGGGAAGAAGCTAGGATACCTCCTACGTAGTAGCTGAGCTCCAAACCCAATCGTCCTGGGTAGTGAGCAGAAACATCGTAGTATCGTGATCGTGAGTTTAGATTGGATACGTCGCAAGTGGAGCCCGGCGCCCGGATCGGAAGAGGTGTGTGCTTCGCATGTGGATTACTGTCCCTCGAATTTGATTCTTCCAATCACAGAGTAGTACATATTAGACGAAGAACCCGTATCAGACTGCGTCGTAGATCATCCATCAAAGAATCGGGTTTCTGGGAGTTGTAGCCAGCGGATCTGTCGATTCTTCACAGGGATACAAGGGGAATGATATCAGTGGACCAAGCATGGTGATACTTTGCCAGCGAGCCTGTTCACCCTCAAACACGTAAATTTGAAGGAATTATGCCTGTGTTCCTCAAACTACAGCTCTGCACACCGTAGATTCCACGCCATCATAATCAGGAGCTTGAATGTTATTCCAATAGAAGGTGGGGCGGCGAACTCCTGCTCCTGGAGACAGTGGCGAGTTGGTGCCGCAACAGCAAAAGTAAATCCGATGTGCCTCCTCACTTGAACCACTTTGACTATCACCGGAGAGGTCTGAATATGTAGATTCTGAGCAACCGACTATTTGGTGGATTTTGAGACCATGCCAATCTCTAGGAATCGATTGTTCAGATTATACGGTGACCATCGAATCGGAGTACTGGGTCTACCAGGAGGGTTGGCCCTTTTGACAGGTGGTCCGGTCCTAGCAAGGTGTTTACTTTGTGATGTATCAGAGCTTCCCGAACCAACTGCAGCCACATGATTGCGAACTCGCACGATCTGACGAACCAGGTCCATGGAACTGGCTCGATCACCCGCAGGGTCGCCGTTATAAAACAATTCGTCAATGTTTACCGACGAAGATCTTGCACCCAGGCGAATAATATGTGGCTCCCCCGCAAGTTATGTTCACTGCACTAGCCACAAATGTATGCAAGGTCACGTACATAAGAAAGGCCACTGATCCTTTTTGGACGGTTGCCGCAAGTGATGAGTTTACTGTATTACTTGACGAATATTTTCAGGGAAGGCCGTCGACTTCAGACAGTGGAGTTCCGGGAAGGCGATTGAACATTCCCCAAAACTCTGTGCTCCTCCTACTTGCACCGATCCGGGTAAGTAGCTTGTCTTTCATTGAGGGCTGGGCTTTTATGTGCGCTGCAGAGTGTAGAGTTTGGATCGACGACTGCATGTAAGGGTGCGACAGGTCTATTAATTCTCCATCCTGGTGTGGCGCTGGGTCGCCTAGTAACCACACGACAGTCTAGAAACTTGAAGAATCAATTACATCACTCATGGGGAAATACTAACCTTGAGACCTGTCTATCAGACGGACCTAGCTACCAATTCTCGTAGACTTTTTGCCTCGGTGGCGGCTAGTAGCTATGCCACACATATATTGAGGCCGTGGGTCGCATAGCCATAGTAAGCCCTTGGTTTTTCTATTTCATGAAGATTCACCAATTTGAACACGCTCCAAAAACTATATTTGTCTACTCTGAAGATGTCGACGGCCTCACAGGATGCTACTGGAGTGGATCACGATAATCTCCGACACGTTGTCATCACGTCTACGTGTTTTGCCTTCATCCTGTCCACTACAGCGGTAGGATTCCGGATCTTGTCTCGAAAGATCAATGGAACTGGTCTCTTCATTGATGACTATCTTATGCTTTCAGCCCTGGTGAGGTCTACCCGAGTAATCCAAGTGAGAACTTCAACTAATTTACTCAAGCTTTGGGAATGGGGAATCTCAATTGCAGGTGTCGTCCGTAAGTCATCATTCTACTGCAGCTGGCTCATCAAGCATAGCCCCTCTAATTTCAAACAGTGCTTTACAACGGCCTCAGAACACATATTGTGTATGTGAAGCCTGACCAACTTACGGTTTATCTCAAGGTATATCATGTTCAAAACCGAGACCCATCAAGCAGCTAAGCCTAACATGGACATTCTTATAGACCCTCTTCACCGGCTCTATTCTCTACACTCTTTGCGTCGGCTCAATCAAACTCTCTATTCTGATGCTTTACAAACGATTATTCCCCGTGAAGCCTATGGATATCGCTGTCAAGATTGTGTCGATGATCATTATCCTCTGGGCCGCTTGCGGTATTTTGGCGGGCTGCTTTACATGCATTCCGACGGAAAAGCTTTGGAACCCCATGATACCTGGTGGTTGTATGGACCTGGGCAAGTTCTACTATGGCTTGCAGATTCCCAACATTGTTACCGACGCTGTGATCTTGGTCATGCCCATGCACACTGTCTGGGGATTGCCCATTTCCAGGGCGCAAAAGACCGGTCTCTCGATAATTTTTGTTCTGGGCTTTTTGTGAGCATCGATACTCGAGACCAAACTTTTTGAAAACTAACGCCAATAATAGGACTCTCATCTTCGATATCGTTCGACTAGTTTCCCTTGTTGAACTGTCCAAGGCAGGAGACGACATCACATGTATGTCGATCAAATTCTCAACGTTGAGCCAAAATGGAATGATTCTAACTGTTACTAGACATCCAAGTCAACCCCAGTGTATGGACGTGTATCGAGCCTGCTGTGGGTATCGTCGCAGCTTGCCTGTCAAACATGCGGCCCTTGTTCAAGCTCGTCCACCGCAAAGTCTGGATGCGTCATGTCGGTTCGACAGCAAACACCAGTCAGCAAGAAATTGTTGGAAGCAAGAGCGGGAAGCGCTGGCCCCGAGAACCTAATCGAGACACTCCAAGCACAACTCACTCTCAGGAAAGCCCCGCCTGAAGATCAGTTGGACTAGCTTTTCAATATGATAACAAAGCTTATGAGCTAGCCAAAACTTTCGGCGATTCTTTTCTTGAAGATGAATCTAAGATCCCCTTTACACGCACTATCTAATCAATCTTCAACTTATTACCTTCATTCCACTGAAAAGGCAACTTTATGTTTATTGCTGCTGTAACTTTCAATGTACTCTGCGGAGGATTCCCTCATGTGTCCAAAGTCAGACGGTCAGAAACCCGTAGATCTCGTCTGTGCTTCAATCGTCAAACACAATCTATTATTCGTCCAAAACTTGGAGATAGCCAGATGTCGATCATAGTAAATCCCGCCCATGGTCTCCAACTGCGCATCCCATTGGCCAAGTAGGGGAATCTTGGTAGCCTGTCCCCTCACGCCAAGTCGACGGCCAAATCAGAGTCCCCAGCCGTGGCCCCACTTCCTCGCCCCTATCCAAACACCTTCCCCGATAACCATGCGCAATGACGCGAGTCTGCGCGTGAAGCACCACCGTGAACAATTGTTAAGAACCCCCCCCCATGGCCACGGCGAGGTATCAGCAACTCAACAACATGCGAGGACTCGACGAGAGCACTGATGTCCTCCTTCGAGTCGGCCAGTCTGCGGGCGAGCAGGTGAGGCATGGATGGCAGGCCTTTGTCAATTTCGCAGCTCGGGACAACGTCCTAGAGGTCGCCCTCGGTTTGATGTCAGGCAATTCGACTCGCCCTCATATTCAGTGAACTTCATTTGTGACTGATCCGACCTACGAAATCTAGTATCGCTAATGCCTTCACCAAAGTCGTGACCTCTTTTGTGTCGGATATGGTGCTGCCGATCGTCTCTTTGTTGCCATTCTTGAACCGAAACATGGACCAGAAATTCGCCGTTCTCTCACAGGGGCCTAATTATGTCGATGGTGAGGGCTACAATACCCTCAAACAAGCCAGGGACGACGGTGCGCTTGTTTTGGCGTGGGGGTGCGTAAAACCCCCCAGTAAACCGTGGCCGTCACTAAGCTGTGGTCAAGCCTCGGAATACTAGTTCTAACTGATTGTATACAGGATGTTTGTCGAAACCATACTCAATTTTGTGGGCGTCAGTTTGACTTTGTTTGCGGTCGCCCACTTGTACATGTTCGTTTCCCACGATAAAATCATCAAACCCACTGTTCGGTGCAGATATTGCAGGAAGTTCATCAGTGTCGAGGTAAGACCCTTTGACGATCAAGATAGTCACCAAATTTACTGACCGTGTTTTAGGCAAAACGCTGCCTCAACTGCTCGAGCTGGCAAGATGGAAGAGAAGACTTGCCCGGAGAGAGCAACAGCAGTAGCAGCAGCAGCAAAAGCGCGGATAGGGTTTGATTGGGCGAATATCTGCCTTTCCCTTCGCCTATGCTTTTCTCTCTCGCATGATCAGGAATCTGATGATTGTTACTTGGGCGAGCGCTACCGTAAAAGTGTAACAAGCTACCAGGGAGGAAAACCTTCAACTTGAGCTAGAGAGCATGTCCGCTAGATCCAAATACCAGCCTCTTCAAAGTTTAGCCAAAAGCCCACCTACAGACAGTCTGAGCAAAGACGACTTGATTTCTTGCAAGTTGGAAGTCCCAGCCAATGCCATCGTTCGGCTCAACTCCCTTTCAAGAATATTCATCACCGTTTCCACTCCCTTTTGGCCATCAAACGCCAGCCCCCACATTGCTGGTCGCCCAACAAGCACAAAGTCTGCACCAAGCGCCAATGCCTTGAAAACATCACTTCCACGTCGAATCCCCCCATCCAGAATCACCGGAACTCTCCTGCCCACAGCTTCCACTACCCCAGGTAATGCCTGTATGGTAGAAGGCACGCAGTCCAGTTGTCGACCGCCATGATTGGAGACAATAATAGCGTCAACGCCATATTCCACTGCAAGCTGAGCATCTTCAGGTGCTAGAATACCCTTTAGAATCATTTTCATCTTTGTAGTGCGTCGCAAGAACTTGATAGTTGATTCCCAGGTAAGAGAGGCACTATTTGCCTTGCCTCCAATTTCGCGGAGAGCATTGTTTGCTTGCTCGGGGGTTCGTGCATCCATCAATATACGATTTGGCGATGGTTTTCTAGGCCCTTGTGTGCTGTCATGCTCTAAGTTCTCTAACCGAATCCCCTTGGGAAGAATCAATGGAGTTTGGCGCTCATTGATGCGGTTGCCGAGAACTGGGGTGTCGACAGTGAGAACGAGGGCTTCATATCCCGCCGCTATATTCACATCAGCACTGTATTTAGTAAGTGATGCATTTAGACTTGCTGAAGTGAATTTACCTTCTGCTCGCTTAATTAACGGGACGCGAAGCTCTAACTCAGCAGTAAGATAAATTTGAAACCAGAATGGCGCCACAGATTGGCTTCCACCCCGAGTCCTAACAGAGGCTACATCCTCTAGCAATGTCGTGGAGTTCGAGGAGAGGGTCAGATTTAGACCCATTCTAGCTGCCGCACTTGCCATACCGATTTCTCCTTCTGGCCCTGCTAGTCGTTGCATAGCGCTAGGTGCGACGCCGACCGGGATGGGAAATCTCCGCTGGAATAATTCAACAGAGGTGTCAATATGAGAAACATCGCGTAGTACACGAGGGAGGATGAGTAAACTGGCATGAATTATTAAATCATGTTTTCGAATTCAGGTGTTTCATAGCTCACCTATCAAAATCACTTCGGTTTCTTTTTATCACTGTCTGATCGTCGGCGCCGCAAGCATAGTAGTCATACACATTGCTTGGAAGCTTCTGACGAGCAATGGCTTCAACTTGGTTTACCGTAATTGGGTCACTATCAGGAGTTCTGCTTGCCATATTGCATGTACCTTATGTCTTTGAGTGCGTGCAGAGTTGGGAGGGATCACGGGAGCGATTTAAGGAACATCTAATGTGACTGCGCCAAAGCATCGGAAATAAATCCGGGCTTCACCCCGCTACCACCACCGTATCTGAAGCATCTAGTACTGAGAGTCATTTTCTGTTCGTGATCCCGCCAAACAACTCCGAAATAAGGTACAAAACGCCATACCTCTGAGCCAGGTAGCAGGTACCGCCTCGGCGTAATTGACAATGGATCATATTTGCCCGACCTAATGAACGTAGATCCATTGAATAGAATAGTTAGAAGCCTAGTTCGAGAAATCAGGCTATGGCTACAATTTCAAATTTGAGGGACTATCACTTCGTACTGAGTTCTGGCCTTGGAGTGTTAATACTAGCACAACCGATCCTCATATAGACGACACACCATAATTCTGACTCTAGGGGTGCATGCCGAAAAAGATTTGTATCTCATCTTCGAGCAAATGATTGTCAATCAATCTTGTTTTCATCGAATGAAATCATAGAGTAAGTGTGATTTAAAAGCCAGTATCACGTGGCGCTCGTGGGTCCAATTGTTAACCCCGCGTCAATCTTACAGCCCCTCAACATTAGTCAAGAAACTGCTAGGTTGGAAACACCCTCTCTACCGTAAATCGGTTGGTCAGCTTTTGGCTTCTGCAAGAATTCATCATGTCAATTACACACATTGTGCTTTTCCAGTTCAAAGCTGGTACAGACACCCAAGTCATCAAAGATGTGAGATGTTGAAGTGCACTCCCTTGGATATGATTTCGAAGTTAACAGCTTGCCTATGGAGACATGCGATCGTATGATCGGGTTGAAAGAAAATTGTATTCACCCAGCATCCAATAAGCCTTATATCAAGGCGTCTTCTGGTGGGGCAGATAATTCAATTGAAGCGATTCAGGTGAGTGAAATCTAAGCCAAACATGAGATTGGATTAAGACTATGCGGATTGGACTGAGCTGAGTGTCCAGAATGGTATCACACATGCGTTTGTCGTTGAGTTTTCCAGTGCAGAGCACCGAGATTATTATGTCAAGGAAGATCCAACACACAGAGCCTTTGTGCAAAGCCTCGATGGAGTGATTGAGAAGGCACAAGTCATCGATTTCACGGATGGGGTCTTTGACAAGCTTTAGCTATGCTATGGTCTGCTCGCTCGCAAAACAATGCATGTTACACAATGACCAGCAACCGAAAATAGACCCAGAAATTGGAAGGCCACGTCTTTTACAGTCATTCTACTTTCAGGACAACGAGATTTCACATGTCAGGAAAAGACTGGGTTACTATATCATATCCTCAATCGAGTAATAGCATCAAGACTAATTACAGGTACCAAAAGTCAAATTCATTCAAGCATACAATGAAACATATCCCTCTCCTCAAAGAGTGCGCTGGAATCCCGCGTTTCGGTTATCCATATCAGAGTCCACACGTGGATCCAACTTATTGGCGATATTGCTGGAATGAGGGCCCGCAGTTGCACCGGATCGCGGGTTGCCGTAGCTGCTTCCTGCCATGGCGTTGTGGCGAGCTCGGTTGTCCATGTCGGAGTCAACACGGGGATCCAGCTTGTTGGCGATGTTGGAACTGTGAGGGCCAGTAGTGGTGGTTGATGAAGTGTGCATACCACCAGTAGTGTTCAAGCCGCCACTAGTGCCCGTATGGCCATAATGTGCTTGGTTGCCCATAGTGGTGGAATCAACGCGAGGGTCAAGCGTATTGGCGACATTCGAAGTATGGGGGGCGGTAGTCCGATTGTGGGTGCCCATCGTTCCAGCTCCGTAACCGCCCAAGTTACTGACTTGAGTACCCCGGTTGTCTAGAAGAATCAGTGGCTGAATGCTAAGCTGGCTTGGTAATTACTGGAAAATACGAACCTAGGTCGCTGTCAACAAGGGGGTCGACCTTGTTGGCGACATTGGTAGCATGCGGTCCAGCAGTGCCTCCCATAGCCTGGTGACGAGCGCGATTGTCTGCCATCCAAGAGTTAGCATTCTGATACTTTCGAATATATCCCATCATCTACCTAAAGGCACTTACCGCGGTCGCTATCGACACGAGGGTCGAGCTTGTTAGCTAGGTTGGAGCTGTGAGGACCATGGTTTGTAGAGCTAGTGGTGTTCGTGTTGTGGTGATTGCCAGTCAAGGCATTTTCAGCTTTTCTGACGAAACCGCTCATGTTGATAGGTCTTTGTAAATTTGAGAATTCGTGGATTTGACAAGCCCGTGTATGTTGAAAGTTGCTGGTAGGTAACTGTGCTGGACACGAAGATAGGAAGTCCGGGTGAGGAATATATATACTTGGCGAGGAGATACTATTCTCGACAGAAAATCTGGATGACGTCGCATCTGCGGGCGATGATGTATTGATTTTGTATTGAACCATAACTCTCATTGGAATGCCTGCATTTATTCTAAACTCTACAGATTCACAATTCGCTGTGTAAAACAGGCTAGAGCTCTCCGCGGTCTTTCCACGTGTGTGTGGCGTCAGACTTCATTTTTGCCACCAAGTCTGGGGCTGACCAGGTTATTGGAATATACCATGAAAACAGGCCCACATCCATGCTGCGATCTCCAAAAAAAAAAACGAAAATGGCAAAGCGGACTTGCTATGAGCGCCGTTTACGCATAATTTGTGTCAAAATTCCATCATCCGTTTAACCAATCCTAGCCCTCAAATGCGATATGAACGAAGAACATCAACACGGATGATAGTTACTGCGCACTGTACAATAAGCGTCCGAATCAATATTCATCTAACTCTAGTCTCACTAAGCTCACATGTTAATACAAATAACCGCTACAGCTGGGATGGCCGTGGCTGGGAAAACCAGCCAGGACCAGTAGACCCTGTCAGCGTGGGCCACCATCCATGGCCAAATTCTGACCCGTGATGTATCTTGACGCACTGCTTGCCAGGAACGCAACACAATTGGCAACATCAAATGCATCTCCCATACCGCCTTGAGGCACATTATGCTCAGTGACCTTTCTGTAAATTTCGCGTTCTTCTGCAGACTCGCTGTTTCCGAGCGACTCCAGCAATGGCGTGTACATCATACCAGGGGCGACCGAGTCCACTCTGATACCCTTACCAGCATACATAATGCCAGTTGTCTGTGTGAAATGGAATGTCGCCGCCTTGGCTGTTGCGCACGCAGCCTGAGGCTTAACCAGGTATCGCATTCGAGGCGGATGTTTTTGACCTTACCTCAATACTTTTCCCGACTCAATGATCTGACAAACTCAGGTCCAAACAATTCATCATCGTCCTCACGGCAGAAATCCTATTCGGGGTGTTATGGTTGGCAATGTTGTCTCCGGCGCCATCACTTCAACGCTAGGCGGAGCCCATGTTACCAGTCGCTGGCGATGGCCATTACAATTCTGTCTGAAACAAAGATATTACTTTCAGTAGTATCCATTGGTAATCTCAAGGCTGTCAGGCAAATGAAACACAATCATTAGAACAAAGACATGGCCTGAAAAGAAATTGATGTTCGCCTTGAATCCCAAGGACAGTCATCTATACCCCTCCAAATGTACATGCATGCCTCCAGCAAAGAAAACAAAACATTCCCTTCTATCAAAGACAGTTAAAAAGTGTAGAGCCAGCTTTGGCCGGGGACCATAGCGGCTTAAGCAAGAAACAATAGAAGCTATTGTAGGTGCGTATTCGGCAAGTTCACCTTCTTGCGAATACCGGAAGAATTCAAACAGGCAGCCCTTAGTTGGTCAGGTGAGCAGAAGACGGAGCTCCAGTGTACAGGACCAGCAGGACAATGGTGGCAGCAACACCGACAGCAATACCCTTGGCCTTGGCCGGGTTAGCCCGGCGGTACTCGCCGACCTGCAGGCGCACATCAGTGCTAAGGGCCTGGAGCTTCTCGGCACCCAGCTTGTAGTAAACAAGGCCAGCCAGGGCAATAGAGTAACCGAAGAACTGCTGGGGAGTGACGGGGTCACGGAAGATCATCATGGAGGCGCAGACCAGGAGGATATCCTTGAGGATACCAGCCATGGTCAGGACGACGGCAGAAGTCTTGCCAATCTATGAAAAAGTTAGCGAGTGGGCCCGCTGAAAGAGACAGGAACATCACATACCAAAAGAACAACAGAGGCGTTAAGAAGGAAAGCAACCAGCGCGTTGGCAATGAGAGTCATGATACCAAGAGAGTAAATATCGTTCATAGTCATGCGGGGGACATCGGTGAAGAGAGTAACGATGCCGTTGGTAACGGCGCAGGCGGGAGCGTAGTAGTACAGGGAGACGAGAGGGTCCATCTTGAACTCAGCCGAGCTGAGCAAGCGCTGGACCATGACGAGGCGCAGGGCCTCAAAGATGATACCGGCACACTGGATGAGGAAACCGAGCATGTCGAACTTGATCTCGCCGAACGAAGCGATAACAACACCAAGGACAATGATACCGACATTGCCGAGGGTCTTGAAGTTGGCCGGGGCAATTCCGAAGGCCCAGGTGGCGAAGAGAGTCACGACAGCGTTGGTGGCCTATAGAATCAATTGTTGGTTTATGCTCGATGATATCATGAGAGTGAGGGTTCTTGGGATTACCTTCAACATCTGGATGAAGGAAACACTGAGGTAGAGGTAGGCCAGGTTACCGCAGATGAGGGACAAGCTGAACATGATACCGATGGGGACGATGGCACGACTGTTAAGGATTGTAGTTTTAGTAGCGCTCTAGCCAGATCAACCGGAGGCACATATGGATATTGTCGATTACTTACGCATAAGTGCTGGGGGTCATTGGGACCTTGTGGCGGGAGTCCAGGATGGTGGTGAACTTGGCCAGACCCTGGGTCATGGCAGTAGCGAAGACCATGTGCCATGTCGTGAGGAAAAGGGCTGTGCCGAGTATTAGCTATTGCGCCTTTTGAGGAGGAAGTAGGCCCGGATTCGACAGTATGGCCAGCGCAAAAGCACTTACGGAAGTCTAGAAATGAAGCAAATTAGTAACTCGTACGTTAGGGTTTCGGGGGTAATGGATGGGACACTCACTGAACTTGGCAGACGACAGAACCCACTTGTTGAACAGAATGACGCTGGAACTCAGAGCAATCCACAGACTGAGGACATATTAGCCATTGATTCTGAAAGAGGGCGGAGACCTCCAGGGGAAGGGTCCAGCGACGACGTACGCAATGTAGAAAGCCGGGTGCAGGCCGGTGCTCGGAGCGGGAGCGGGAGCAGCACCACCCTCGAGCTTGCGTTCATCCTGAGAAGAGCGACCGTTTGCCATTGTGTAGAAAGGTGAGACCCGATCAAAAGAGTGACTATGGGTGAGTAGTAGTTGTTGGGGAGAGATGGTTGACAAGGAAAAGTGCAGAACGGGGGGCAGGACCAGTTCAAGTTCACATTTAGGGGCACGAAGACGGATCGGCGTGGGGGCGGTGACGGTAGTTACGGGTGATTTGATTGGGCGGTGAGCGGCTCACAGACCAGCGGGAAGCAGAAAAGTAGGAAAAAGTCTGGAAAAAGTACACGTCGACGCGTGGACCCCCTGGCAGGTTTCACAATTAAGGAGAGAGGGCCCCGGCTTTGTTTCTTGTTTCTTAACTTCTGTGGGTTCCGCTGGGGACTTCAGCTGGGGCCTCTCGAAGCCGTTATCGAATCCCGCTTCGAGAAGTCAATCGGCCAAAAAAAGTTAAATTGCCTATCAGACCCTGAGACCCCCTATTATTTCCATCCATTATTGATTCAATGTGCCATTCTATCACCTCTCTGGCGACTGGTGAAATCTTTATTCATTATTTAGAATTATGTACTTCTTCCTGCGAAGAGATACAAACCAAATGGAATAATTACTCTTTGTTCAACCTAATTAGCCCTCCTTAATCCTCTAGCCCTCGCCACCCTGACTAGGGTTCCAATCTAGTTCTAACCAGGGAATAATCTCACGCGAATGAGAGCTCAACAGAAAAGTTACGAGGAAAAAGGTCTGGGTGATTTCCTGCCAAATAATTGGTACCCTCGTTCACAGTCCTTTGCCGTGGTACATTGTGGGTTCCAAAAGCCCCTGAACCCTACATGACAGACCCAACTAAGTCCGGGTCTGTCGATCCTCAACCAGGAACTGTTCTCGTTCGTGATTGTAATAACTTAATATCGGTCCCTTCTAGTGTTCAGCTTCTGCGCGCCCATCGCTTCCTTTGGGCCTTCCGTGGGGCCTACCTGACTATGATATACTTCGTACTCGCAGACGAGTCATTCAATCCTGGAATGCGGATTAGGCTGAATTAAACTCCCGTCTACATTGTTATGTCTCCCAGCGTATTCACATCATTCGGCTCTATAGCTAACATGCCCAAACGTCTTGGTGCGCTTGGTGGCCGCCACTAGTTGATTTCCCCACGTGTTGAATAATGAACCTGCTTAAGGAGCAAGTTGAGTCTTCTTCCAAGTGGCAGATGAAATCGGCCTGTCTCGGAAATCGTGGACGGTTTGCCCTGCTTCTTTGGCTAGTTGGCAAACCGTGACTACAGCTGGTGTGTGTATCTTTAGAGCGTTGCTAGATTCGGAACAGTAATCACAGTGACCCGTCCTTAACTCGGCATTTGAGGTGGAACAATTTAAAAGCAGTAACTTAATTGGCCTACCAAGCGCATGGGTGCGGCTGCATAGTTCATGCATCGTTAAGAACAGGAGAAGGGGTAACCACATCTTGAGACGAGATAAACCAACTCATCGGCTGAAAACATGCTATAGCCGTCGGAGCCAAGTCCATTCATTTAATCAGTCAACTCATGCTTGGATTGGGAGCAATACGGAAATATAGTGAGTAGATGTGGAGATACGAGGGGTAAATACACGGCCGGAAGATAAGATCGCTTCGACTTTCCTCGGCCGAGCAGGGACCTACTACCAACTTCCCCGCTCGATAACTTGTTCACGACAGAACATTTCCTCAACTTGTGGCGAGGGAAGAATATCAAGACATCATGATTCCACAGACCGATTCCTCACAGCTCGCAAATTGTGACCACATTCCTGTCATTGATTTATCTAGCATAGACAGTGCATCTCTCGAGGAACGCCAGAAGCTCGCTCAAACAATCTTCGAAGCTTGTACGCAGGTTGGATTCTTCTACATCAAGGTACCATTTTTATCCCCCTCGCAAGTCACATATCCTGGTGCTAATATGTTACTCATGCTTCTAGAATCATGGTATTTCAGATTCCCTGGTGAACGGAATCCATAATGCAGCAGCGCGTTTCTTCGACCTTCCCGAGGAGGAGAAGATGAGATTTTACATTGGAAACTCCCAGGTTGTTACATTTTAACATTCACCTGTGTCTTGAATTATTGTTGTGGACTAACTTTCCACTAGAAATTTCGCGGATACAGCCCAATAGGCGGCGAGAAGTCCACCGGCACCGAAGACGATCCCATACCGGAGGAAGAAGCAGTTGGCGTACTTTCAGAGGCATTTGACATTGGTTATGAAGTCGCCATGGATTCCAGCAAGCCCAAAGATTCTCTTCTTCCTCCAGACCCCTATGAACTCTATGGCGACAACCAGTGGCCAGACAAAGAGACTCTGTCCGGATTCTCGGAGATGTATATCAAATATTGCATTTCAGCGCTAGATCTTTGCCGCAAGATGATGAAGATATTTGCGCTTGCACTTGAATTGCCTGAAACATACTTTGATTCTAGTATACGTACGCCAGGAGTGACATCGAGGATGATGCATTACCCCGCTCAGCCGGTAGCCGGGGAAGTGCAAGAAGGACTTGGAGCACACACGGTGAGCTGATTCGAGACGGGTCTTCGTATTGATGTATGACTGACCCTATCCTCTAATGTAGGATTGGGAATGCTTTACAATCCTATCCCAGGGAAAAGTTCCCGGCTTGGAGATTCTCAATCACAAGGGTGACTGGATTTTGGCACCTCCCATTCCAGGTACACTAGTTGTCAATATTGCCGACTGCCTGTCCACTTGGTAAGTTGCATTGTCAACGGATTTGTTCCGAATATTCCGGGCTCTAGTTTTGACAAACTTGTGAAGGACCAACAAAACCTTCAAGTCAACAATTCACCGCGTGAATAATCTGTCAGGAGAGGAACGATATTCAATTCCTTTCTTCTTTGGCGTTGACTACGACGCTACAGTCTCTGTTTTGGAGAAATATACGTCAAGCGAGAATCCCCCGTGTAGACCACCCTTCAAAGCTGGTGATGTAAGTGACATGCTTCGAAACTATTTTAGACCACCACTAATTCCGACTGGCTTAGTGGGTCCGTGAGAAGCTTTCAAGGGCCTATGTGGGCTTTGAAGGCTAGATAAATTGAGAGGGTTCACTGAGGAATAGGACTTGTTTGAGCTAGATCTCGAGTGAGAATCAACAATTGAATTGAAATTGGGTTATTCTAGCCCAAATGGAACTACGATTGAAGATATTACGGATGTATGTCAGTGGAAACATTCCCTGCTGGAGAGAAAATCTCTGCTCCGAATGAATGCTGCAATTGACACATCCAGTCGTAGGGGCTCAGTCGTGATCTAGAGAGAGAGGGAAGCTTGCTCTACGTAAAAAGAGGCACAATTTCAGGAATGAAATTCAGAAGCTAAAGGGGAATAGAGCACAGAATTTAATCGGCAGGGCCGGCTAAGGGACAGGTAAATCTCAACAAGCACTCCGAAAGTGAATCATTCCAGAAGATCAATGTTGTCCTGCAAAAAATCAAACATATTTTTTGGCTTTTACTTCTTGATAATGATCTGTATGAAGACAGGGAGCAGCTCTAAGGCGAAGGCTCGCTCTTGATCTTCGGCTCCTCGATCTTCGGCCTCTTCGCAAGTAATTCATTGACAGTAGGCTTTCTTGCCCAGACACGGCGACTGGATTCATTAGTATAGGACAATAACAGCCCAAGGAAGATTGAGAACTCACATATATCCCCAGCGGTGTACGTGTGGATCTTTCAATTCCACGCGCACTTTAGCCAGATAGATCTGTACCTCCTCGGGAGTCCACGGCTCTGGATCTCCATACTTAGTAAGAAGCCACATTGCCCAGCCCTCAATGGCAGCGCTCCAATGAGCATACTGGAGCTGACCAGCCTCCTTTAAGATCTTATTCTTGGCCCAAGGTCCAAGGGGAACCTTTTGTAGGTCTTCATGCGCATCCACGAAGCCGGCCTCCTCCATTGCGCCGCGCATCGTTTCCTGGGTTCTGAGCGACCGACCAGCTCGCTCAGAGCACCTCAGAAACAGATCACCCCAGCCAGCTAGAAGACTATCTGGTTTCAGGGTACCGTCGTCGCTGCGGACTCGAATATCCATCTCCACTTGCTCGATCCACCCACCGGGAATCAGTGCACTATAAAGAGGAAGAACGTGAGACTCGGACCTCACATTGTTATCGGTCGAGTGGTTATGGTCAATACTTACTCGTAGGCCTGCTTGTACACCAGGTTCCATCCCTCCGGATCGAAGCTTCCATACATCATACGCAAATGAATGAAGTCGAACGGCTCTCTCCAAGTCCATTCTCGGAGCACGTCGTCCACCTCGAAGACGCAGTTTGGAGGCATCCAGGTCACCGGTGGTGGGAAAAGATCCACTCCACGAATGGTCGCTGTCACGCGTCAGTGTCTCAACATCGCAAAATCGTGCTCGGAATCCGGTTACCTGTCGGATAGAGATCCGCAACGTCACTGTGAGATTGTTAGAGATGGTTGCTTGAATTAGTGTTCATTGGCTTACATTGCCCAGCTTCCCTTTCCTGTTCCAATGTCGAGAATGTGCTACTCCGGGTGATCAGCTCATTCGACATTGGAAAGATCGAATCGTGGGCAACCTACCTTGGGCGAGTCGCCAATGGGGGCGCGGAAAAGAGGATTCTGTTGGTGATAATCTAGCACAAGGAACAAGATGTGACTTCGCATGTCAATAATCGATATCCCCTTTCCGTGAGATGAGATTTCTGGGGACAAGACTCACCTAATTTCGAATGCTTCGAATTGCTGCTCATCGGATGGACCCCTACAGAGGGTAAGTGTTTGTATCTTTCATACAGAGACGCCGTGACCAACCAGTAGTTATCTTCTTTCGTCGCTTGGTATCTATGCTGCGAGTCAGTCGATGTAGTAAGCCTCGGCTAGATTACACTGACCTTCGGCCATTCTCCAAGCGCCCCTTCGCGATCGTGGATGCGATTGAGGTAGTCTCCCTAGATAAAAATGAGACGATCATACAACGCCGGATGTGAGTCTTTTGGAGACTCACGATCGGAAATCATCCGGTTCCTCATTCCCCTTCATGGAATAGAAGTAGGGATCCTAAGCGAGAGGTGAGCATTGGAACTTCGTCGGAATGTGCGCGCACTACTCACCACCGCGATATCATCGCCCTTGTCGACCATGATTGCGACAGCTTTCGTTGTATGCTGAAGTTAGAGTTTTTGACGCCAACGCGATCGTGAATCGCAGGGTTTGAACCGCATGGAAAGGAGAGAAAGGCCAGGGGTCAGCATAAGCGTAGGTAGCGGGGCTCCGGAGTCCGCTCAGACCATCGATGGATTCGGATCAGCTCGCCACGCTACCAAGATAAGTATCTGATAGGCATCTGCGTAGATAAGATCAAAGGATGAGGATGTACAGCGGAACATTCATTCAAGGAACAGGAATTTGCTAACTAGGTAACTGTATAGTAGATTGATTAGAATAGTGACTACCCTAAATATGAAACCCTACTTCTTGCTCGCGACCAGTTATCCTAAAGTCCGAATAATTCGTTTTCTGATGGTGGTCTCACGTGATAATCACAAAGTGATTGTTTGTATTTCTTTCATCTGCATCACCATCAACTCGGACGCGTATGCTTGGTATCGCGAGATGATTGGCTTAAATTAGGATATTACCTCATCTTCATTACCTTAAGCGGAACAGGCTACATTAGTGTCCAGCCATAGCGGGGCTCGAACCTCGCGTAGAGTCTGTAAGACTCTGTAGGCGAAATTATGACAGTTGGTCAGTTGGTCTCGCAATTTGATCATGTCATAAAACCTGCGAGATACTTAACAATAATAATGTGTACAACTTCAGCTCGGATAATGATCACATGATATGTCGTCATCGAGCGCGATATCTGCTTCTCTGATCTCTCTAGCTGCCAGACCTAGTTTCTGCAATCGACAGGTCTCTCCCAAGATTCTAGGTAACTATAACTTTCGGCTAGTTACATCAATATGGCTTAACCCCCGCAAGCCGCAGCAACTCCTCTGTATGTTCTGGTTTCTCCAGCGGCTCGGATCGATTGCGGGGATCCAGGCTACCGTCAGGGAGATAAGCTTCCTTTTCACGAGCCGTGATGTTATCGTGAGCCCAGTGCGTGGTCGCTTGAAACGCCTCAAACGCTCCCTTTTTTCGCTCCAACGACTCTGCTGTCGCCCACTCCGCGGGCGAGTATGATGCATAGATAACAGTTCGAATTGTGTTGCTTTGGGCGCTAGGCTCTCCACCCCAATGAACGGTGCGCGAGTCCCATAGAATCAAGTCGCCCGGCTCAGCCATGACTTTCAATGGCTTCGATTCCCTTTCTTTAAACCACTTCATGTCGTCTTCACTGATTAATTGAAGCTCCTTTGTCTTCCAATTCGATGGATCAGTTCGAGTATCGAGAAACTCTTCCATGACTGTATTGGATCGAGGAAGCACAATTAGGGATCCATCGTGGGGACCGGCCTGGCTCAAATTAATGATACCTTGGACGCAATGAAGGCCCCGACGCAAAGGCGACTGATCCACATGTGGCCATGGCTTTTGGGCTGGCTTATCCTCTCTGTTCGGCAAAGTGACATTCAATGCATCGAAGGAAACGAGCAACTTCTCGGTTCCCCAAATCTTGGAAAATGCGCCCACGACTTTGGGTTCCATGCGAGCGTCCCACATGAACTTTTCATGAGCGACGCCATACTTGTTGACCTTGCCCTGATATGGTAGGTTTTCGACCGTCCATGTCGATGGATTGTTCAGATCGAGCGGTGTATTGAATGATGTGAGCCAGTCCAGCGCTTTCTGTTGGTAGTACTTGGCTTTCTCCGGGGTAATTGCGTTCTTCACCACCGCAAAGCCCTGGGATTGGAGATCATCACGCCAGTCCCCATAAGGTCCGGTGAGTCTGACCTCGTCTATTCAGATTGGGGTCATCAAGTATCAAAGTAGATATGCTTACCTGAAAGAAGAATGATTCAGGGATACTGAAGTCGTGGTAGTAGTTGAGGCGGTCATGATTGCAATGATTCTCGTTAGTCCAGTCTATTCGAACAAGAAAATCAATACCCGCAGGCTTCAATTTCTGTTCAAAAACAATGTGATTATGATGGGCTCTAATACTTGAAGTAAACGGCAGTGGAAGGAAAGGGCCCGAATAGAAAGATGCCATCTAATAAACGATGGAAAAATCAAAAGAACACAGACGCTGACTCATGATGGGGAGAGTCGGCGTCCTAATTGGGTTTTATACCTTCAAAAATGCAGTGATCTCACCCCCAAACAGCTGTCTATGCTCAACGCATCACTAAGTGAGCCAATTTACGATTCGTGGCTATCTCGTGTGCTGCATTCTGACCCCACTTCGCCGGGTAAACGGATCTTTATCCGAACAGGTTGTTCATCCACTTTCCTTGAGTGGATGCGCATCAGCAGGTATTGCTCTATCACCTAGCGGTGGGGAAGCGGGTTGACCCCGCAAGCGCACAGCACGAGCCAATGTCTTCGTTACACGCAACAAGTACCCAATGGACCGGCTAATTGGACATAGGTCAGCTGTGATGTAGTAGCTAGGTATAAGCTTCTGGATCAGTCTTTTGGAACTCATCATTTGTTGTTGCACGGTGCAAAGTCCGTGACAACTGATCTGTGTAACAACAAACGGTGCGACAGCATATTCCAGTAACTGTGTTGCCACTCGTTAAGAGGGAATGATAGTCGAATCAGTGGATATCATGGCATAATTTGAGCTATTCTGACACAATATCTCCACTCTGAGGTTCTTGTGAACTTTCTCATTTAGATTATGCAACTCTTTCCGTGGCTTCAGCTACTGCGATATTAGTAGAGTCTACGGCTATTCCGACGACCTCTATGGCGAACCCATCACCTGCGTCAACAACGTGCCTCGGCCAGCTTGTCCAGCCTTTTGATACATATAGGTCGTGTTTCAACATCTCTGATACGTACAATGTCAGCACAGGGGCCGTTGTTGCAGCGACCGTCGATGACAGTTGCCAATTCAACTCCCCTCTCTGTCTTCCTCTACCTTGTGATATCGATGTGGTATGGGACAATCCCAGCTGGTACGTATTTTCATCGGTACTGTTCCACAATAATGGATCAACTGAATTCAATATTTAGCCAAGACCTAGCGACACGATACTCCACTGAGAGTAACAGCGTGACTTTAACCCAGTTTATGGCTTGGAACCCGACCATTCTAGGTTCGTGTGGATTTGTTAATCATGTCCAACGTGTCTGCAAAAGGTAGATGGCAGCGGCAATTCCTTTGGGTTATTCTGTTTTGATGTTCCGTCGAGGCTAATCCGCCTTCCAGCCCCTCGGGAGGACGATTTACAGCGACTGCAGCTGTTTATGCCCCAACCGCAGCAGGCTCAGATTATTCTACAGGTATGTACACTTGGATGTCTCTTGTCTAGTTTCTCATGAAAATCTCATCCTTACGTGATTTCAGCGACCCCGGCTGAGCCAACACAAGCTGGAACTACATCAGATTGTGGTTTATTCTATAAGGTCGTTTCTGGAGATACTGTAAGTTTACAAAAAGTTCCAATGATTTCAAAACAGCACTCTGACGTTTTTTATAGTGTAATTCAGTTTCATTACGATTGTATGTACTCTGGGTTTTGCTATATCCCATGCTTCATATTCTTACGATCAAATTTACTCTGCAGTGGCATCACGATTAGTACTCTGCAGTCACTGAACACCTTCGTGAGAACCCCGATCCAATCAAATCTGTCAAAGAAGCTTACCAATATAGCTATGGGATAATTGCGCCAACCTCTGGCTCGACAACTCAGTCTGTGTTGCACCTGTCACTAGCGCGCCAACGTCAACTGATAGAGCATGCGGCCCTTCAAATAGAAATTCTGTTTGCCTGGGAATGAGAGGTACCTGGAATATGACTCCTAGCATTCTAAGCTTCTTTAACATTAATATACAATAGTTGCTATTCTATCAGCGGTTACTGCGGTACCACATCAGATTACTGCAGTGCTGGAAACTGCGTATCTGGTGCTTGCGAAAAGACCGTCGCCACTACCAATGGCACGTGTGGCCCGTCTTGGGGAGGCCTAACGTGCACTAATCCTAGTTTCGGATCGTGAGTGCACCATTTTCTAATTCTTCTGCGCATTTTAAAATAATTCAAAGACTAATTCCCTTTTCTAAAGGTGCTACTCTATCTACGGGTATTGCGGGGATACTGCGGATTATTGTGGCCCGGGCGATTGCTACTCAGGAAACTGTGACGGCGCAAATGGCCAGGACTAAGCCTTACTAAGTCATCTCTGACATCACCGGCGTCATTTCCATTTTCTATTATTCCCTCGCGCTCTTTCCTTCCCTTTCACCACCAACCTCCTTCCCTTTCCCCACCAGCGTCCTTCCATCTACCTGGCTTCTTTCTACCTCTCTAGACACTTTCCAAGCTCCCTCCGCACCATGTCGAGACTCATTATTCCAGAAGATCCAACGCCCGGCCTGAAGCTATCCAGCAGCGTCGTCTCCCCGTCCGAGTCTCAGTCCTCATCATCCGGCCTTCAATCTTTCTTGGCGAGCTGTGCACACACCAGCAGCACCGCCGTCACATCCCCCCCCGACTCCGAAGATTTGGCATCCATCCAGCTTTCCTTGGCGAGTCCTGTAGACTCTGCCACCGGTTATCTCGCCCGAACTGACCTCCAAGCTCCTTCCACACGTTGGGAGTCTACTCGAGTCATTTCCGTGCCGCACTGTCAAGATATATCCGAGGCACAACAATTCATCACCCAAGAGCTGTACAAGTGGCAGCAACAAACCCCCGACTTCCATCGCGGAGTCACTGTGTATATATTCACAGACATTTATCACGAGTGGGGGGACGCTCTCTTCGAAGCTCTTGATAAGGAATTCCAGTTCCGGTGAGTTTACCTCTTAACTCCAGATTTGACTTCGAAGACTGACCTCCAAAGGAAAACCTGGGACCACCAAGCTCAAACACTGAGCTTTAAGATGCCTACCCAGGGCCACGACATAACACAAAAGTGGGTGATCAATACCGTCGTGGACTGGAAGGATAAAGGGACAATCAGCCAGAAAGACTGGAAGGCTCTCAAAATTGGCTTCGGGACTACTGTGAAGCTTCCCACATCCCCTTTTGTGAAATTCCGAAAAGAGCCTGACATCTACATTCGGCCTTACAACTCTGTGTCAAAATTCCTGCCACCGATCGCTTTCGAAGTCGGATGGACAGAAACCCCCTCCAAGCTCTATGACGATGTTCGAATTCTCCTTGAAGGAGGAAATGGCCACATCCGAGCTGTGGTTGTCGTTGATTGGTGTCTCCAGAAAGATGGGGTCACCGTGGCGGGCAAAGCTGACCTCTGGAGGCGAGGCTTGAATGGCGAGCCCGTTTGCGAGAAGTCCGAGGTGTGTCCAGACATTGATGACTTCCAAGCTGTGGTCTAACTTCTCCTAGCAAATTTACCCTGTTCCAAGACTACTCCGAGGCCAGGTCCAACGCTTCGAGTTCACTCTTGACGACGTGTTCACAAACACCCTGCGACCTGAGCTAGATCCAAACACTGTCGTTTACTTTGATGTCGAGCAACTACGCGAGGAAGCCGAGAAGGTCTTCGAAGAGCTGGGGTTCCAACCTGCTTAACTTTGTGTCAACTCTTATCCACTTGTTGCCCTTATTGCTCTCATTGCTGAAAAAGTTTTAATGCCAGTCAGCCATCAACCTGTATCATTAATAATGAATCTTTATTGCTTTCTCTGACTACTTCCAAGACAAGAGCCTGCCTCACATCTCTTAGTTTCCATCCTTTACTATCCATCCAACCTGAAGGTAAGTCCTTAACATCTTGACTACTTACTTGTTGTCCACTCCCTGACTTCGAACCTAATTCTAGAGACGAACTTAACTTAAGAGACAAACCCAAGGACAAATTCATTCTACCACAAACCTGGCTACAAGGTCTGATCCCTTATCACAACTTTATCTAATACTTACTTTCCCCTCACATCTTATATCCTTCTAAGGCTATATCATATATCTTACTATACGATTTTCCTTACTAACAACTCTACTTATCTCTCACTTTTCCCTCACATCTAACATCCTTCTCAGACTCTACTATATATCCTACTATACACTTAGTCCCTCACTCTTCCTCTAGTACCACACAAATTGGACAGCCTGGAGATCTTGCCTGGCCTACCATATAGCCCCTCGCCTACAGATCCCAACAGAAAGAGAAGCGAACCCACGCTCACGAGACCACTATACTCCACAACCCATCCTCTCGTGACGAAGACGACACCATAAACAACGAACACTCCGACATGGCCAACCACAATTCCGACAACCACCAAGCCCAGAGCCAGCTCAACGGCCTTGACTACGACACCACAAATAACGAACACTCCGACATGGCCAACCACAATTCCGACAACCACCAAGCCCAGAGCCAGCTCAACGGCCTTGACTACGACACCACAAACAACGAACACTCCGACATGGCCAACCACAATTCCGACAACCACCAAGCCCAGAGCCAGCTCGACGGCCTTAACTACAACCCTAACAATGTTCAAGCCCAAGGCAGCCAGCTAGAGGGTCAAGCGAAAATCTCTACGGGGACTGAAACTATCTCGCCAAAAAGGAAGAGAGCCCCCCCAAGGAAAAGGACCTCCAAGCCGACGCCCGGGGCTACTTCCAAGAAAGATGACAACACGGAGGACATTCCAGAGTATAACCGAGAGATCACAGACGTCCTTTGCACCCTCAGCGACCGCTTCGAAGTGGAAGACTGGATCGACAGACACCTCGAAAGCTGGAAGAGGGCTCTTGCAGGAAAGCGCAAAGCTCGAAAGATCACTAAAGAGCTCCCAGTCCATACTTCAGTCAGTTTCACCGACGGTGTCTACCAGATCCCACCACCAAACGTTAAGCTTTCCGACGAACATGTTTACCTTATATCTAAACACCTCTCTATCAATGACCGGAAAGGGAAATGGCCGGAAGACTTCAACACTGCCGGCGATCTCCTAGCTAATCGCGTCCCAACGGATCCCGCCCCAGTCTTCTACGCATGGGGCATTCCATTCATCGCAGTTTTCCGGGGCTATCTTATCCTCTGTGGAAAAGAGGCCTCCAAGCGCTATGGTACCTCCATCAACGTCAAGAACGGGGCTACCACAACCACAGCAGGTGCCAGCTGGCTTATTGGCCCGGTTATCGCCGACGCAAAATTCATGACCGCCAAGCGGAATCTCACCCGCACCTACTATGATGAGACTGGCGAAAATGTCACGACCAACTTACTCGACAAACACTTCGACACCCTTTTCTATAACGAAGACAACCCAGCTAACACATCGAAGCAGCTCGACAAAATCGCCACACGCCTCTTTGATTTCTCCCTCTTCTGTAACGGCACCAAGCTGGACTACGTCCAGATCGCTAAGCTGCCAACCTACGACCCAAGGCCAGCACGCCCCGCACCTAAAGAACCTGAACACGTCCAAGCCGGTCCCTTCCAACCACCTCAAAACCTCGATGGCCAAGCCCCACTTTTCGAGGACACCCCTCGCGACCCCCTAAGCCCTGATGACCTGGCCACTGAACAGCTCCTGGCTGAAGTCGACCCGGAAATCGGAGGAATTCTCGAGGGCATTCGCGAAGCGCGGGCACCCTTCCCCTCCGGCGTTAACCCTAAGACATACCCCGAGGTCTTCGCTAATGGCCCGGCACTCAAAAGGATCAAGAAGGAAGCTCGGGTAATTCGGGCACGCTACAGTGCACAGCTTAAAAGCTTGAAGAACCTTGAGGACCGCACTACGAAGCTCCGCCCGCTGTCAAGGGGCTTCGTGAGCAATAGGCTCCAACCGCTCCGCTCGGACGTCAAGGACCTCATAACTCTTATCTCGGACTATTTCGGCGACAAAGTCGACAACTTCCTCGATAGTGAGGACAACGACGGCACCGACAAGGGCGAGGAAAATGTCCCCAAAGACTAGGCATTGTCCTGTCTATTGCCTTCCGCAGCACCACACTGACACCTTCAAGCTGCACCTTTCCTAGCTTATGTTTTGCCTTGCGAAATTCTTTTTTCCGACAGCTCTAAATTGACTCCTCCAAGCTGTTCGTCGTGTGTTTTCGCTCCAGGACGATGCCTTGTCCCGGGCACCTTGTCACCCTCCAAGCTCAGCAGTTAGTTAGTTAGTTATACCACCAATTTATCATTAGGTCATGTCAA
>JAAVMA010000012.1:8830-76345 GCA_022985105.1 Penicillium ochrochloron
AAGAAAAACATGTACCCCCCCCCCCCCCCCCCCCGGCCAAGAGTTTCTTAACTATGAGTACCCCCCCCCCTACACGGCCGGAATATCTTTAGTCTTAGTAATTGGATGTGCATTGGTAGCCTAGACTGGCATGTTGCTAAAACTATCCTGTTATGGTAAATAATCGAAGTATTCGCAACACTAAATTTGGGGATTGCTTGGTTCCTGTAGCTTTGATGAGACCATAACCCAAGACAAATAAATCGTATTAGCTCATAAATGACACTGAAAGTTGATATAAATGGACTGGATTAAGAAGCGTCGCAATGCTTAGCAGAATAGGTGAGTTTATATGTCTTTGCTAGTAAGGTAAATATCCGTGAGAATATACTAACTTGAGAACTTGAACGTTGGTCTCACTTACACTGTTACACGAACCAGCTAGTAGACCAATGATTACCATTTTTAGAAGAGAAAATCTAGGTACACAATTACAAAGCGGTGTATCGACTTCGCGGTCTTCCATAAGGGTTTGATCACCAGCTAACTCCTGAGTCCTGATTAAATCTTGTGGTTTTTATGCTGGATACTTTTTAGTACCGCTGGCCTAATGCGAGATTTTATGATCATCATGGGCAATGCTGAAGAGCCCCCAAAGGCTGAGTCGCGAAAGCTCATGAGATTGTATATCACTTCCAGCAGAGAATCTGCCCGTGTAAAAATCCAAGCCACCCATCCTCATTCTCCACCCAGGTCCTCCACGCTGTTGCCATCTCCTGCAAGTCTTCTTCGCTGGCAAGTCCTTCACGAACCGCCGTGGCTGCAAGACCAGAGGAGCGAGCTCTTTGTTCCATTGCACCACCCCAGTACTCTCGTTCAGCGGGGCTGCTGAAACACCATGACCCAGTACTCTTCTTCATATTGGCTAAGGGAAAGCCAGCCTTCCTTGCCCACGCATGCAGTTGCATACCTGCGTTCAGAGAATTGCCCTTAGCCTGTCGCATACGGTCCTGGAGATCCGACCAAGCTGCCAGGCGTTCTGAATTAGGGTATATTGTCGAGTCGACAGTCTCTTGTACTGCCACGATGCCTCCCTGCTTCACAACACGTCGCATCTCCTTGAATGCCTGAACTGGATCTGCAATATGTTGTAGAACCTGGTGCGCATGAACAACATCAAAGGTGTTTTCAGGGAACGGTAGATCGTGTATATCACCGACGTCAAACTTGACATTCGTCACTCCTTCGGAGCTAGCAAGCGACCGTGCTCCATCTAGTGGATCAGACACATATTCCACGCCCACCACATGCCCCTGTGGAACTTTCCGTGCCAGGTCGATTGTGATAGAGCCTGGACCGCAGCCAACATCAAGAATGCTCATGTGTGGCCGTAGATATGGAAGCAGATAACCGGCCGAATTATTGGCATCTCGCCAAGTGTATGTCTTCAGGACTGACGGAGAATGATCATTCGTATAAGCTTGCGGCATCTTTTGGATATTCGATGAGACAAATAGCTTTCCTAGTGGTGATAGTGATAGTGAAACTTGGGAGCCGAGGACGCGAAGCAAAAGTGTAAATAAGTCGCGGCTAGGTTCGGTGGTTCATCGGGGCCAGAAGACAAAAAGTACAGTACTACGTCAAAAGTTTCGCGCATTCTCCTAACACAAGGAACGTTATTTTTTATAGATTAATCGTGAATTATGATAGAATGAATATCAAACTTTCAACTAATAACTTTTTTAGAGTTTTATATTCTTGATTTTTACGCGTTTACCTTTCAATGATAGATATCTATGTTTGACCCAATATCTTCAAAATTTAATACTTAGAATTTTTATAAGATATAATATTACCTAGTGAAGAGGGGAATATGCTCAAGGCAGCCTGATCAACCCAGGCAGGTCGAGGCACGAGAGGAAAAACCGACTACCATAACGTCATTGACATAATGAACGAGATATAGAGAAAAGAAAGAGGAGAAGGAATGAATGCTGAATTATTCTGGTAGCTTGTTTTTCTGTGTGTGTTCTGAGAGTGTGTCCTTGTCTGAGTCCTTGAACCCGTGCTCGAGAAGATCCCCCAACATAAACAGTAACATATCCCCGAACCATGCAAACTAACTAAACACGGGCAACACCAAACTACCCTCCGAACAATAACAAATCCCAGCAAGATAGTGTAAGAGAAATCCCCACTACACTAGGTATTTTTGTTGCCTGGGGTGCAAAAGCCCTGGAGATCGGCAACTTCCAAGGTTGAATCTCGGGTTGTGAGTTGCCCATGCCAAGCAACTAGTGCATGTACTATTTTATGTATGACCCGCATATTGAAACAAGTACATCATGATGTATGCGAGCATGCGATGATCTTCGGCCTAAATATCTCAGCTCCTCAAAAGTACGTGATATATCTGCATGGAAATATGGAGAAGACTGTAGATCTGATTGCTACATTACGTGGCACTCAGCTACTGGACCTAATTTTGTATGTGGGACGATGCCCAGCTCTAAAGTTGTATCCTCTCCTGTAACAATTTCTGAGTATTACTAGTAGTTTACAAGAAATCGCTCACACCGCCATTCTTCGCGGGTGCTAAATGGGCAGGTCAGCCGCAGTCTAATGGTTATTTTTCTTGGTGTAACATAGCAAATTCAATTTCTGCAGGTAAATTTCGGGATCTACAATGCCAACTTACAGTATTTGCTCCAAAAAATAGGAGCCCAAAAAGATGCAGAAATAGGAAAAAAAACAGCAGGGACTCGCATGTGGTCACCTAATATACTATTAATCTACCGGTGTGTGACTTGTGTATAGTCAGTAGGCGGATGTCTCTAAACCCTTGACCGGCGTAACCTAGTAGTTAACTGTATTCTTTCTATGACACCATTCAAGGCTAGTATTAGCACATGGAACTGAACTCAAAATTCGTTACCAGCGTGGACTAGTATCTAACGAAGACGCTAGCAGAAAGTTAAAGCTATCTAAACGATCCACCGCCCCTCCTCGCAGACAGTTAATGTATCACAAACGCGCTTGAAGGTAGTCCACGTCACTTTTTTCGCATAGCTACCCTCTCTGTCCCGCAGATTAAGTACTATCCTCATTTCTGGAGCATTCTATCCTAGTGGCAGGTAATATATTGAGAAAATACTTGCACTACAATTCTTGTTCTTGTTCTGTTTTAATTACCACTATCGATCTGCACAGGGGCGGATACATAGTACTGAATCTTGCACGCCCCAATCTCGCGTCGATCGTTCACAGATACTCCTCATTCGAACCCCCTCTTCTCGCAAGATGCAGGGGCAGCGGGGCGGCGGAGTGCCTTATGAGACGGAACGTGCCCAGTAGGTATATTCTAAGAATGCATGCCAAGATCAGCTCATTACTCTTTGGAATTTCGGTTACATCTATTATCGACATGCGAGCACACAAGACAGGTCGAGCATAGGAGACATCGAACTATATGTTATTGACATTACGCTAATCCCTCAACGACGTTTCTTCGTGATCAGGATTTAAACGCGCTTTCAGCAACAGTTGGAAAGTTACCTAGGAATTTGAACCAAGAATGGAACTTTGTATTGTTACCTTGAGAAAATTCCTTTTCCCGGGCTTCTTGAAAATCGAATACAATTGTCAGGTATCCTCTGCTGAAACCTTCTTTGTGACTAGTCAGTTGCGGGTCCTATAGCCGCGGGAGTGCACACCGAACGACTGGCAAGGCAAGGTGGGCGGATGAAAGGATTCATGTCGGTAGAATTATTCGGCCTCTTGATAATTGAAGGGGATTTTTCAGAATTAGAAAGTGTGATTGAACCTCAGAACCACACTTAAGGTCACTGATGCGCCCGTATCAAGAGGGTTGGAAGTCTTAAATCTTTTTCAGTGGAGCCATTATCGCTGTTCTACTACTCGTATTGACTGGAACTTTTTGCTACTATATAGTCTGCCGGAGAGCAGCAAAGCGGCCCACTGTGGTCCGACTCGCTTATTCTATCACACCAAGGTGACGGCAATCCTTGGAGAACACCTCGCTACGGCCACAGAAAACACATTGCCAGCATCAATTATGCACGACGATAAAGCGGCACTGTATTTGGAAACTCTCAGCACAACAGCAGCGCTTGGAACCTCTATGTCATCCCTCAGGCGACGAGCGCACTTCGAGACGACTAAGCGGGTGCTTGCCGCTGCAGTGAACGAGCGTCTGGCCATCGGAACTATCGAGACATTTGCAGGCACCAGTTTGTTATTGCGTGCACCTAATTCCCAAGCCATATCTGGGGATGATGACACTTGGATTAAGTGTGGTATTCGTGCTGGTGCCTACTTTGAAAAGGACGGCCTCAGAATTATTGGATTTTTGCGGGCCGAAGACCTGCTCACCCCCGTGCTAACCGGGAGCACAACGCGCGAGGCATCTGAGGAGCTCGACCCGACAGTGCTGGCGCGCATCATTTGCCGTTGGAACCCTGAACTGGCAAGTGACAATGGAGATTTACTGATAAAAGAATTGCGGAATGCTACCGACAATCAAAGTAAGTTCAGCAGTTTCTGCTAGATTGGGCTTGACTGAATCTAGGTAGTGAAATGGCTGGAAATTGCCGCTACTCAACCAAGACTGAGTCTGATGTCGGCACTGGCTGATTGGGAGCAATCAGTCGTGACTGGGCATCCTACACATCCGGTATTCTTCCTCATTGCCTTTTGCGTGCTTTACAATGAAATTGACCGTCCTTAGCTACACAAAACATGCTTTGCTCAACCCCCGCTGAAGCCAATCGTGCCTGATGACATCCCGGAACTTCTATCGCCTGAATTATGTTTTCTCTCTATCCCAAGGTCGAATTTAAGAGTCACTGGACCCTTTGCTCAGCTTCTAGAACCGCTTCTAAAATCACTCAGGGTTCCTACAGAGCCCGAGCAAGCTGATCATATGATCATACCCTGCTTCAATCGCCAACTGCCAAGCATCATGTCCTTATTCCCTCAAGCGCGCCGCCTTCAAAGTGTCTCAGACTGCTGTCGGGCACAGATATCAATACGCAGTATATCATTCTTGCCTAACATTGACTTTCCACATCATCTAAAGCTCTCACTGAAGGTTCAAATCACCTCTGGTATGAGGGTCGTCAAACCCTGGGGCGCGATTCTGGGTCCTCTGCTTGGAAAATTGATGCCGAACCTGGTTCCACCAAATCTATGGTGGTTCGAAGAGCCTGCATCCATCACAGGTATGCAGGATGACTACGTGGAAGCGGCCCAAATATCATGCGTCATCCGAAAGCTCCCAGAACAACTGGCCGAAAACCCCGAGGAAATACTTATCCCCGGTGCTGGGTTAATGCAGAAACCTTTCAACGAGGATCAATCATATATGGAGATCTTATTTGGCCTTGATGACTTGGAGAAAAAGAAAGATTGGTTTAGAAAGTAAGTTTCCCCAAAATTTCCGAGTCTGCATTTGCTGGCTTGGCTTTATGGCCTAACAAGCATGACTAATCCTCTAAAATAGGTATACCATGCTATTATTCTCCGCTTTTATGCCTCCCTTAGTTCGATACGGACTTGGTTTCGAAAGCCACCTTCAAAATGTCGTCGTCCGTGTCAATGTCACAACAAAAGAAGTAACAGGATTTGCTATCCGAGATTTCGAAGGAACTAGGATCCATTACCCTACATTCCTCCGCTCTGGTTATGATCTCAGTGAGCTCCCCCCAGGGAGCTCCAATCTCGCCGATGATGTCCGTTCCCCTTGGAATAAAGTGCATCATTCCATCATTCAGGACCATGTCGGCCCTATTTTGCACACGTTAGGCTTGGAGTCTCATAGAGGCTGGTCAATTGTTCGGGAAGAGCTGGAAAGAGAATTGAACCCAACTGGGGACCCCGATGGAAGAGCCTTGTATGAGTTTATGGCGAGAGAAACAATGCCCATCCCGGGTTTCATGGGGATGCGGATGATTGGGCGTTATATTGAGGTAAGTCTCTCGTGATCTCTACAGAATAGAATAACCCAGGTATAAGTGGCATGCTGCTGACACTGAACAGAGCCATGAGGTAGAGATGCCAAATTTTGTTCTCCGGACATGATGATGGAAGGTATAGCTGTTGGCCGTGTGTAGGCTTGAGGCTTCCATTAGTCAGAAGCCCGCACCCTTGTTTAGCTTCCACCTTCCCAGTTTCATCTCATCACATTTTCGGGGTTTTCCATTCCTCGCTGGTAGCATATTAGCCTCTCGGTAATATCAGGTAGGAACATCGTCCAGAAGAGAAATGTGGTGCTATCGCAGCCATTAATATGCGAGAAGGAGGCTAGAAAATCTCTCAGATATTTGGAAGGTTAAACGTAGTTCTATAGGTTTCATGATAGGGCCCTGAGAAGTTAAACCTTTTAATATATCAAATCACATATCAAGTTTCCCAAGCTTGTTAGACCTAGTATCTATCTTAGTGATTATTATTAGACTCATAGCGTAGCTAGTTTCATCGAGTTTATAGAGATCTTCATCCGGGGTACCAAGAACAGATTGGCTTTTGGTGGTATAGTGGCAATGCAACAGATTTACTTAGGCTAACTGCGCGAACACTTGATCAGGTAGCCAACTCGGTGTTCAATCAGTCAACTACTATTTAGCAGCAACCTTAGTTCCAAAATTCCTCAGGCAAGGAATCCCATACTACTTGAGTTGTTAACAAGCTACAAAAAGAGAATTGATATACGGAGTAGTAATCGATAGATTTGCTGGATGTACAATTACTGTGGTAGCACAGCTGCAAGAGTTTCATCTAGAATCTTGATAGCCTCATCGATCTCCTTCTCTGATATAGTAATCGGTGGGACCAGGCGAACAACAGATCCCTGCGCGGGGGACGGAACAACACTGCATGACAGTCCCCCGGCCAGGGTTTTCTCTACTACTGCAGCCCCCAAATCCTTCGCAATCACCCCAGACCCTGGTCTTGACACCAGTTCGAATCCCTGAAGAAGTCCTCGACCGCGGATATCTCCAATCCAATCCCCATACTTCTTCTGAAGTCGGAGTAAACCTTGGGTCAGCTGGGCACCCCGCTCGGCCGAATTTTGACAGAGCCCATCACGTTCGACAATCTCAAGGGTTTTGTTCCCAACGGCTGCAGTCAAGGGATCATTCTGGTGCGTTGTGTTCCAGTAGAAAACCGACCGTCGAGTGCCTTTCTCAATTTCGGCACTTGTGACGAGAGCCGCAAGAGGGACCCCACAGCCTAGTGTCTTGGACAATAGAAGAATATCCGGAACAAATCCCTCCTCCTCTTGAAAGGCGAACATCTTGCCTGTCCGCCCAATACCCGTCTGTGCCTCGTCAACGATCAGCACTATCCCACGCTTCTTGCATTCAGCACTCAATCGCGTCAAATAACCGCGAGGGAGTTCTATAATTCCACCACCAGAAAGAACTGGCTCGATTATAAAGGCTGCCAGTGATCCAACGGTCTGACGATCGACCATGGACCATCCGTAGTCGAATTCAGTCTCCCAGCAGTAAGTCCCATCCCGCTGGAATGGCGATCCGTATGCATATGGTGCAGGGAAAGCCAACTGGCCAGGCATGCATGGAAGTCCAGTGTTGCGATACTTGGAGAAAGTGGCGGCACTGGCACCGCATGTCTGACCATGGTAGCTGGCAGTCAGAGCAATGACCTCAAATTTTCCGGTGTAGGCCTTAGCCAGCTTGACCGCTGCTTCCACGCTCTCCGACCCCGTATTCAATAAAAGTGTCTTCTCGAGAGGCGAAGGCAGTAAGCGAGCCAATCGTAGTACGAGGTCAGCCACGGGCTGTGTGATCATGGTGCTGTGAAGGTGATCGACCGTCTCAATCTGTTTTTTTACCACGTCCACAATTTCGGGATGGGAATGACCGAGCAGAGAACTCCGTTGGCCAGAGGTGAAGTCGAGAATTTGACGTCCATCACTATCTGTAAGATAGGTACCCCGAGCCTTGACAACCTTCACCGGCGAGATAATTATGCCAGTGTATAGGAGGTGTTTCGAAGCAGCTGGAATATCGAATGTCGCCATGCTTGCGAAATGCGGTCAATTTGGTTTAGATTTGGAACTGGAAGAAAGTCCTTCACGTCACAGGAGATATGTATGATAGTAGAATTGGCAGGACGGTAAATTCCAGTTTGTTTCTCCTTTGTCAAATTATAGGCAACCCAATTGCACGCAATATGACTACTACCGGTGTGCGACCAGGATGTGATAGAGTTCAGCTGGGAAGAAAAGAGGTGAGGAGAGGATGGGGGCAACTAATTTTGACTATCCTATTTGAGAAAAGACAAAACAAACAAAAACGAGAACGGACCAAAACGAAGCTCGTGATAGTGGTGGCGGGGAGAAGAGAAGAGATGAGATGGAGATGGTATCCGCTTAGTACATCCAATCAAGATGCATACCAAGGGGCTGGATATGTAATGTTTTAATTAAATGCTATGTACTCCGTACGGAGTACATTGCATTAGACCGCAAGTGGTATGTGCGATAGCCCACCCACCGCGGCTTGGGTCCACGCGGCTTGGGTCCACGGGTTCAGCTGAGCGTTCGCCCAAGTGAACATCTAAGTAGGTAGGGATAGTCGTATGGTACCTTCTTCGGGACAGCCACGGGCCGGGCTGAAGGTTTGGATCGTGCCGAAAGTGGACCTTCTCGCATCACCTTGCTTTAGCGCTGCAGGCATGGGTGATTCTTGCCCAGTTAAGTAAGTAAGATATTTTATCTTTATTAATAAAAATTTGATGACCTGTGATCCCCGCTCTTCGCACGGCTTTAGTTGCAGGCACTACTGACCACGGATCTTGACCAACGATAGAAATGTGGATAATGTGGGTAATGGTGATGCATCGATGAACATCCCCGAACGCCCCCTCTTCGCACGGCTTTAGTTGCAGAAACTACTGATCACGGATCTTGACCAACGATAGAAATATGGATAATGTGGATAATGGTGATACATCGATGAACATCCCCGAACGCCCCCTCTTCGCACAGTTTTAGTTGCAGACACTATTGATCACGGATCTTGACCAACGATAGAAATGTGGATAATGTGGGTAATGGTGATACATCGATGAACATCCCCGAACGCCCCCTCTTCGCATAGTTTTAGTTGCAGACACTGTGAAAGGTAGTATTCAAAATTCCGTACTTTTCACATCCTACTAGTACCAGCCAAACGTGGGCAAATATTTGAAGAAAGTTGCTAATACAAAAATAACCAGGGTATATAGGCTGATTTCTCCCTTGGGCCCAGGACGACCAGTGAGCAGTCTCTATTGACCTGATTACCATTCATCACATCCGAGTCTTTCCCTCCATTCGCCCACGTACAATTCTCATTGAATTTGTTCTATAGTCTGCATTGACCTGAACTTCCTTCAACCGCCCATTTTTCCTGTCCAGAGTACTTCGCTATGAAATACCAGTTACCCCCGCCTCTTGGTCATCGTGTTCCCGTATCGAAGGAGCACGCTATATCTGTGCATTTCCCTGCCTGGGCTGATGTAGCAGGTTATGGAGCAGGGAAGCCAGAAGTCTCAGAGGCGCTACAAAATGGCTATCCCAGAACTTTTCTGCATACATACGTCCGAGAGGTATGTATCTATACCCCCAGTGCGCTGAGGACGGACTCAGCCACGAGATTAATGTACGAAAAAACAGTTTTTTGACATGTGTCTCCGGAATCTTCCAACACCTGCGGAAAGCATTGCTGTGTTTCCCGATTACTACAGCGCAGGAGACTGCCGAGCTTTTCTTATTGATAAGAAGCTCAACCCAGATGGTGCCGTTGATGAGGAGGATACATCGATCTATGCTGTGAATCTCAGCAAGGGGCCTTCTCAGTCAGAAGTCGACTTTTCCTATATACCTCAGCTCTATGCTGTTACGCATCCGCGTAGCGCAGAAGGACAGAAAATGACGTTCTGGCGGTTGAATGGCCGTGGGATCTCTTCGAGACTGGCCAAGCAATGCCTCGGATGCGGCCAATGCCAGCTAGAGCCTATCACAGGTCCGCTAGAAGGGTCACCATCTACTCAAGATTTGCCGCTCTATGACACACTTCGCAAGCGGGTCGCCGACCTGCTTTCGCGCGCTCCCATAAATCCCAAGAAGCCCCTGCCAACCAGCAATGATGTGTATCTCAGCGCGTCGGGCATGGCTGCCCTCTATCACGTGAACCAGTCACTTCTACGATGGCGAAGCGATGACATTGTTATGCTCGGCTTTCCGTATGAGCTGTCTATAAAGATGATTGAGACGATTGGTGTACCATATCACCTTTATAGCTACGGCCTCGATAAAGACATCGATAATCTGGAGTCGCTCCTGATTACGCGAGCTAAGGAGGGCCGGAAAATTCAATCTGTATGGTGCGAGTGTCCCAATAACCCGGTCTTGCGAACGCCGGACATGCGCAGGGTGCGTGATCTGGCAAACAAGTACGATTTCCTCTTTGTTGTGGACGATACAATAGGGAGTGCGGCCAATATTGACGTGTCAGATGTCGCTGATATTATTGTCACATCCTTGACTAAGAATTTCAGCGGCTATGCTGATGTTCTTGGAGGGTCGTAAGTTCCGGAATCCTTCCTTAACGTTCAATGGTACACAATCAGGGGACTAATGGGCCAAAATTGACAGCGTTACTGTGAATCCGAATTTCCCTCATTACCAAGAGCTCAGGACCATCTTCGCTGCAACTCATGTAAACAACCTCTATGCAGAGGATGCCATCCAGCTGGAGTTGAACAGTCGCAATTACCTCGAGCGCTTTACGCAGCAAAACGCCACTGCTGCCTATCTGATTGACTTTCTTTCCCCCTACATCGCTGATCCCAGCAGCGCTCTGAATGATATTTATTCCCCCCGCGTCTGCTGGAGCCGGGGGAACTACTGCAGCTTCATGCGCCCCGCCACTGACGAGTTCGAGCCGGGATTTGGCTCCGTATTCGGTGTTGATTTTGAAAACACCGCACAGGCCTCGGCATTCTTCGACAATTTCCCGGTATGCAAAGGGCCTTCCTTTGGCGCGAATGTTAGCATTGCGCTACCCTATGTCCAATTAGTTATGCAGAAACAGAAAGAATGGGCAAGAGGGCATGGATTGAATGAGACCCTAATTCGGATTTCTATCGGTCTCGAAGACCGAGAGGTGCTTCTTGGGCACATCAAAGATGCGCTGCGGGCGGCGGATAAGGTTAAAGTGCAGGATTGTTCTAAGTGCACGGCAAATGGTCGCTAGAGAGCGCTTGAAGACTATTTCAGGCTAGACAAGTGCCACCGACTTGTCATCATGATGTCAACCATTCTTGTTCGCCGCGGGACTAAAGTTAGGTGCTGTGCTCTTTTCTCGGGTATAATGTTAAGGTTCAACCTCCGGGTATTTTCTCTTAGTCGCTGTTCACTGATAAGCTCTTTGTGATGATATCAGCATCAGCTAACTGTATGCTGGAAAAACGGCATTCCTTTTTCGGGTAGTGATTCAATATCATTTATGTTTGTATGGTACCTTTTTGTCGTCTCCAGATATGATGGTTCAACATCCTGTTCTGAGTTGATCCAACGTAAACTCTTGCTTAGGGCTTTTTCTAGGGCTCAGCAGACATGCAAATCGACACAGCACTGACCTTGGAAAAAGAAACGAAAAATATCGCCTATAATGGTCAGAGATCGACGAAAAGATAAAGTGCAACGAGAAATGATTACCGAGATCCTAAACGAGCGAATACGGAAGGCAGGCCGAGATGAGCCATTTTCTGACTCGCGAAATGGAAAAATGGCAGTTGAGATCTACCCCATGCCGCCGATGTTTTCCTCACAAGGGCTTTGACTCACAATTTTTAGAATTGGAACCGCAGTTTAGAGAGCTTTTGACTTTGGTACTTGTTCAAATCGCGGATCAAGTACTTTTGTGTGTCGTCGGGAGGCACTACTCGGTTCCAATAGGATGGAACTGGACAGGCCTCGAAAAGCCTCAATCCAGACATCCATGCAGGATTGATTCCGTGGATTAGGAAAGTTGGATCAACAGGTCACCGATAACGCTTTCTTGAAGCGCTATTATCGCCTAGAGCTTTTTAGAAGCGGCGGGGGCCCGGGGGTGCATGGCATTTTGAGAGTAGAGCTATATAGCAATGTATAGAGCTAGCAATTTATAGAGCTATATAGTAGCTTTTTAATTATACTGCTATACACCAGCAATTCAAGTGTGTGCGTGTAGTATCACACTCTGTTAGCGTGTTTCTACATGCGCGTTTTGGGTAGGCGGTATAGGCAGTGAGATAGGCGGGTTCTGTTGGGCCGGGGGGGGGGGGGGGGGATTAACACGATTATCCGGTCACTGCAGGCTGTATATGCAGGTTCATGGCCTAAGGCTGAACGAATGCAACGCTTGTTGAAGTGTAAGTGAACTGTAGGTCCATTCCAAAAGTCTTTCGATATTTGCTTTTTTTGGTATTTTTAAATATTACTAGCGTCGTTATACTCTATACAGGCTTTGCTGACATTTACCCCTCTTTCAATCTCTCTCTGTCAACCTCTCTATCAATATCTCTATTAACCTCTCTGTTAACCTCTGCGTTACTATGGTTAAATACGATATTGCTACGCGTACTACCGCGATTATGATGTCTGTGTTTAGTATCGAACCTCGCTATATCTCCGATTGGACTGGTATACCTACCAAAACCGTTAAGGCAATCTATAACCGAGCTATCGAGCGTGGATTTGATCCTTCAAAGCGACCTTTTACCTTGATTGATGTAATAGTACTACTTAGTTAGCAGGGTAGCGGCCTGTTAGTCAGGTAAGGAAGAGAGGTGTTGACATGAAAGTGTGCATAAGTCCCCGCAAGCCACCGAAGTTGACAGAATGTGACCGAACGTACACGTGATGACGATCTTCAACGATTCACCCCAAACATAGAAAGAGCTTCAACACTCTATATCGCCTGATTTCTATAAGATTCGATTATGATGCAATTGCTTTCGATGCTCCAGAATATTAAATACTGCCTGCTTTCTATAGCTACGCAGGTTGACACCATTGATAATGTTAGCGTGGTACTTCCCACATTCTTCGTGACTAATACCCTCCTCAACCGCCTTCCTAATATAAACTAGGGCAATACCGCGCATTTCAATCCCTCCCACCTACCCACCTACCTACCATAGAGACTAGTCACGAAGGATCAGATCATCCCCTCCAGGCCCCTCATACCCCTAGACATAAAGCTAGTCGTGATCAGCGCATCGCAGCGCGTACACTACGCGCTCAGGGGCTTACCTATAGCCAAATTGCATCAAAACTAGGCATTACCCAGCGTCAGGTCCAAAAGGCTTGCACTGATGAGAGGCCTACACCACGCAAGGCCCCTAGCCGAGGTCGAAAATTATCAGAAGAACAACTAGATAAGATAATCGACTATATCTCATCTTCGAAAGAGACACGACGGATACCGTACTCAAGGGCTATAGAAGAACTACAGCTCCCTATAAGTTCTAAGACTCTACGAAGGGCCTTAGCTAGACGTGGATATCGTCGATGTAAGGCTATTCGAAAGCCTCCTTTATCTAATCGTACACGAGCACTACGTCTAACCTGGGCGCTAGAGCATGTTAATTAGACACGTGAGCAGTGGGAAAAGATATTATGGACTAATAAGACCTAGGTCACATCGATCTATCATCGACGAATCTATGTGACGCGCAAAGCTAGCGAGGAGTTTGATGATACATATATACGAGATCGCATTGCTCGTGCACCTAGCTAGATGTTTTGGGGCTCATTCTATAGTAATAAGAAAGGCCCTTGTTTATTCTAGGAGAAAGAATGGGGTACTATTACTACGGCTCAATTTACAGAGCAAATTGTGCCTCTTATCGATAGTATAGTTTCGCTGGCTCGCAATCAATTTAATAAATATCTAATTATAATGCAAGACGGCGCACCATCTCATCGAAATCTCTTGACAATTGAGGATCTTCACGAACGTGGGATATACCCTATCGATTGGCCACCGTATTCGCCAGATCTTAATCCAATCGAGAAGGTTTGGGATTGGATGAAGGATTGGATTGGTGATCGATATTTGAAGAATTATGATCGTAAGCTATCTTATGATCAACTACGCGAGGCTATGCGAGCTGCATGGGATGCGATTCCTATAAGCTTTTTAAACCAGCAGATTGATCTCATGCAGAAGCGCTGCCAGGCTGTTATCGATGCGCAGGGGGGTCATACGCTTTACTAAGCAGTAATATTGTATTATAGTGGTTTAATTACATGAAGTCGTAATAAAAGGGTGGCAGAATATTAGTCATGAGAAATGGATGGAAGTACCACGCTAACATTATCAATGGTGTCAACCTGCGTAGATGAAATCAAGCTCAATCATTTTGATGAAGTTGATGCATTCTTCTATCATTAGTTGACTTCCGCTCCTAAGCAGGAACGTAGACCGTTTGACCTTGTACGATCTACGATTAGATCGTACGACCAGATCCTTTCGTGTACATTCGCTTGCTTGTACACGCCCAAGGGCTTATGCAGACCCTATAAGTCCGACAAGAGGCAGCAGTCAGATTATAGCAAGACTGTTTCTTGAGGTTCCCTCAAGAAACCCTGTATTCTCAGGCTATTTAACATACACTCTCTCAAGAGGGCTTACTGCCCGACTGAGGTACACGACGCAGTCCAACTCAGCTGAAAGAGGGGTAACACGAGGTCGTGCATCCGGGCCGACTTCCCCGTAGAGTCCCCATCGAAAGGTCACCAATCCCTGCTCGACCCGTCGTCGTCAAAGGAAGTATAGAGGGGATCGCATGACGCGCGTGCAGCGCTTCCGTTCAGCCACACCGCCGAGCAGACCTCGACCCACTGCCGAAAAGCTACCGCCTCGGCAGAAACCAGTCGGCTGTCGACCTTGGGCATAGACCCGGGTATAGCCTCATAAGGAAATATCGTAACATAGAGGCAGTCGTAGGACTCTCACTAGCGTTTATTAACCGGACGTACACCGAGAATATCTAAAACCGTAAGTAAGCCTGGCTTACCTAGGATTATATGAAGCGTTCCCGCTATAAATAGCGAACCTATCGACCGTATCGAGGCTAGGCACTAGACCTAGTCGTATCGCGAGCCCTAAAACTGCTAGCCACCTGCTTGTTCTAGTTAAAGAGTAGCTATACAGCTATTAGGGCTCACCTCTACCGGATTCACGCACGGGAAAGTCTAGCGTGTGAGAAAGGTGATATACCGATAGAGACAGTGCACTATATTCTCTTTAAGTGTCGGGCGTAGCAGCACTAGCGGGCCTAGCTCTACCGAACGCTGGATCGAGCTAGGGTGGCTAGACCCTCCGCAGCGGAAGAATACCCAGAAGGTAGACTATTAGGGGAACCGAAGGCGACAGCTACTATCTTACAATTTCTGTCAACAACGAAGGTAGCCCTGCCTCGGTACCACCACCAGGCCTTGGCAGAGCGAGCTCGACGAGATGATGAATAGTGATTAGAAAATTTAGAGGACTGTTTGAAGAGCTAGTAGTACGCAAAGATCTTTCCAAGGACCTCGTCTCCCTTAGAGCTGACACTAGGAGCCCACTCAATAAAATCGTCGGCGAACTTGAGATAGCTATCGAGATCCGTGATGTGCTTAGCCCCTATTTCTCTTTCTCTCTGAGCAATTGTAGTTGCGATGGCTAAGTTGAATAACGCTAACCTATTGACCTTGAGTGGAAACTCTTCCTCATTTTTTTTCATTATATATATTTGGGGTCTGCCGATTGATGAAATCAATCAGGTCCTGAATAATGGAATTCTTGGGCTTGTAGGTAGCGGGCTTATTGATGTCAACATTTTTGGACGTCATCATGAGGGGCAAATTCATGGAAAGATTTCTTGGATGAAGAGAAATATAAATTGTACCTGGGACGACCGTATATAATAGACCGTAATGTTGAAGGTTAGATTACAGAATAAGCCTTAGAGTGAGTAGACCCTTCAAGAAAACATTGACTATCAAAACCGTCTCGAAGGGTGGTGGTCATGTCACAAGTACTCGTATGTCATCACCTATTCCAGATAACGCTCTTATCCACTAAACGTATCGCGATTCTGACCTATGGATGGTGAGGATCAAGGTAACGCTGTCAAACATACCATCCTCATCCACTGAGCGACCAGCATCTAGAAGACAGCGAACTTGGACTGAGTTATTTATCTCTCGTGCCCAGGCGTGGATGCAACACGTACTTTTCGCACTGTTATGGTGGCTGGCTGACTGCAATGCTAATGCGGTGTGCATTTGGTAGCGACACCAAGCCTGCATATGCAGTTAGGTGGGGAGGATGCAGTTAGGTGGGCAGGCTGCAGCGCTTGTAGCCCGCCGAAGCCACCTCAGAATTTGCAATAACTAAGAAAGGAAAGAGTGACCTAAGCTTTGTTTAAAGGCTTTTTTTGGGAGAGCGTTCACCACTAAATCCGTTTTTATTTATGGGTGTTTTATGTATTAGTTTGAGGATAAACAAGGCAGCATCCGAACGCAGCTCAAAGTATTGCAACAACTATTTGCGAGCTTCCCGCTAATTCTCCTAAGGAGCTGAAGGCTTGCATTTACTTCAAGAGCCGTCTCGTACGGTCTCCAGGCTTGAGTAACTTGTCATGTATATTTATAACGCCCGAGAATCTGCCAGCCAACAAACAGGCGTCATGGTTTCCATTTCCAGACCGTACGTATTTTTATACCCTACTGAACAGTTAGAGGCGGTAAACGGATATTGAGTCAACAGTTACTTGCTGAGCGAGTCGGTTCGTCCGTGTTCGTCCGTGTTCCAGGTGAATGTGGTAAGTGATCGAGTTGAAGGGCGTTGTGATTGATGAGGATGTCTCCAAAAGAGTGGCCATCGAAACTTGAGATCGCCAGGAGGTTCTATCTCGCTCGCCCGGTGTTGGGCTGTCGTTAGTAAATAGAGTATACTCAGGTTGATAATAGTGTAAGTTGTTCAAGCCTTTGTATCGGTTAGCAGAATCTGGTTCCAATCATTTATGCGAGGAAGTGTCAGGGGTATGCATGGAAAATGTAATGCACCATGGCGAGACCTCGGTTGGAGCGGCCCCCCTTGCAATTCTCACATATAGCCCGTTCGAGCCAGGCGTGGCCCCCCGCCTCATCCATAACCGTCTGATGAGCCCATCTCATCATGGACCTCGCGATCGGCCGCGCCAGAACCTTGATGAAAAATGACTTCGATGCAATCCTTTGCTTCAGTCCACAGAGCCTCCTGCAATTCACCTATTTCGCCAAGGCCGGCAAACTGCACCCATGGCGACCTGTGATCGCAATCGTGACACAGAGCGACCACCACAATGTCGCCTTGATCATCCATATCGAACTCTGGCCCCTTGCCAAAGCAACTCCAGGGATGAGGAGGGTCTACACCTATGGTGACCCCAAGGACGAGAACTCAAAGGGATCGACTTGGCAGGAAGCGCTCAGCTCGACCCTTCATGGCTTCGGTTTATCCTACAATAAGAAAATCGGCATCGAGCATGATTTCCTGCCGCTCGCACGCTACGAAAAAGTGAAATTCACATTTCGCTATACACTCTTAAAGGACGCCAGTGCATTGCTCAACAAATGCCGGGAAGTCAAAGATACCCACCAGATCATCGATGCATCCATTGCCGCCGAACTGGGGCATGCCTTCTTTCGTGCCGCTGAAAGAGTACTCCATGCCGGACGAACCGAAATAGAAGCCTTGCTGACCGGCAATCTGGCGAAGAACGATCTTTGGGGGAAAAAGGATAAACATGTCAAGATCTCCGCCCATGGATCTTTGAACAGTGGCCATGCCGACGGGATTTCGTTCAAGGTGTTTCCCGGGTCCGACAAGCGCTGCGGTCATGGCAATCCTTTCGACCGCAAACTTGAAGATGGCGAGGTGGTTTCGCTGAATATAGCGGCCGTCGTCAATGGCATGCATGTCAAACTGCAGCGTATCGTCTGCATGGGAAAGGTTTCGGCAGATCTGGCTAAGATGATTGGCGATATTCGCCAAATTCACACCACAGTCCTCGAAAGCCTTAAACCGGGCGTCACTTGCAAAACCGTGTACGAGACCTCCTGCAACAGCAGGAAAGAATACGGCTATGGCGAAGACTGTCCTACCGACGTTGGCCACAGCATCGGGTTCTCCCCCCGCGAGCCTTTGTTGCTCAATGGCGACACCGAAACGGAACTGTGCAAGGGGATGCTGTTCGCCGTCAAGTCTCATCTCAAAACTCCAGGTGGGAGAATTCAGATCACAGACACAGTTGAGATAACTAGAGATGGGAATAAGTTTCTGGTTAAAGACGATTGAGCATCAAGAGCGTATACATAAAATATAATTGAATAAATTTTTACGATTGAAATATACTTTCTTTCACTGCAGATATTCACCCATCTTATCCATATACCTTAGATTCACCTCTCTCCTTCATATACCTTAGACCTCCTTTATCTCGTCCTTCTCCGCATAAACCGCATTGCGCTTGTCCGCGATCGCTGACAGAATTTTTTCCATCTCGTGCGGCGGCTTGTGCACAAACTCCTCATAGCCGCCCATGAAATCAGGATGCCTTAACTAAATGCTATCTGACGCATCTGCCGCGGAAATTCCTTCGTTCAATGGCTGGTTTCCAGCCTGATGCAATTGGGAACTACTGTCTTCCTCGAGCAAAAATTCAACCTCCAGATTCCCTCTTACGAGCTCTCTGGCCATGGATCGATCAGTGGCTTGCCTGGTTCCAGTCTAGCAATCCTACAAATGAGCCACGTAGCGGGGCTACTACTCAGCCCTGGGAACAGGAAGACCGAGATGATATGGCGGCCTAAGGCTTTTTGCAACTACTGAATCAACTACGGGTCATCCTCCTCCAGGACTCGGTTCTCCTACAGGCGCAATTCCCCCGGCATTCAACGTGGAATAACCCTATTTTTGCCCGAGGAGACTAAACTGCATTTGCAGAGCAAGTACGGCAGTCCCTTCTTTGTACGGAGACCCCTCAGGAGATTCAGCTCCGACAGACGCTTCCTATTATTACCGACCGTCTTAGTATCCTCCAGAAGGATATCCACCAGGCAGTTAATCTTCATGGTTATCAGGCTCATGACCAGCTTAGAAAGATTGCTCGCCAGCTTCATGATCTCCTTTCTGGTCATGTTACCTTTGCCGTACAAGTTATGTCTGCCTCTATTATCGAAGCGCGGACACCAGACTCAGACTCATTCAGTCCCTCTTCTCAGCTCGCAGCATATCTATCGGAGGCATCATCTTTGCAGCCTCCCGTATATAAGTAGCAGCTTCTCCCGCAGGGGATCGATACTCCCTCCTCTTTATCATCTGTTGGCATCACCAGCTAGGTACTATATACACAGTTAAGTGGAAAGTTTATGCTAAAGCAAAAGTTGATTAATTCGTGTATGATAGATGTAGATCCTCAGTCAGGTCAGGTTCCAAGATATCCCTTTGCCCCATGCGCTAAGATTGGGCAGTCACAACCCCGGTATGTCATCCCGCGGCTGACAGAAGGATATATCCCGACATTATCTGATTCATCTCGCTCTCGGTCTCTCTACTCCCTCTCTCGCACGATCCAGACTGTGCCGGAGGTCTGGAGAGAGTGGATATATGGGTTAGGCGCAAATCCATCTGTCCAGTCATTAGAGAGATCGCATGGTGCGACCTGGCGGCCTTCCTCTCGCGAAAGGGTCATGTTTTGCCGCGGAAAAGTTATTCATCGACGAGATCTACGCTAGACATAGTAAGGGCTGTCTCTGGATGCAGCTGTTGAGGACTTAGAGCTTGTACGGTGCAGAGGCAAGCTTTCGCTCTACCAGCTATCTCAGCTTCTCTCAAAAGCTCGTTAGCGACTCCATAGTTTGATTTTTGATTTTCTGCCGGCAGAAGAACGAAGGGGGATTGGAATGTAAAAAACGGCTCCTGTACACAGTCAATACAGGAATCTGACCCCCATTCCATGGCACATGTATTGAGGGCTTGGCGGTTTAACGCACGAAATTACGCGGCAAATCTGACCCCCATATATCCACTATATAACAAAATTACAATACATAAAAGCCATCGAAGGCTGAGTGGAGGCCAGAGCTATGAAGTGGATACTACTAAATATAGTGGATAGCTTAGGGTGTGGAGTAGTAAGAGTCGCCATTTGGCACTGATATAACTAATACTTGTGTAACAGTACTGTTTGGGTCTATGTACTAGTAGTTCTGACCATCCTAGCTGAGCTTTCGCTTAGTTTTAGTTGCAGACACTAAGTCATGTATATTGATGAACGAAAATGCGGGGAATTGTGATATATCTAAAAGATCGAATACCCACTCTTCGCACAGTTTTAGTTGCAGATACGACCAGTTGACGTAAGTTGGTACCTAAGATTGCTAGATTTGAATCAGGATTCGAAGGTCTCCCGTGTTGTAAATCGTGTAACCTCATCCTATATGCAATGCAATGCGCATTATGCTGCATCCATGATTAGTTCAAAATTGCGATATGGGTGGAAGCAGCTGAAAATCTAGACAGCTGGAATTGAGGTTACGTCGTGGGAATAAGGTACTTCTGCAAGGACGTGCATGAACTACACATGCATGTGTGCACTCCGCCTCTGGCAGCAGCCAAACCTCAAGTGTTCACTCACCAAAAAGCTAGTTCATGATCCTCCTGACCGGTACATAGTTAAAGCGAGCTTCTTATATAAGAAGAATAGGAGCTTAAGGAAATTAGAATCGCGAGCATTATAGACGTTATCGCCCGTAAGACGCGACCGCTTATAGGTGATATACATTCTTTTAAAGACGAGCTACGGAGTCTATTGCAAGATACTATAGATATCTAGAGCTTCACATAAAGAAGCCCTCAACGGATAATCACATTTCTTAATAATAAGACCTCTGTTGTTACGGGTCAGACCCGCTTCTTACTATGTGGCCCTGCCACATAGCCTTCCCCGCACGTTCCGTTCTGCCACCGCCCTGTCTGCTTACTTCTATTGTTGTTTCGCTTGATCCACTCCTCCTCTTCTCCAAGCTTTTTGTAAACAGCATGTTGGCCTAGTTAGATTGAATTAAGTCTTGCTTCAGCCCTTCACATAGAAAGCCCCATAAAAGTCCTACAATACCCCATATCCCACTTATTCTCAAACTTGATATCCTCAAAAACTTTACCTGGTCAAAAGCAAGATATCTGATTGCACTAGGAGTATTAAGCTAGGTCTAACTAAGAGAGGACAATTACTTATTACTGTAGGTTAAATAGAATAAGAGTATTAGAATAGAGAAGGTTTGATTATTAGTGACAGGACCTAACAAGCAGATATCGAAAGTCTCCTTTGTATTCTAAGTGATATATATTCTCCTGCAATAATAGGTCTACCCGTGGCGCTCAGCTACATCCAATTTTGTATGTGGGACGATGTCCAGCTCCAAAGTTGTATCCTCTCCAGTAACAATTTCTAAGTATTACTAGCAGGTTACAAGAAATCGCTCACACCGCCATTTTTTGGGAGTACTAAATAGGCCGGTCAGCCGCAGCCTAATGGTTATTTTTCTTGGTATAACATAGCAAATTTAATCCTGTACGTAAATTTCGGGATCTATAATGCCAACTTGTTTGCTCCAAAAAAATGGGAGCCCAAAAAGATCCAGAAATAAGAAAACCAACAGCGGGAACTCGCATGTGGCCACCTAACATACTATTTTTCTGCCGGTGTGTGACTTATGTACAGTCAATAGGTGGATATCTCTAAACTGGCGACCGGAGTAACCTAATAGTTTATTATATTCTTTCTATGACACCATTCAAGGCTAGTATTAGCACGTAGAACTGAATTCAAAATTCGTTACTAGCGTAGACTAGTATTTAACGAAGACGCTAGCAGAAAGTGAAGGTCGTCTAGGCGATGAAAAAGATCAACTACTATCCACTGCCACTCCTCGCAGACAGTAGATATATCACAAAACGCGCTTAAAGGTAGTCCACGTCACTTTTTTTCGCATAGCTACCATCTCTATCCTGCAAATTAAGTAGTATTCCCATTTCTAGAGCATTCTATCCTGGTGACAGGTAATATATGACCCTGTATATTGAGAAAATACTCCGTACTTGCACTGCAATTCTTATTTCTGTTCTGTTTTAATTACCACTATCGATCTGCACAGGGGCGGATACATAGTACTCAATCTTGCGCGCCCCGATTTCGCTTCGATCGATGCACAGATACTGTTCATTCGCACCCCCTCCTCTAGCAGGATGCAGGGGCAGCGGAGTGCCTTATGAGACGGAACGTGCCGAGTGGGTATGTTCTGAGAATGCATGCCAAGATCAGCTCATTACTCTTTGGAATTTCGGTTACATCTATTATCGACATGCGAGCACACAAGACAGGTCGAGCATAGGAGACATCGAACTATATGTTATTGATATAACGCTAATCTCTTAAGCGACGTGTCTTCGTGATCATGATTTAAACGTGCTTTAAGCAACTGTTTACGCGATGTGTAAGAGAATTGGGTAGAATCCCATGGAAGTCGACGCTTGGGGTCTTCTCCAAACAGTCCGTATGTGACTTCGGTTTCCTTCTTAGCCTAATCATCTGCGCGTTGCCAGTCGCCGCCTCGTAAGGGGTATTCCTTTGGCTTACGAGATACAGTATCAGCCTGCTTCACCAGGGCTTTGTTGTTTGCGGGCAAACAGCAGCCTTTTGGCAGCCGATGACGTAGGCCTCTGCGAACCACTAACAATAAGTCTGTCGTTACAGTAGCCCAAAAATATGAGCCCCAATTATTCCATTAGCCATGATGACTTTGGCTTTCAACATAACCAAACTCTTGATGCCTGGGACGACGAATCCCAGTATGCACCAACGCCCGGTAATTTCTGTCGTTCACCAGCCAATATAAGCTGTACCAACGTTGATCCCGCACCTTCCATCGATTACGCCTCTCCGCAACGGACTGCCCCACCAAAGGATAGCCTTCAGCTACTTCAACTTGGTTATTGGGAAGAAGGTCGGATATATGATGAAGATCCACCGACCTGTATATACTATTTGATTGAGTGGAAAGTTACCCTGAATATCAGAATAGTGGCAAAAAATTATAGAACAAGACCGGGTTCTTGCCCCTTGTTTTACTGGACGCCCTCTTAAGTACATACGTACTATGTAACTATCACGAACGACGGCCATATAGAATCATGGACCATGTGCAATACATGCAGGGTTGTGGCTTCCGTAATAACCTCGAGGCTTTTTATGGAGTGATACCGACTGGCTGACATATGAAAGAATTCACACGCGAGGGAAACGCAGCGAGGAAAAATTAATAATTGATAAAGCGATATTGCACATTGGAAGGCCAAAATAGCATTGAATACATTTTTTGAGGCGAATTAAAAATTATGATAGTTATACAGTATTTCACGTTGCGCCTGGATCTCCGGACCAATTATTCGAGAACTTGATGCTGCAGCCCTGCCGAGTCTCTTAGGCTGCGGGGTATTAATTTTCTCCTGAAATGATCCGCAACAATTCTTCTCTGTCTGAACTCTCCTCTACCATTGCGCGAAAGATGCCATTCTCAAGGTTTATCAAGTCTCGAGGAGGCCCAAATTCCGCCACCGTGCCATAGTCCAAGACCAAGATGTGATCAAAGTCAGCAATCGTGCTCAAGCGGTGGGCAATCACTAGCAGGGTTGAAGAACCACGTCCAAACCTTGCCCGTAATGCCTGCTGAATCTTCTCATCCGTTTCATGGTCGACCGACGAAGTGGCTTCGTCCAGCATGAGAATTTTTGGGTTGGAGACAATCGCACGGGCGAGACAAAGAAGCTGACGCTGGCCTTGAGAGAGATTCAGACCACCCTCAGAAATAGGCATTTCCAATTCTGATATTGGGAGTTTTGCCATAGAGGTCGTGCCCCGCACCTGTGCCAGAGCAGAGAGAAGTTCGTCATCATCGTGTCCCTGGAATGGATCCAGATTGGATCGAACAGTCCCTGAGAATAACACTGGGTTCTGTGGGATGATGGCCAATCGGCTGCGCAAATGTGTTAGTGTCATCTTGGCAATGTCGACTCCATCAATAAGAATCTGGCCCTGGCCGGCTTCTAAGAATCGGAAGAGAGCTAGAGCTAGCGAGGACTTGCCTGCCCCGGTTCGACCAACGATTCCGACGCGTTGATTCCCCTCAATGCTTATGTTGAGATTACTAAGAACCGGTGGCAGGTCAGACGCATAGCTCACTGTCAGGTTGTTTATTTCCAGTCGGCCCTCTGTCGGCCACGCGGCGGGTGGTTCAATGCCGTCGTACTGTTCTGACTTCACATCAGAGTACTCCAGGATGCGGTCGACGGAATTCAAGTCCAGTTCGAAGCCGGTGTAAACCTGAGATAGCAGAGTTATGGCACTGTTCAGCTGAATCGAGAACCCGATCGCAAAGCCGGCTGCGGCAGCATCCACTCCATTTTGACTCGTAACTAAAACGGCAACACATGTAGTAAAAACCGCCCCGAGGATATTCATTCTCGTTCCAAGCCAGCGTGTTAACAAAAACTGATGCCAGTATGCTCGAGCGTGGCCATCCACAAGGTGCTGCATTTGCCCAATATAGATATCCTGCTTTCCATAGGCCCGGATTGTCCAAAGCCCAGTGAGCGAGGAGTTGAATTTCTCATATATCGGACTACGAGAGATGTTTTCCATGCGCTTCATCTCCCGGGCTGCGATAAGATATGAGCGGCTGAAATAGACGCATACCGCCGCAAGGGGAATGATGGGGATGGCAGACAGAGGGTTCACGATAATACCGGCGACAATCACACTGCCAGATTCCAGGCCGGCGGAGAGCATTTGGATCATAGAAAGACATATCCGAGAGTCAACTATGTTCAAGTCGGCCGAAAATCGATTCAAAATCTGACCAACAGGGACGGCGTCAAGCCAATGGAGAGGTGCGCTGAGTACACCGCGTAGACACAGTTCGAAAAGACGTTGTGATGCACGGAGCGCGGGAAAGAAAATAATCACGTTTATCATTGATCCAACGATCCACTCGCACGCAGCGAAAGCGACGTAGATGCCGAAATAAAACTTCAAGTCCGCCACTACCATGCTGGGTGCAACGATAGCGGTGTGAGTATCATGGTTGCTCCAGGTACGTAACCACCAGCTCTGCTTCAAGTTAGTATATTGAAATGCACAATTTATGTCCTCTGCGGGAAAGATGCTTACTCTGGCGAGTATAAGAAACATATAGGACGCGCTAGTAGCGATGACCAGAGCCCATAACCACCATCCACCACTTGCTGTGACATACTGGATAAACAGTCGCAGAACGGACTTGTTAGTCCTGCCTCGCTCTTTTTTCAGAAACGTTCGTGCTGCCTCCTGGACAATGCTCTGCCTGCTTGCTGACGTAGTAGGTCGACTGGGCTCATCAGGATGCTCGAGTGGAAAAGAAGGCACATCTTTCGGTGTAACCTCTTCGTTTCCTACCAGCTTTTCGTCTGATGTGGAAGAATGTAATAGACTATCGAGCGTTCCGTTTTCGTGCAATTTGGCAGCCACACCACTGAAGGCAACTGCGCCATTTGCCAAATGAACGATACGTTCAGTCTGGGGCAAGCAAATACCGACGTGATGTGTGGTAAGAATTCGGGTTCGACCCGCAGCCAAAGGCCCGGTTAGTGCATGTTTATGCAAATGTTGTGCGGTATGAACGTCAACCGCGCTAAATATATCATCCAACAACAAAATACCAGCGCGGGAATATAACGCTCTTGCGAGGGAAATGCGGGCTTTCTGTCCACCACTCAAATTGACTCCGCCGGGGCCGATTTCAGTTCGTTCGCCATCAGAAAAGGTTTGAAGGTCCTTGACCAGGGCACATGCGTATAGTACATCCCTATACCGCTCTTCACGAAATGGCAGTCCGAACAGAATGTTCTCTTTGATAGTTGCTGCTTCAATCCATGGCATCTGAGGCACGTACGCTGTGGCGGAATCTAGGACCCATTCTCGACTGGCTGCGCATGTACGCCAGATAGTTTCAGAATCCGGTTGAAGAGGGGCCATCATCTCTCCTGTAATGAGATCGCATTCCCCCAGAATGGCGGCTAGCAAAAGACTCTTGCCCGATCCCGTTCGCCCGGAAATCACACTTAATTTCCCCCGGGGAAACTCGAGATCAAGGTCCCTCAAAACCCAAGGAGACGTTTGAGATCTTAAAGCCCCCGGCCAGGCAATTGTAGCATTCTGGAAGCCAATACTGTCGGATGGAGTTATATTTCGCATCTTTTCGGGAGTACGAAAATACTCATCCAGGCGGCGCGTGCTGATGAAAGTGTCTATCACATTCGAGAGTAGAGTCGGAAGCACACTCAACGATATTGTTATCGAGCCCATGATTGAAGTTGCGGTGAAAGTGACGGAAGCCGTCAGGCCATTGTGCAGAGCGGCATAGACGCCCAATGAAGCGACAGACAACAAGATTGGCCCAAGGATATAGAAGGACATTATGCCAGCATTCGAAATAAAGATCCGGCGCTGACCTGCCAGCTCTTCCTTTCTCACCGCACTGATTCTATTTGTCCATTTATCTTCCAGTGCTGAGAATTTGATTTGGCGGATTCCGTGAAGCATCTCAGTGAGAATAGCCATTTTCTTGTCTCGTGCCACCATCACTTCTCTACCGGCCTGTGCATAGCTGCGGCCGCAGGGAACGATCATCGGCATCAGAACAGCGATACATCCAAGACCTGCCAGTAAACTTTGCCAGCCAAGGATTTTCATCAACATCGCCGAAGCAATGGTCACCCTCAAGGGGGCAAGCATCAATTGAAAAAAGTAAGTGGCAAACCGACCGATTCGCTGGCCATCAACTGCCACCAAATTGATCGTCCTCTTGGCAGCGCTGCAATCTTCGCCATCGTCGCTCTCGTCTCCGCTTTTTTCGGAGCCCCTGGCCCCAGTTAAGCGCATGGCCTTGTTGAAAACCATGATAGATATCTGCTCGATCATTCGGACTGAGATCTTATTGTATGAAATCCAGCTTACCCACTGCTCGACAAGAGAGGAGCAAATAATTGCCAGGCCCAATGTAACTCCCCATGCTCCCAACTGCAGGGAACTTTTCTTGTCAGGCGAATCGAATTCCAAGACTTGCAGGATATGCAACAACGCCATGTGCGGCGCGAAAGAAAGCACCGCCAAGAACAAGCACAGCACCCCTGAAAAGGCAATATGTACAAGATTGGATTGCACTAGTATCCTCCACATCGGCATTGTTGTTGTACAGCCGTCTGGCATTTGGTCGTCGTTGCGCCTTTGGACCTCGCTAAACAATTCTAGGAGAGTCTGCGATCGAGTGCTGTGGTCTAGCCCTGGAAGTTGAGCTGGGTCGAGCTCTTCTTCCTGATGGCTGAGGTGGATAATCTTATTTGCCCAGCTGTATGTAAAACGGCCGAGAAACGAGGTGGAAAGTTCGCGGTCGACCATAATGTCGTTGTGGTAGACGTTGGGGCGGCGAGGAAGCAGCCAGCAGAGAGCCGCTGCGGCGAGATGACAACAACATTCTGCAGCGACCAGGCTTCGTTGGATGTTTTCGATATGTGAAGGGTGTGTTACAAAAGTCTCGAATGCGACAGAAATCAAGCTCAATATAGAACTAATACCCAATTGGAAGCCCAGGGAATAACGCTCAGTACAGCGCGACTCCAATTGCAAGGCGACACTTTGGATGAGCAATAAAAGCTGAACCAGTCAGTAAAGGCAAGCGAATTGAAGCGAAAAAAAAAGAAAAAGCAAAATTTTCACTTGCAATACTTACCAAAATGCCACAGTGTAGCCATTCCTCTCCTGCCGAGGCGAGGACAGCCTGCGACACAGATACGGACCGTCCGGTGGCTGTCGAGACGATGATAGCCCGTGACAAAGATATTGCCCCTGCACTGGTTGTCAAGAGGGTGATCATAATACGCTGTTTCCACCTAACAGTGGCCTGCACATCTTCGAATTTACTCTCGCCATCGAGGTCGTGATAAAAATGTTTGGCGAATTGATCCGTGGTCCGAAATGCTCGACGGACCCCATTTGCCAGACTCTGACGCCCAAGGCTGGTCAAGCAAGTCGTCAAGACAAGAATGACGACTCTGAAATCCAGAGCCTGGTCGCTAATGTCCCACATCTCTCCAGATTGAGGGTATGAGGTTGTTTGGACAAAGGGAGGCAACACTTGAATCGATTACTCCTCCTTTTATATGAGGATACGTGATTGAGATCTACGAACTATTGGAATCTGATGTGTGAAACCATTTCGTTCGGTAGTTGTACCGTAGCTGAGATGTGGGTCATTGTGTCATTAATTTTCAGTTTTAATTCAGTCTTTTTTAGTACTTATGTACATTCCATGGCTAATACGTCGGTAATGAGATGTGTCTTTATTGCCACTTGCTTTAATTCTGGGCAGATATAGGCTCCCATCACTTCAGCCCCCAGGCCCATCTTGCTGCTTGTTCAAAGATGGCGACTCCGTCTGGCTTTAATAGATCAGCTGTACTGTCCTTCCAGTGTGTATAAGCAAGGACTCCGATTGTTGTATCTTGTTTGATGGATGCATGCTTGGAATGGTAATTAGTAGGTAATTAATAATACATAGCTGCCCACCTTCACCTGGGCAAACCTTCGCATCATTGAGTGATCGAGTTGCAGGGACGGCACGCACGAATTCACACAATGGACACCCGTCCTCCCGACCGAAGAAACCTTGGGAAAAAGTACGGGATAGGCCGGTCGCCCCACGCATCTATCTTCCTTTTGCAACCTTGAAGGATGAAAGATCGACATGCAGAATTCTGTATTGTAATTACCGCAAGGTCTCATGTTCGCCCCCCAAAGTTTCACGGGTCTGGGCATTGACTTCAAAAGGGATACATACTGGACCACAGCGAATTTATGCACAATTCCAAGGAATTCTATTGGCATATTGCCAGCTTGATAATATCTAAAAATCTTTTACCCCGGCCATGGTATGCTATTGCGCAATTTCAGGGGCGTCAGTGTCCGAAAACTTCGATCCTGCCAAGGTGACCCACCTGGGCAGGTGGCATTAATAGTTTCTCCTGTAGGTTCTTTGTGTCACCTTGCCTCCACATACATATATGCATGCAACTGGACCCTCTAGGTAATGTTCTCAGCTGCCCCGCCCTACTTCCAAGATTAAGTTACTTCCTGGCTCCACAAGCTAAAACCCGATCGTCGTAGATCGCCAAGAGATTTGTCAAAGGCGAAGATCCGCTTATAAGCTTATAAGCAAGAAAGCAGTGACACAAGGCCTTTTGCATATGCAAATAAAATGGTATCCATAGAGACGTCAAGCCATGAAACCAATGATACAGCTGTTTTGCCGGCCATAATGAAACCGCTATCGTCTTTGCTACAGCCTGCCGTCCGCAACAAGCCTCGGTACTCCGTGCGGCCCTTCTTCGCGACGATTCTGGCTTTTGCAACCCTTGTGGCACTGACCTGGACTCTGGCGGGGAATGATGATGGACAGGCACAGCGTAGCACACAGTGTGTGCTAGCTAGGCGGGAAGATGAACATGAAGTACCACCCCCGCGCTCCGCATTTTGAACCCATTCTCGTGAGATGGCAGGGAAAGCTAAATTAGTCGCCGTGGATGTGATCTAGTGCCGTTTAGTCCGCAACGTCCAGGATCAGTGTGCCTATGTCCGTCATAATTGTCCCGATCACGAGGATGGCCTCCTCTCCTACCTCCAACTCTACTATTGCACCCTGGCCGACGCGAAACCGTTGGCATTCATCTTATTGATACTGTGGATGTCGCTTCTGTTCAGCACAATTAGTATTGCGGCCAGTGACTTCTTGTGTATCGACCTAAGCACGCTAGCAAGCATAATGGGCTTGAGCGAAAGTTTGACGGGGGTAACGTTCCTCGCCTTCGGCAATGGCAGTCCCGATGTCTTCTCCACCTTCGCCGCAATGCGCTCGAACAGCGGGAGCTTGGCGGTTGGAGAATTGATTGGAGCGGCCAGTTTCGTCACGTCTGTCGTCGCGGGCTCTATGGCTTTGGTCCGACCTTTCAAGGTCGCGCGACGGAGCTTTGTCCGGGATGTAGGGTACTTTGTGATCGCCGTCACTTTCAGCATGTTTTTATTGGCTGATGGCCGGCTTCATTTTTGGGAGTCCGCAGCGATGATCGGGTTGTATGCCTTCTATGTGGTGATGGTGGTCACCTGGCATTGGTATCTGGTTCGGCGGCGACGGGAGTACGAGAGAGACGTTGCAGCACGACCTCACTTTCACATTCCGGAAAACCAAGAGCTAGAGGTCGAGCAAGCCATGGAGGACGATGACCCCGGCGTGGCCTCGGAGTCACGGAGCCTACTGCGAGGATTATCAACCGATTATTTCGATCTTTTGGGACGAGCTGACGGGCCCCCAGCCTGGAAAGAGGAGGAAGATGAGGACGACGAAACGCGAAACCGGTATCTGGCAGAAATTCGAGACAATATGCATATCTACCGGCCTCCCAACCGATCCAGACGAAATACCTTGAACCCCATCCGACCAAGTCTTGTCCAAGCACTGGAGTTCCAATCGGGACTTCACTCGCTCCAAAAGTCGAGAAATATTCGCCATAAGCCCACAATAAGTCTGAGTAGCTACTCGGACTACGGAGATAATTCTTCGCAGCCTTTTGACACTCGCTCTATAGCGTCATATCCGCGTGCTAGTAGACCTGCGGTGAACGATCGCCCGTCACCTCAAAATGCACATGGGTCTTCCAGGGTGCGTGCGGTGTCTGCCAATGATGCCGATGGATTGAAGCTCGATACCAGTGTCCTGGAGCGTGATCAAGAGCAGGCGCCGCTCTTGACAGTGACGCGACCCTCCAATGAAGGCGGCGATAGTAGCCAAAGACCCATGCAGCCTCCCGAGCTTCCTCGTGTAGACACGAGCGCTATGTTGATGGCGTCTCCGGTCTCAGGACATCCATCACCGGCAGGTCTCAGCACCCGGGGGGCTGGAGTCTCCCAAGCGTCCGACCTTCTTGGCCCTCCTAATGCCTTCAACTTTCCCAGTTACCAGAGGAGCGGGACAGATGATCGATCCCCACTTCCTGTGCCGCCGCGAGGAACCACTCGTGGCACGCAACTTCGCGGCGAAAGCCCCTCGGCCCCATTCCCGAATTTCATCCAGGTGTCGCCTTCTCCGTCCTCGCGTCCGCCAAGTATTCGTCTTCCCAACCAAACCAGTCCATCAGAGCTGCTTTTAGTTCATGCCAACTTCGGTGGCGCGGCTGATGAACGACTCCCTCTTCGAATTCGATTGAGGAAGTTGTGGCCTGACTCGGTGTTCCCTACGCCCCAGCAGATCGGATGTACACTTTTCCCTACCTTAGTTGGATGGAAATCCAAGGGTATAACAGGGCGATTTTTAGGTATCGTCGCTGCGCCAAGTGTCTTCCTTCTTACTATAACCATCCCGGTCATCGAGCCTCAGGCTCCTGAATCCGATGAGCCTGATCCTGTTCCGGCAGTGATGATTGAGCCAATCTATGATGTCGACCATCCAGCCCCACGAGCGAGACTTCCAGCCGACAGTCCTGTCGTTCATCCAACTGATCTTGATGCCGGGGATTCGATTCATGATTTGTCTCCAATCAGCCCTAACCACTCTCCGGCGGATCAAGGACACTATAATTGTCCCCGCTTGGATTCTGAGCTCCCAGCTGTCCCTCCCGCCGCTTCTATGCCTCTTCCACTCAAGGACTGGAATTGTTGGCTGGTACGCACCCAGCTCATCACTGGCCCCTTCTTCTTTGTCCTCATTGCTTGGACCACCATGGATGAAAGCCTGGATCCTCATAACCTTCTTTTTCCTTCATTAATTTCCCTGCTCTTCTCCTCCATATGCCTCATGGGCCTCGTGATCTCGACCCGCCGCCGGACCTGGCAACAGCGAGGCTACCCTGAGGGATTCTTCAATGACGCGTCAGAATCTCATGTACCCCGTCCTCTTCCGGTTGCATGGCGACCTTTCCTATCACTGCTCGGCTTTCTGGTTGCTATCTCTTGGATTGCGACCATTGCCACGGAGGCTGTGTCTCTCCTGAAGACCATAGGCGTCATTCTTGATATCTCCGACTCTCTTCTAGGACTAACAGTCTTCGCCGTGGGTAACTCTCTCGGCGACCTTGTTGCCAACATCACTTTCGCGCAATTGGGATACCCTGTCATGGCTTTGAGTGCCTGTTTCGGTGGCCCTATGCTCAACATCTTGCTCGGAATTGGACTGGGTGGTCTTTATATGACCATGAACGCGGGCGAAGGACGTGGCCGTAATGAAATCCTTCGTTCCGCTTCTGTTTCCCCTTCGCTGATTTTGTACGAGATTGAGATTACCATCTCGAAAGTGCTGGTCATCAGCGGAGCAACCCTTCTCGTGGTCCTGGTGGGTCTTCTGATCGTGGTACCGCTGAACAACTGGCGCATGGACCGCAAGGTCGGATGGGGTCTAGTAGTGGTGTGGTGCGCATGTACGCTGGGAAATGTCCTGGCCGAGCTTGCATGAGCTTACACGTTTATTTTTGCATGGGGATGGGGACATGTTCATGATGTGGCAGGTGTTGGGATTACTTATCCGTGGCAGCCTCTTTACCTCCTACGACCTGTACTGCATATATCATGTTGCACATGTTGCACATTTTTTGTTGCACATGCTATTTGATCATTCTTATGCGTTTAATGGGATAATATACGGCAATCTGTATATGGAATGCATTGTCGAATCATTAAGATGCATTGATATTGGCAGTCAAAGAGTGGACATATCTCGGTTGTTGATGCACATGTGGCAAATCCCAGACTCAAATACCTCAGTTTAAAGAGATCGCTGGATCTAGCAAGAGATGATTGTATCCAGAGGGACATTCAAAGCAGAGTGGAAGCCGACAACTCTCGTCAAACATTGTTGAGGTGGTCTCTGAGGAGGAAGTTTGGTGGTCTGTAAAGCTAGCGATATCTACACCTCTTGCAACACAATGCGAGGGTGGTTGTTTTCAGCGTCACTTGATATCAAAACTCGGAATCAATTATCTGCGCCTCCACGCTTTGAATAGGTTCTAGTCACAATCACGTCACAGAAAAGCTTCAACAATTTCGAGTTATTTTATAGCATTCAATGCATCAAAGACACACATGCAAACTATCATTAGGAGGTGGTTTTTGCGAATCTTTGTTCCAAGGCTTCATCAGTTGTTCATTTTCATATTAAATTGAGTAACTCTGGGTGAGCAGCAGGTGAGATCGAGCGTCAACAGTTGAGGTAACCGTTGAGGTGACCGTTCAGTGACTCTTTGAAGGCGGTCGAACTCAGGTCGGGACGGTCATGGCTGGCAATGACAGCAGCCTCAGTGTTACTGCCGGGCTATAAAAGACCCTCGAGCACAATGTCTCTTGCATTTAATTCCAAAGGCCATGATGGACCATCCCACTTCGCCTGCCTCAGGTGACCGGCCAGCCACGAGACAGTGCCGGGTTTCCCTAGACCCAGAAGATGAGAACAAGTTGCAAAGCCACCCACAGCAATCTTCAGATGGTGCAACCATCGAAGCTGAGTTTAGTCAGGCCTTCTTCGATAGTAAACGCACGAGGTCACTGATACTGCATAGGTTCCAGTGCGCACACCCGGTTCCCTTACGGCGCAGTTCATGAAGATTTTACACCACAACGACGCCCTGGCTACACCAGCCCTCAAACTGCTCGAGGTGTACTTTTGCCCATGGGAATGCTACATCGTCAAGTCTGCCAAGAAGATACGACTCGAGGAAGAGCAGCGACAGCGACATCCTGCTACAGCTCTGCAATGAGCAGGCGTTGATACTGTGAGATCGAAAGCAAGCAGTTCGAGCACTTTGTAACGGCGTCGTTTCAGCCTTGCAAGCAAGCGATCCCAAAGCCTTCCATGTTAATGGGCCGTGATGAGGTCTCCGCGTTGTCGAGCGCTCGTGGGCGATAACGACACCTGAATAGTTCTGCTATCTACTGCCTTCTGTCCCAAATATCACCTTTCTTTTTAGAGGCCCATACAACCACGGGTGAATTTCCGTTGGGTATGGTGACGGGATGCCAACGTTTCACGGCTGTTGATATACCAAAGACTTGGTTTTCGAGAACTTAGCATCTGGCCATTAAGCCTTTCTAATTTGCCCTGACCCTCCTTAATTGACGATATAAAAAGTTCTGTGCTTAGTCTGCGGCATTCTCTGCCTCGTAACCCTCGTCAAATCGCTACTTTCTACATTTCCGTATTTTACTGCCAGCGCCGACGGCGAGACTTGAGCAAAAATGCAGGGATCGAACAAGAATTGGCTGCACCAGTTGTTTCCATAGTTGCTTTGTGCTTAAAATGGTAGACTGTGATTTGGATCTCGACCTTCACGCCATCTGGCAAGAGTGCTCTAGCATACCGACACCACCTCCCTGTCTCGCCACCGACTCCGAAAATTCTCGGCAGATTCTCTCGGATGAGGGTGAGTCTGCATAATATTAGACTTCAGGGTCGTCCTTGATCGAATGCCTTTTCCACCCCACTTACGACAAGCTGTCGGCCTTCAAGTGGACGTGTCCAGATCCTCTCTCCATGTCTACTCAGGGTAGAGACTTGTTCCTCTACATGTCAGCGTTCGTGTTTCCTGAAGGGGTACGATGGATAGAGTTTCAGCTAGCGCGATATAATCGTGTTGTTATGCAAAAGGAAGCTTGATTTTTTGCTTCTTGAGGGAATACATGAGGCTATATATACAACATGAAGTCCAAGTTGATTTCCAATCAACTTGGCTCTTCATATACATAGAGCAGGAATTATTTCCGATGTTGCAGCTTCATTCCTAAGCATCAAATGCCTGGTATCACAACATTCCCCCTCACGATCGCCTTGCTGCGAGGCGATACTGAATGCGTGCACATCGGTCGGGCCTCGGTAAAACCACATAAAACCTCAAAGAGGAGAAATAGTGGAAAGAGCGCCATCGCCGTTACACATTTTCCTTCCCGTGTACTTCAGTGCTAATTCCTAAGAGATTGCAAATCTTGGTGAATGGAGAGGGTCACAGAGGCTTGTCAGTCCATCAACTGCCTGTTCCTCAGTTGGAACGTATTCGAGACAGATCTCCCCTTTGTTCAGAACGGCTCGCTGGTAGTGGAATTTCACGTTGAAATGCTTCGTCCGTGTGTGAAACTCAGGATTGCGGGAGAGAGCAACGGCAGATTGATTGTCAGCCATGATGTTGGTCACCGGTGATCGAAACAGCTGGGTTTCCGCTAGAAATGTGCGGAGCCATTGCAAGTGAAGAATGACGTTATATTGGCCAATGTACTCGGCGTGAGTCGTGGACGTCGCCACTTCCCCCTGTCTTTTGGACGACCAGGAAACCGGTGCTCCCGCAAGTTTGAACACATAGCCGGACGTTGAGTATGAACCATCGGTAAAAACAGAGCCACAAAGATCGGCATCTGTGTATCCGATCAACTGCCCGCTGCGGTATGTGATACAATAGAAAAGCGTCGCCTTGACATAGCGTAGCAGTCTTTGCAATGTGCCCTCTTTTGTCACTAAATTGCAATTATTGGACGCATCCTCACGCCTTTCGAGACAGCTACAGGGTACATGGTTATCATCATGTCCGTCATCAGGCACATCCAATCTAACTATCAACCCGCGTGGCAGGAAGTACAGAGCGTTCCACTCCCTCAAAACTTGATTGAGGGGTTGGTCCAGTTAGTCTACCTGCCGGAGTTTTTCCTGCTCTATCGCCCGAGCGCAAGATCGAGCAGCGGAAATGGCGGCGGGGAAACAAAAGGGTCCGATCATGAGCATGAATATTGAGCCTGAGACCAGCCCGCAAGTCAATGTCTCGAAACGATCTTGAGCTGTTTGCTTTGCCGAACACAAGAAGCGACGGCGGAGGAGAATTGGAGCCAGTCTGAAAAATGCACCTGGGTAGTGACCAATGAAAATATCTAGGTGTGTGGCTTAACAAACACCTCGATTTCAACACACACCGCCAGAAATTACTCGCCAAGGCCAACGGCAGCCTGGAAGCCCTTCGAGCGATGACAGGATCGGTGTGGGGTGCTTCACTAGCGGCTATGCGAAAGGTCTACCAGGCAGTGGTAGTGCCGCAGATGCTCTACGGGGTGTCTGTATGGCACTGCCCTGCGGCAAGGGCCATGCCAGCTGGTGAACTACGACGCACCATCAACGAATTCACCAAGATCCAACGGAGGGCCGCAATCCTCATCAGCGGGGCCTTCAAATTAACTAGTGCGGCAGCACTTAACGTGGAGCTCTTCATCACACTAATACACCTACTCATGGATCAAACCATTCAGGAAACGGCAATACGAATCTAGACAGGTGCTACGTGGGCCCAGCCAGAGTGTTTACGTCGACAACGATCGCCTAAAGAGATCAGTAAAGGGGGATGGAGCCCTCTTGAAGCCCTTAGGTGGAGGAAAGATGGTATTTTGAACCAGCAAGGGACGTGGGAATCGCGCAAAGCGTTCGTTCTAGCGCCATGGGAGGCACGGGTCCTATGTATCATTGACCAAGATGTAGAGGTTGTGCGAGCCTCGCATGATAACATTCAATCTCATTAATAAGCCGCACCAGACCGAACCCCGACGGTCTTATTCTTCATAGATAGAAGTGGGTATGAAGGCCAGGTCGGCGCTTCAGCCGTTGCCCCGCGTGAGGGCGTTTTTCAACGGCGATATCTTGGAACCACAGAGGAATCCACAGTGTACGTTGCCGAGCTCAACGGTATTAAAATAGCGGTGGCCAAATTCGTCGCATAACAACCAAACTATATTAACAGGCCTACAAAGCTTGTTATCTTCTCTGATTACCAGGCCGCTATCTAGGCGGTGCAAAACCTAAAGCGATCGTCAGGCTAGTATATGCTCTCTCTTATATACAACCACGTACGAGCCCTTCAGTCGGTATAGCAAACGCCCACGCTCGATCAGATTCCTATCGAGGTCCGTTAGATCCCCGCACACGTAGGCGTTCCTAGTAATAAGACTGCCGACGTTAAAGCAAAGTTAGCGGTAACAGGAGGTAGAGTAGAGAACGGGGCGGATCAACCTCACGCCGGTGATTCAGCAACTAACTAGATCTAGTCCCCCGTCGGTCGAGTCCTTCTAGTAGCGACCGCAAAGCGTCGAGTGCGGCGGCGTATCAAAGAGAGGTAGGCACAAGAGTAGGCAAAAGAGCGAACTAGCAAGCTAAACTAGCGATTAGTGAAGGTTCTAGACAAGAAGGTGCTTCGGTTATTCGACTCACTATCGAAACCGTACACCTCTATTTTGATTCAGATGCGATCTATGCGCATTGCACTAAATCATTTCTTATTCAAAATCAAGGTAGTCGAATCAGATAAGTGTTACTACAGCGAGGGGTCTCAAACACCGAGACATATCTTAATGCAGTGCCCGTTATACGCTAACCTAAGGCAGACCTTTCTTGATAAGATCTAGATGACCGATCTTAGGGATTCGACGGATTACGATATAATTATATCGCACTCGTAGGCCACCCGCTACGTGGCCGAATTTATGCTTTAAATAGGCCTACTAGGATAGTTTCGACACATCGAAATCGAACCAGAACCAACAGGCAACGAAAACGATCCGCCAGGATGATTTAGCGACGGCATAGGGGGTGAAGACGCTGGGTAGGAGGAACGCTAAACCTACGGCAACCGAGAAGCTATGGAAGAATACATCCAACATCACCGAACGCCACCAATTGAGAACGAAGCAGGAGGATGTGGATACCAAGGGAAAGCGGAGATGGAGATGCAGAGGAAGCAGCAGGCTAATGTGAGGGCTGTTTGAGAGATATATCGTGGGATTGAGGGCTTTGCGGGTGTTTTGATACTGTTTTTGGGCTGATTTTATATGGCAATACGCCGTTTTCCTATGTATCTACTGTTTCATACGCGGGTCTGGCGTTCGGATCACTCTTGCTCCCGCCGGAGGAAGCGCCTGCATAGCCATACGCCACTAGTTAGGCTGCAACAGGTTAATAGAGTGTTGATTGATTGATTGATTGATTGAAGGTAACCACACCTCCTACTTCCAGGCACAAAACCCCAACACACTAATACACAGACATAAATAAAACCAGGCCCAAGCAGCTGCCAACCTCAATAACCTCGAAATAATCATCTCCGACCTTCAATTAGGCATTACAAACCGTAACCCCGAATTCCTTGTCAAATTTCCCTTCGGTAAAGTCCCCGCCTTCGAAGGCCCTGATGGCACCACCCTCATCGAATCCGACGCTATCACACAGTATATAGCTGAAAGTGGTCCCGCTGCCCCTCAGCTCCTTGGGGCCACCTGTCTCCAGCGTGCACAGATTCGCCAGTGGATCGTCTTCGCCGACGGAGAGACAATCGATCCTGTTATCGAGCTAGTACTCCCTCGCGTTGGCCTCGGTGCATTCGACGCTAATAAAGATAAGATTGCTTTCGAGAGGCTAGGGCGCTCACTTGGCTTTCTAGAGGAGCACTTGAAGGATGGGAAGAAGTGGATTACCTCCAGATCAGAGCAGGGGTTGAGCTTGGCGGATATTACAGTTGCTTCAGCTCTGAAGTGGGGCTTTGCTAGGGTTATTGATGCGGAGATGCGTGCTAAGTATCCCTTTGTCGTGGAGTGGTTTAAGCGCACTATTGAGACTGAGGGTGTCAAGCAGGCGTTTGGCGAGCAGATCTTTGTTGAGAAGACAACCATCCCTTCTACTTAAGAATGGGACTTGATAGTACAGCAACTCTATTTGCATTTTCGGAGTGGTCTATCGATAGATTAGACTAGACACGGATGATGTGTGACAATCCTGTTCTGTGTCACTTCTAAGCGTTGCTTGAGCAGTGGTAAAGAATCCTCTATGATGACTCGAGGTCGAGTCCTCTTGCCTACATGCATGATGCATGATGTTGACCGGTGGTTTCCTTCCAGGACCAGGCCGGTTGGTTTCCTTTGTGCTTTAGGCCATATAGGCCCTTTCTCTTTTTCCTTTGCTTCTCTCTTGATCAATCTCTCTTAGATAGATCAATCGATTCAGATTCTTCTTCCGCTTCCTGTGCGATCAGTGCCGTGGGCACTGTCACTCTAGGATATCATCATCGAGTCCAGGGATGTTGCTTATATTGACCTAGCTTTCGCTAAGATTGATGCATCTTTTATTTGGTTATTCATACCCATTCCGACCGGAAACATGAACAAAGCAAAATTCCAAGTAAATCACTCGAGTTATCATAAAATAATCCGCACCGTCTGTTTTGTAAATTGCATGGTCTTCAGAACAAATTGTGGTCTGACGGTATGAAGAATGGCGTCGCTTTTCGTGATGACTTCCATTCAAAACACCAAAAATGATATGATTCAGAGGAGATTTCACGGCTGTCTAGCTTGATATGCCGCTTGCCAATAATAATCTTGAGCAATTCGAACAAGGTGCTTTCAATATTCAACCGTAAGGTAAATAGGGTAATTCAAACATGATGTTTCTAACTAGATTTATAACATGATGGAGAAATTCAATTATCAAGAAAACCCGAGAGTGGAGAAATCAGAAAGTTGGGATTATCCTGGTCTTTTTGCTTGAGGAAGGATATTCAATGCGACTGTTGAGGATCAATATAACAAAGCAAGGGATCTTGGCGTGTAGATCTATTGTGTAGATCAGATTGCGGCCATGGCTAATGGGCATTAGTAGACCCACACGTACACATTTGCTGACATTATATTAAATTGCTATGTACCTAAATTTACACTAGTTTTGATGCCAAAAAAAGCGCTATGTCCTAGTGACGTGTATTCCAAGGAGAAGATCAGTATACTATCATCGTATCTCCTATGCAGTCTGCCCTTTGCATTACATATGCATCGTACATGTATTTTATGTGCATCGTATCTCCGTACACGAGTATCGTATGCCTCTTACTCATGACGATCATCCGAATCGTAATGATTCGGTATTATACCCTCCACTATGTTCATGATTCCTATGTTGAAGTTTTTTAACGTAATATTAGTGTGCGTGGGAAGGCGGCTGTTTCCTGCGTCGCGCTAACCGTCCCGTTGTATAATGGGGTATTCGTTGTGACAGTTAGTCGTAGGCCGTTTCTGGCTCCCTTCCCTGAGTGTCTGCCTTGGGGCCTTCTGGGGCATTCCCAAGTATCCCCTCCCCTGTTAACTTGCTCGCTTTAGCGCGGCCGCCTAGCGCCATACAATAGACCCACACACTGTACGCGTAATAGTTGGCTAACGTAATTCCCAGTCACCCTGGACACCAGGTCACCCTGGACACCCCAAAACACTATAGTAAAAGTGATAAATTACAACTTCATATCTCAACAACCATGCATATGTAAGTTTAAATATTACGTGTTCATGCACTAGAGAGTATAAAAAGTCTATCTGCATATTTAGAAAAGGTAAATGCAGGTAACGAGAAAGATATATATATTTGAACCTGAAACATGAAAATTACGGTGTATTTTTCGGTAAAGCATGCAAATACCAGTCTGAAAGACCTTAAATCTGGTTATATTCTTCCTTTAGCTCTGTACATGCATATGCTAGAATTTTGACCGAATTAAATTCCTCGTGGTTGAAATATAGAGGATTGCATATTCGATATCTAGTATGATGTTTTGGGGTGTTCAGGGTGACCGGGTGTCCAGGGTGACTGGGAATTACGTTAATCACCCTTAATAACAGTAACGCAGCAGTTTGTAGTATATTTTAGGCCTAATTGGAACTAGCTAGCTAGCTACTCTATGCCATTCATCCCAACATCGACCTTTCACGCATAGATGAGCTCGGCCATATTCTAAACAACCTGATGTAGAGGTGCTAGCTCTCCGGTCTACGGGCCACGGCCCCGCGGGCGCGGGAGCACGCATAGGGGGCGAATCAGGGGCGGAGAAACGGCAATTAGCCCTGATTGCCATTGACAATAGAGTATAGGGCTAGCTCTATAACTAAGCTAACCCCCTAATTAACATTAGTATTTTCATATAGGCTATCGAGAGCTTCCTCCCTAGAGTAGGATGACCCTGGTTCAAATCGAGCATGTGGTTCATCCGAAGTTCTATAAGATAGCTAAGTATCTGATTAGTTAGAAGCGATTATCCCGTGTGATAGTTATAGGATGAATGTCACCTAATTCCGCTTAGTCAGAGCTATCGGCTAATTATAAGGCGTGCCTGGTATGCCCTAGCCCTTAGGGCCCTAATGGTCTTTGCATCTGCCACCTTACCGTCCTATCTCTAGGCTGCGGCAAATCCGCTCCGTTGGATGTTAAAGTTATATCCGCATCCGCAGATTGCGGATGTTGGATATCACTTCGATATCCGCATCTAACTGTTAGATATCCGCGGATATCTAACGGATATCCGTAAAATCTAACAATTATCTGCCCTAACATAAAATTCGCTAAATTAGCTTACTTTAGCACTTCATGTGACCCTTATATAGCTAACCAAGCACTCTTTTTTCTATCACATTACAGATATATCAGTATGTTATTATCGTTTGTGGTAGAATTATTATCTTATATATAATCTACTAGTTGAAATAATATGAAATATGAATGAATTGAGGAAGAGATTCTATTCTCTTAGCTATATGTAATGATTTAATTCCTAAGGGATATAGTGGGGAGTAGTACGATGGTCGGTGTCAATGATAATGTTAGCGTGGTACTTCTACCCCTACTTCATGACTATTATTCTGTCGCCCTTTTATTACGACTTCATTCAATTAAACCACTATAATATAATATATTACCGCCTAGTAAGGTATATAACCCCCCTACGCATCGATAATAGCCTAGTAGCGCTTCTGCATTAAATCAATCTGCTAGTCTGAAAAGCTTGAAGGAATCGTATCCTAAGCAGCTCGCACAGCCTCGCGTAGCTAATCATAAGATAGCTTACGATCATAGTCTTTCAAATATCGATCACCGATCTAATCTTTTATCTAATCCCAAACCTTCTTAATTAGATTAAGATCTAGCGAATACGGTGGCTAATCGACAGGGTATATCCCACGATCATAAGGCTCCTCGATAGTTAAGAGATTTCGATAAGATAGTGCGCCGTCTTGTATTATAATTAGATATTAATCTAAATAATTGCGAGCTAGCGAAACTAAACCGTCGATAAGAGGCACAATTCGCTCTATATATTAAGCAGCAGTAATAGTGCCCTATTCTTTCTCCTAAAATAGATAAGGGCCTTTCTTATTATTATAGAATAAGCCCTAAAACATCTAGCTAGATACACGAGTATAAGAATATACTCTATAAGTCAGGGTAGAGGCCTGTTAATCAGGTAGGAGGAATAGAACTAAATCAATTATGCTAAAATAGTCAAAGACTATTTCTTAAGGAACATAAGGGTTCCTCTTCATGGTTCAACTTATATACAATCTTATCGCTTAAACAGGAAGGAGATATATCCTTAGGAGAGGGGAGGAACACGAGGCTTATATAACCTCTTCCTAAGGATCTTCCCTGCAGAGGTTCGTTCACGTGTTGATAGTGAAGCTCTAGCGAATCCCGACCGAAAGCCTTCCGGCTTATCAGGTCCGGGTAGCCTAAGGCACTAACACCTTAGGAATAACCTTAGCTAGGCTATATCATAATAACGAGTTATTCGCTCTTGTATATAAGTATCATCAAATTCCTTACTAGCCCTATACGTAATATAGATCCGTCGATAATAGACCGATATAACCTAGTGTCAACATGTGTGGGTGCTACCCCGCACTAAGCGTGTGCATAAGCGATGCACACATCAGACCAATCGGAGCTATATCGGATTGAATACTCCACGATCAGCGATGATAGATATCAACTATCACATCAGATGGAAAAAGCAACGAGTTTCCTAACACTCTCGTATGCCCCTATGTTATTTCGGATTTTTATGAGTCTTTTCCTGTGACATTCTACTATGTACCTAAAGTTATAAATACTGCCTGTTTCCCTAGTGAAATACAACAAGTTTGACACCCTTTTTATTCACGAGTAGAGCTTAAGGCAATTCTGATTACATTACGTTGGCCCTCCACTGTTCAACTAGTTTGCTGCCGACCCCTCTCTATTCGTACGCTTTCGTCATCCTTCCATAATCGTGGTATTCGATCGACCAGCACGAACGCTTCGTGCACCCCCAGGATTTATGCCCATAGCGTAAATCTGACACCTAGGTCTTTGTTATAATATACCCTGGCATGAGGTTATTCCCAAAGTGTTGGTGCCTCAGGCTACCCGGACCTGATAAGCCGGTAGGCTTTCGGTGGCTGGAGCTTCACTACCAATACGTGTACGAACCTCTGCAAGGAAGATCCTTGGGAAGAGGTTACACAAGCCTCGTGTTTTCCCCGCCCCCAAGGATATGTCTCCTTCCTGTTTTGAGCGATAAGATTGTATATAAGTTGGACCATGAAGAGGAACCCTTACGTTCCTCAAGAAACAGTCTTTGACTATTTTGGCACAATTGATTTGGTTCCATTTCTCCTATCTGATTGACAGGCCTCTACCCTGACTTGTAGAGTATATTCTTACAATAAACTCGATTATCTTATTAAGCTATTCTTCTGATAACGTAATTCACGGCCGTCCCGCGCACCCGGTCGATCCGCGCACCCTTAAACACATAGTAAAGGCGATAAATTACCCATGCATTATCTCAACAACCATATGGTATTTTTCCTTGAATATTCGTATATATGCTTTTATGAGCATACGGAATAATATAGCTTAGTTTTAAGTGATTAAGTTTATTATTTCGTTGCTTTACCATAAAATACGCCGTAATTTTGATATAAGGGACATAAATATATATATCTCTAGTATTGCTTCAACAAACTTTCCTATACTTCCCTAGTAGGTTAGAAATAACATCAAGATTATATACGTTTGATATCTTATCATAAATAGATATGGGTGTTGAGATATAAACTCGTAATTTATCGCATTTACTATGTGTTTAAGGGTGCGCGGCTCGACCGGGTGCGCGGGACGGCCGGGAATTACGTTAGCGTTCGACCTTAGCCAGGGGCCTTACGTAGTATAGGCCTCTTATTAGTACAAGCCTTTTAGACCTAACGCTAGGTAATGCCTAGTTTTGATGTAATTTTAGCTATAGGTAAGCCCCTGAGCGCGTAGTATACGCGCTACAATGCGCTGGTTATTATAGAGCGTACTCTATACCTATAGGGATCCTTATTAGAGAGCACTCTACATATATAGAGGCCCCTATAAGACCTTAAGCCTTTACCTTTCTCTTAATATAACGGATTAGGCGTCTTAGCTAATTCTAATTTGAAGCCTTAGCGAATTGCTATATATTTAATCGTAGGAGATCCTAACTTAGAGATCTCTAAGATTAGTCTTATTCTAATCCTATTACTATCTTCGCATCTTCTTCTCCTTACCTAGTTAATAGGCCCCCTATCCTGTCAGCATATATGTGGGTTTACCCCGCACTAAGTGTGTGCATAAGCGATGCACACATTAGACCAATCGGAGCTATATCGGATTGAATACTCCACAGTCGACGATGATGAATATCAACTATCACATCAGATGGAAAAAGCAACGAGTTTCCTAACACTCTCGTATGCCCCTATGTTATTTCGGATTCTCTTGAGTCTTTTCCTGTGACATTCTACCATGTACCTAAAGTTATAAATACTGCCTGTTTCCCTAGTGAAATATAATAAGTTTGACAACAATGTCATAAGTTTGACACCCTTTTATTCACGAGTAGAGCTTAAGGCAATTCTGATTACACTACGTTGGCCCTCCACTGTTCAACTAGTTTGCTGCCGACCCCTCTCTATTCGTACGCTTTCGTCTCTCTTCCATAATCGTGGTATTCGATCGACCAGCACGAACGCTTCGTGCACCACCAGGATTTATGCCCACGGCAATAATCCGACATATCCTATATCACAGCACTCTTACACTGATCACGACTAGCTTTATGTCTAGGGGTATGAGGGGCCTAGGGGGGATAATCTGATCCTTCGTGACTAGTCTCTATGGTAGGTAGGTAGGTAGGTAGGTAGGTAGATGGATGGTTTTGAAATATATAGTATTGCCCTAATCCCTATTCGGAAGGCGGTTAGAAAGTGTATTAGTCATAAAGAAGGGGTGGAAGTACTACGCTAACATTATCATTGACACCGACCTTCGTATATGGGTGTCATGTGATCGAAACTTTGTTTGCTATGACGTCATAAAGGACATGATGTCATGGTAGAATACACCGCCTAATTCCATCCGATTAAACTGCCGGTTTCTGCCCAAATTGACCAATCAGCATCGCCCGTTTGTGCGCAAAACTTGGCAAATTTGAGCACCTGTAGTCCTGTATACAAACCAGTCAGATAAAAGCTCCGCTACGCTCCGCAATAATGTGGTGTGTAAAGCACAGCGGATATATACTTCAAGATGGATAAAATAGTCTCTGAGCGGGCACAAACGGCACCCGAGTGGTTCGCTCTTGGGCTCATAACCTGTTGTAGTTCAGAGAGAAGTGAATTCTTTTTTAATGAGATACAAGAGATAATATATACAAGGTGAAGTCCAAATTGGTTTCCAATCAATTTGCTTCATCGAATAGACAGTACATGGGTTATTTCCGATGTTGCGGCATTGTTTTTGATGATGAGCTCTTGCCTTTTATCACAACAGCCCAAACTGTTGTTGGCCACTTGGGGGCGATGCCTTGGCAACAATACTCAACCCCCTCCAAGGCGGAATGAGGTGGGGGCTATTTTTAGGTTATTACCTGGACTAAATTTCCCTTCCAGTCTGTTTCTCTCAGAATCATTAGTAACCCTGTCACATCGCCTGTTGGGATCTCACATCGTCATTCTACTCCGGCTTTAGATCCTGAACCCCTCCAGCCCGTATTCCCAAGCGTCTCATTAATCATGTCTTCACCATGGGCCCACAAACTGCCAGCTGGCATGACGGACCTAAAACTAGGCTTCGGAGAGGATGGTCTACCAATAACCCACTTCAACCGCTTTGTCTACCCTCAGCCATGGCCAAACGGATCACTCCCGGAATCTTTCCATCGCTTCATGGACTTGCCGCTGGAGATCCACGTCTTGGTCCTTCGACATTGTGACACGCCATCGCTTTTTCATCTCTTGCACACGTGTTCATATTTACGACGGGAATCACTGAAGCTCTTCTGGGAGCCCGAGGAAAATCTCTGGTATCAATCCGAGCGAGGATTAGAAACATTCATGAAACCATTCTTCCCTATCTATGATTGCCCTGACTTCACCTTTCGCATCACCCAGATAGAGATCCCGATATCCTGGTTCTCATGGGCGATTCCGATGACGAATAATTATCGTGAATTCTGGACTAAGCTACAGGAGGAATACCCCCTAGTCCGAAATGTGATCCTGAGTGGCCCTCCCGTCGGATCAAAAGAAATGCCACCCCGGGCTGATGAGTACTCCGCAACTTCGGAACTGGTGAAGCTAGCACCGTCAAACCTCAACGTCTTCGTGGCGCTTTTGCCTAGGTCTAACACAAGTCCAATGCAATGCAGCCTGTCTAACACAGGTCTAATGCATTGCAGCCTGTGGCGAGTTGGAACAGAACCTCACTGGAGACTTGTGAAAGAAATTTGGAATCCGATGCGAGTGTACCTACCCTTCAGAAAAGTCTCTCCAGGGATGCTACGTGATTTGCTGTCAGTCGAGCGATATGAAATAGCCGAAGGGCATGAAAGAGGGGGAACAACCTGGCTGTCAATGCAGACATATGCATGCTATTCCGACAATCCCAGTGAAATCGATTGCCCGGACACCGAGTGTCATTCCAAGTTTCCAAATTTGGACCAGTGGATGAAACACATTATCGAGTACCATGATGGGTTTGAGCATCCAGATGGTTACAGTATAATAAAGTCCCACTTAAACACTCCGCCTAAAACGAGAGCTGTTCTCAGAATACGGCAAAGCCGCGCTGACCAGAGCGCGGCTCTCTCGAAAGGCATAATCGCGAATATCCGGGCCCGCTTTGTTGAAGACGATAAGTTCCAAGACGACAAATTTAACCCAATTGTGGTTCCTCAAATGAAAGAGTACGGGTTTCTGCAGCCGGATGCTAGGTCGGTGTCGGAATCGGAATTTTGGCGGAGATACCACCCTATATATGTGCCTGATTGCGTTTATAACGGGTATTTTGGATAGCGAGGAGGACAAAGTAGAGAAAGGGAAGAATTTTGGAGCGCAGTTTACCAATTTAAGATACTCAATTCTTGCTTGAGCTATTTCATAAAAGTTAGGTTCCTACTCCGCCCTACTATTTAAATTCAAGTGATTCCTTTAATGCGGCTAAGGTTAGATTTAATACGCTCGCGAGGGATGTGACAGCTACCTGGGGGCAAAAATCAAGAGTATACACAGTAAGCAATAGGAAGACACAGTCATAGCTAATTAATACGCCTAGCGTAGTAAGACTAGTGTAATACCAAAATAACTTGCAGCAATTGTTATCATCCTAACTGATAGTTATAATGTTCAATAATCTAGTGGCGTTTTAGCCACCAGCGTTCGTCTCATTCATTCATGTGATTTATTCTTAGTGAGAATCCTAGATCTGTTATTAGAGTGTACTATGGTTTTTAAATTACAGGCAAAGAGCTTAAAGTGCCTACTATATAGTGTGTTTCTAGTAAGATTAACCAAAATGTACATGAACGTACATTAAGAGATCAGCAAACCCTAAGAGCTTTAGGTGAATATCCAGAAAGATATTCAATAGCAAGTATATCATTTCTCTACAAATGATAGCCCTAGGAATAACCCAACCTTCGGGACTCGCGGCCGCTAATCACTCGACGAAAATGACTATGTACAAAACTTGAAGTAAATCCAGAGTCAAGGCCATAGCCAGAGCAACACCATATACCAAGCCAAGAAAAGCTGGGACGCAAGAGAGACACTAGTAATAGTAAAAAGATCGCTGCCTAGGTATGTGCACAAGCAGGATGTCGTCTCTTGAAGTACTGAAGGATCACTTGATGGTCGAGTTTCCAAGATCAAGTGACGATTGTGATTCCGAGGCGCTTGAGCAACTGAGAGCAACCAGGCCATCGGTTGCCTTTCGCCCCCGTGCATGCCTCTTGAAAATCCGGCCTTGGATCGGACTGTCGATACTTTCCATATACAGCTAATCTTGTATCCAGGGGAAATTCCCAGGTTTGGATTTGTTCTGGGCTGAGGGTGGTATGATGGTCCTGAGATTTTTCGAATAGATAAATGGCGCCGTCTTCTGCATGCATTTGTTTTAGCTTCCTATCTCCAGGGAATGACTTCCCAAAACGATGATCTTTATACGCCTCTTGTGATCGCGTGGCCCATACTGGCGCGTTAGCCTTATCATTGAAGATTAACGTGTCGCCCGCATCATGCGGGATGGATGAGAACCAGACGCCTTTTGAAGGTACGAACAAGGCAGCAACCATATTGGCGTCCTTATTAGTAGATACAGGGAGATTTTCCCACAACTTTTGAGTGACAGTTTTCAGGTTTTTGTCAAACTCCTCAGGGTTTACAGCAATCTCCTCACGGCGCGGCTGCCAAGGCAGTTCGCCACCGAATGTTTTCCCATCGTTTCCTAGGGGTTTCATAGCCTCCTTCAAATTCAGGAAGGATGGCTCCGCAGTAGTAAGTAGTAGGATATCCTGCTCTCCAGGGCTTTGAGGAGGCGAGCAGCCAGCCGAGTTGGCCCGCTTGCAGGGTTTCTGCTCCGCATTGGAATTACTGGAAGCAGGTTTGTTATCTTTTGGCTTGTCAACGTTGTCATTGGGCTTTGAAGAATGGTCGGGCGCGATATTGGGAGTACGCCCAGCGGTACTCCCAGAATTCGAGACTTCTGGTATAATTGGCTTCGGAACTATAGGCTTTGGGATTGCGACTCCAGGGATTTCAACTCTTCAAAGCAGGTCATTCGCAGCGGAAGCGTCGTCGCCAGATCGCAAACTCTTGCGGACTGTGGCTGATTAGTACTTGCATTCATTATAGCGGGTCACGCGAATCATACTTGCTCTAGCAGAGATTTCCAGGGGGCCACCTAGAATGGCAGCTAACAGGATACAGTATAGCCACTGAAAATGCATGATTCTACCTTCAATGCTAAGGATAGAGGTTTTCTCGCGGTTTAGATAGGCTCGTTTATGGGAACTGGCGCAATCGACCAGAAAGTTGTTTAGATCGAGAGAGATTGAAAAGAAGCACAGTACCAGTGCTTTTATAGACATGAATTCGTTGTGAAGAACTTAGTCGAGCATTTTATCAGGCTATGTTGTCCTTTATTCGTAGTCTTTCAGCATTGGGACCATGAGGCTGCTCGCCCTTCCGTTCAGCCCCGAGTTGGACTTTCTCTTGTTGCATCTGGTGACTCAAATCAAGATCGTGATGTGGTGAACTAGCGATGGCATGGGGGCCGTTCTGGGATAAACCCAATAATGGTTAGTTTTATTAGTTATGAACTCGGTGTTCGCCGAGTAAAAGACAATGCTACCAAGCTTTGTTGGATTGAGGCGAAGCGAGGCAGACTTGCTAGAACTCAATTATCGGGCTGGGCGCTGGGGCCGCTTGTTTTATCCCGCTGTGGCCGGATCTAGGATGTTGTTGAGCGCAAGACCAAGGTTTGGAGGGTTCCTATTTGCTACATGTGTACTAGGAGTTGTGGGATGTTGCTTTATGGGGCGGGCGGCTAGATAAGCATTCTGAATATGGACGTGGATCACCAACCAGGATCATGGTCGTGTTGGGCCTCGGCCCCACCATTAGATAGAAAGTAGTAAAAAGACCCTTTTTGTCTTCCTTCTAACATGGGGTCGAGTGGCCGCAATATGCCGAGTTTCAACCGTCTGGATGGATTGGGCAGTCATGCGCGAGTGCGGAATTCGAGGTATTATTTCATTGTATCCTATTCTGTTTCGAACGCAACACTGATCTAAAGTATCTGTGGCAGCCAGGAGATCTTGCGCCAACACATGAAGCTGTTGGGGGATTGATCGCTTCGTGCACTCCCCAAATGGGGCTAATTGAGTCACTCCAACATCTCGAAGATCGAAAGCCTGAATAGATGGGGCCATTGTCTATTATAGAAGAGCTTGTGATGAATTACAAGTCATGTTTTGATTGTTCTATTTTATCTATTTTCTATTTTCCAATGGTAGGCCGCTACAGAATATCTGAGTGGCTTCCAGAAAAGTGTTGAGATTTGCGTTAGATAAACCCAAACTTCATGTAGCAGAGCCTTGTTCTTGATAGTATTAGAAGCGAGAAGCCGTTTTTTAAGCTAAATTGTGAGAAGCAGGACCCCGAAATAGACACGCGAGAATAGCATTTGATATTAGTATACGTAAAATATCCTTCTCTAAAATGAACAGATTATAGTAAGATAAAAGCCAATGCAATAGTGCCTAAAAGGCAGAGGTGCGAAATACCGCTTTTCGCACCCTAGGAAGTCTTTGTGAGGGTCAAGGGAGGCTAGTAGTTTATGGGCTTCACAGCCGCATAATAAAACCCCGGGCTTGATAGACTATAGTTTAAAGGCCCTGGCGCGTAGAGTACCGTTATAATAGGTGTCGAACCATCGATCATTGTCTTGGTCGTTACAGAGTCCCTCTGATCTGTTATGATTTTTGTCTCTACTAATGTAAGATCGTACTTAGGAGAGACTCTTGTGGGCTAGGTCCCGCCTTCTGTTAAATTCGAGACGTTTCCCACTCCTTTTAAAGCTATTAGAGAGGTCAGAGTTGATTCACGTAAGATATTACGGCCGGGACAGAATGCGGCACTTACTTTGGGGATGAACATTCCGCACATTATACCTAAAACATGAAGTAGGGGGGTTGATAACGATTTCCCCTGCTAGTTGATTACATGTGTTCGTGGCATCCTCCTTAAATCCCGTAATATTGGCCGGCACCGCAGTATGGACAAGATGTGTCAAGTCGCTAATGCAACGCTTAAGAAGCCTTGTGTCGGCGGAGGAGTTGTAATGCTGAGAGGCCGAAGGGAAGAATAGTGTATATCCGTTGAGAGCCTCTATGCCATTTGAAAAGTTGCTTTTTTACGAGCCCACATAAAACTGTCGTGTGACTGCGAGCTTGTCATCACATTTATATGCGTGTGCATCCACCTCTACTTCCAAAATCCAGCTCACTGGCACGGATAGGTTTCCGAGAGAAAGTAGTGTAAGAACAGCGCTATCACTTGCTGGTGGAGGGCTGGCCTTCCTATCGTAGGTGATAATAGGTGGGTCGATATTTGGAGACGGAGATATGCTGTTCGCTGATGGAGCTGCCTCGGTAAGATGGACGAAAAGGAATAGGAATAGGAAGAATATATTTAATCTTTGATAAGATAAAGAAAAGAGGTTTATTTAGTAGAATAAGATATCGGATACGAAGAATGTAAATCTTGAATCTGATGAGAAGCACAAGAAGTATTTTGCCTCCGAGCAGTGGTAGTAATAAGAAGCACTTGAAACTGAGATCTTGGGCGGAAGAGGGGATCAAGGAGAATATGGTATAAGAAGGGGCGAAATAAAAAAACTTAGCAAAAAGCTGGGATGAAGGCCTAAATGGAGAATATCGTAGCTTGTCCTAGAATTGACATAAAAATAGGGAGTTATTGTTGGATGTCACCGGGGCAAAGGTTAAATGCCGTTTTGTCCGGTTCTAAAACTGAGAAGAATAGGTCGAGTGCATAGTTATTAGTGGTTCTTTTCTTAGCGAGATAGGTCTTCTGCCTAGTTCCTGGGGGGCCTATGCTATTTACAAAGTACTGAAGGGTTCTATGCTATAGTGTTGGGGGTCGGGTTTAATGTTGGGGGCAAGGTTTAGTATTCGGGGCCGGCCCGCGTTAAACTGCGCTACTGCCCCGACTTTAGGTCTAATGCTATTAGGGCTAGAAGTCTCTATATTGGCTTATTCTATCGTGGGACGGAATGGTTGCCTATCTTGACTAACTCATCTTTACTGGGCCCATGAAAAATTGACTGGGGATGTTCGTGGCCCTATTGCACTATTGGTACGTAGCCTATAGGGGAGGGCTCAAAATTCTCCGAAAGAAATGTTACTAAAGCTATTTGCGGTGATTATTTCATAAATTTCTTGTTTGAAAACTGTTATCTTTCGTGAATTAATGGGGCTAGAGGGATTGTGAGTTGTAGGGGTTATGAAGTACTCTAGGGGCCGATTAGCGACTGCGCCTTGCTAGTGTGCCTACGGCTTGGAATTCGGATAGAGCATCTTGACCATGGGCAGGACCAGTATGGTATTTGAGGGGGATGCAAAGTATAAGAGAGGAGTAGTAATAAAAGGATTAAATTTCCTGGTACTGATACTGATCTAGATCTATTCATCACCTTTACTCCCTTAAAGGCCCTTATAGATAAGCAAAAGAAATCTGTTCAGACTAACTAGAAGGATTATATTAAGACCTATAAGAGCCTTATTTATAAGGTAGAGGGTTTTCTGCCGTCTTTTTCCTGAGATGGCTACTTTGAGCCTCCATAATAGTAGCATTTGACCAAAATAACTAAGTATGAGAACAGGAAAGAAGGAAAGGTGGTGAGAGAGGCAGAGAGCTATCTAAATACATAAAGGTAATCGAGTGATAGATGGTGATGTCTTTAGGAACTAGGCATCAATAAATATATACCGTAACAATCTATCTCTGTATTAAGCTTAATGCCTAAATCCCTTAAGTTAGTGATATGATTAACGATTAAAACTAGTGTGGTAAGGTTATGGATTTTGCGGTTCCTAGACCTATCGTTCGGATTGTACACTAACTAAATAGCCACAAAAACGATTATAGGTATTCAATTATCAACACGTAGTCTACGAAATCAAATATCGATCACAAAGAGTGCCCAGTACTTCGCCCATCTACTTCTGATCCTGGCCCATCGACAACCGACTCCGTATACTTACGTTCCCCAGTCTCGTAACTGACACTCCAATGATCGGTCCTGTGAATTCCCTTTGTGGACCGAGGCTCGCTGAATGGCTTTACGGGAGCTGTGACCGCAAATGCTGCGGCGGACGTTCCCAACACTTCGACCTCATCTTCCATATATCGAGATCTATTTGCTGACTCCTTTTTCCCACGACCTATGCTCACTAGCGCATACGTATTTCCAGCCGAATTGTTTGAACTTTCCCCGTGAAATTTCAGGGACGCATCAAGCATACCACTGTTGAATGCATCGAGGAAAGGTTTTAAACACGGAATGCATGCCGCCACGAGGCTTATACAGAGGACGCATTGGGAAGCGATAGTGGTTTGGAAGGTGAATGAGCCTATATCTGCAGACGATTTGGCTTGGTGCATATAGAAAATCCGGACTATAGTTGTGATGATGACACTAGGTGAACTGATTAGCTCTATGATAACACTTCTGATAGCTTCAGGATCTGAACATACAACCCGCGAAAGGCGAATGCGACTACCACAGTAACCTTCTTGTCGAAAGTGATTCGGACGTTCTTGACAATGTATATTGGAAGAACACAGATTAATAATTCCGTGATGATATCTATTGGGGACAATGCGGCCCAGAAGACGAACTGCGTAGGAGGCGATTATCAGTAAAAAGACAGTGCTGATCTTGTGATTAGCTCAAGGTCAAGCTTACAATGTTGATGCAATGCTTATTCTCTAAGGCCCAGGGATTGGGAGTCCCGCACTTGAATGATAAAGCAAAGAATGCTGGAACTGTCCAGCATATCACAACTATTGTCGACCAGAAGCATAACCTTTTGTGAAGTGTTCTGACACACAGTTTATGCAAAAATAGTAATACTGAACTCTTAGAGAGGGCTAGGCTGAGGATGTAGAGGAGATCGGACGCGTACAGGCTCTGTAAGAAAGGACTCTTGTCATTCAATGCAAATGATAACGAATCGAGGCGGGTTTACCTTTTCCAATGCACTCATTTCATCCGCAACGAGATCTGTCTGTCGTTTTCCCAGGCCACTCTTTGTTGCCCTAAAGATAATGCAAGACTGTGCAATGCCAAAGGTCTTATTGCCCCCTGTTTTATCAGCAGGTGTTTGTTGGACAACAGGAGGAGCAGCACCCGAATATCAACAAAAGAACATACCGATGAAAGGACTACAATCCAATCATCCCAATACAACGAGCTCAGTATGTACAGTCGGAAGACCAGTCGAATTAATACCGCCATTAGCAACATAACCAAAAGGTACAAAGTTGCAATCGCGATCTCGTCCACATGGTTAGCTGGGACCTGTGATGGGGGATAATTTGCGCGTGCATGAAGTCGGTCCATTTGGATGGTATGGTAAGGCTGGAGAAATCGTATAACATGAATCCGGTTACCCACCACTGAGTCGCATAGGAAATATTCTGCGTGAAACAGTGCCACTTTGCATATAATATAAGGACACTACGAGCGATACAGCCTTATCCACGCTGTTGACAACCGGGCACATTGTAGACCCCTGTTGCGAGTTGATCCTGTCGGAAGGAGTCATTACAAGGATACCCCTGAGATCCCGTGTCTGCTTCGTCCTAGTTACCGTATATAGAAGATTTGCCCAAAGCTTGAGGATCAGAGGCATTCCTCCTTCTCCGACCCAGACCACCAGAAATTTTCATATTCTTCGATTATTTCGACCTGTTGTAATTCACAAACTCCATTCCGATTTTATTCTAAGCATTTATATAATAAATATCGAACTCCATTTCGATTTGGGCGCACTGTTAAATTTCCCCTGGTAACCTTCAAAGGAATCCACTAGGCAGGCGGTCACCTGGCTATTAGAACCCAATTTTTCAAATCCCTGTTCTCAACCAGGATGGTCATGTCCCGTATTGCGCTGCCCTCCTATCCTAGCGCTAGTCTGTGATATTCACTGCGGTAGACTATAATATTCTATGTCCTTTTGAAAGGCTCCCCAGTGTGAAGCCGCAGTTGCCTAATTTCTTCTATCTTGTGTCCCTTCACAAATGGCCATTAATTTGTTACCATTCCGACATTCACATAATTTACCGATCGAAAACAATTGTAGTTTAGCCAAGGTACCATGTCTTTGCTAGAGCTCCTTACCCATGAAAATTTACACAATTACCATCAGACAGACGTCTGCATGTAAAGTGAATGGCATTCTTGTTCCCATAAGAAAACCCTACAATCTCGAGCAGGACGTGCAAACCTCTGTAGGAGCACCATACGTTTCTATGTAACGTTTCCATGTAACCCTTCCGATCAGCACTTAGGAAGATACGCCTAAAGCTTAGGTGCATTAGGCTATTTTAGCGGGCCGTGTATCGAGCAGCCTACCGAATTGGCCCCCGCCGCGCCCTAGGACGCAGTTTTTGTCGCAGTGGTGTAAGGATATCGGGCCAAACCTACGCATGCTTTTTAGCCTATCTCCGTTCATTTGGAAGTTACGTGTGCTAGTGCCACTAATCCTTGTAAATTCTCCTCACAAGAAACACCAAAACGAGCACAATCCAAACAGCGACCAATAACTAATGCTGATTATATTTCATTTCAAATTGTTCTGTATTTTGCCTCGGAGCTTCGCGGCTCGACGCCAAGAATCTACAGAATCTCCGCGCTAGTATGGCGAACGCTTTCTCGGCCCGCCTTTGAGAAAGTAATGTTAAAGAACTTTGCTAGAGCAGCCAGGCGCTCGTCTTCAGAGGTAAAAGTTTCCAAAACCTCGGACGTTGCCCCCAAACGACGCTTTAGTGTATTGTTGAATAAAGTCAGATCTCCGATAATTTTCTGACCCGCCTCATCCAGAAGCATCAGCACGCATACGACGTGGAAGGTAAACCAGCTTTCCCGACTAGTGCTCATGTAGTAGTTAATGATCGTGAAGTCCTCCGAAATAAACTCGGTCTCCGTAAAGCAGTAGGCAGGGGTCCATGTTTCCGCTTTCCCATTCCCATTACGGATCTCATACTGCCAAAGCGGTTGATCCTTGCCAACCTGCTGAGAAATGGGGCCAAAAACAAGTCGTCCAGACTGATCACCAACATTGTGAAAATCAAACTCTCGTTGCAGAGGGACAGGTTGATGTGGCCCATTCGAGCCAAAGCCGACATCAACGAGATATTTCTTCTCCCCGACCGTAACGAGGTTGACCATATGGTTCCTAGGATTTGGCTTGTTAAACGTTGGTCTGGGAGATATGGAAAGCCATATCGAAGAACAAGAAGAATTGACATACCATCCATCATATTTTGGACCTTTCCAATTCTTTGACGCAGACATAGGCTGCACAGCTTCATTGACACGTCCTCCAACTGAGGTGACCGTATATCCCAAGCTTCGCAAAACAGCTCCGAACAGAGTGTTATTCTCCATGCAATAACCACCACGACCAGACTCAGGATAGGCAATCTTATTGAAGACTTCCTGCGTATCTATGGAGATACCCCGGTGGGTAGAGTAATGCAGATTGAGGTTCTCAAACGGAACGGCTGCGAGGTGATGTCGCTGCAACACTCCCAAAAAGAACTGAGCAGCGTCATCATTGGTATTTGCACCCTCTTTGACAACGAGGGATTCCCGATGATGCTTGGGCAAGTTTATTCGGTCAAAGTACTGGTTTACCTGCTCTTGCGAGTAAAAAGGATGTGGGAACATATTGATGCTGCCCACGTTTGGTCGTTCACAAATTATGGATGTAATAGCACGAATAACTTTGTGGAGCAAAATGAATGCCAGGGAAAATCGTGCCCACTGGATTGTGGCGAGTACGAGATTTTTTGAAAGGATCTCAATCCCTGTTATAGCTGGTACCCGGCGGTCCACCCCATTTACCCCTGTCGAGGTTACGTGGCGGGTAATGACTACAATAGTATTGTTCTGTACAGGTTTCGCTGTGGGCCAGCAAAAACCTTTCCTAGGCGGTGCACTCACGTTCATCTTGCAGTATGTATAACGAGGCTAAGCATTAATAAACATAGGCCTCCGTAAGTAGCTTCCGACGTATTGCGATGTGGTATAAGTGTCGGTCGGATGGACGGGCCGTATAAAGTACAGTGACACTCTGAACACCCCTAAACGATCTTCCTCTACCCACACTACTAGTCGGTGGATGTTATATATTGCTATGAGTCCGGCACTGCGGTTGCGCTATCTTTATGGATGAAACCTGGATTTTGGCGTTAAGCGAGGTCCGGAGAGAATCCTGCTGCACTTAGTTGCATGTATCCTGGACACAACCCGGTCTAGTGCCTCATGGATGATGGCCGTCAATGCGACCGAATTCTCCCGCCCCCTTTTTTCATCAAAATCAATTCGTTCCACCAGAAACTAGATCTGAAATGTAGTTGTAAACCGTTGAGGTACATCAGAGCACACAATAACTAATAAACTATGAGAAGTTGACTTTATGGCCTAGCGTTAAGGTCCAAGGCGATTTCTCCATTGAATCGCTCTTTTTTCCTTCTTTCTTATTTACCTTTACCCTGCCTCATTAAACTTGAGAGCCTCGAATTTTTGAATCCTTCTTTTTTCATTATTCCAGCATGGTATTCAAAGATGGAGAGCTGCTTGTGCAGGAGCTAGGTTCCAGTAAGCACAAGCACCGTGACGATGAGGACCTAGCAAGGCATGGTAAGAAGCAGCAGTTCCAGGTATGCTATCACCAACATTCACGCTCTTGGATTCGGCTTAACAAGAGAAGAGGAATTTTGGGTTCTTGTCCATGTTAGGCTTTACAACTACCATGATGTGTACCTGGGAAGCAGTACTTTTGTGAGTTCCCACACTCGATTCACACAGTCAGCATGTACTAATTCATATCCACAGTGCCAATCCTATCGCGATGCTTCTTGGTGGCCCTGTAACACTAGTCTATGGGTTCCTCTTTTGTTGGTTCGGAGCTCTGGTTACAGCAGCCTCGTTGGCTGAAATGGCGTCAATGTGCGAAGGTTCTCATCCCGATTCATTTGCAGACATGAGCTGATGAAAATCACAGGGCTCCTACCTCATCCGGACAATATCACTGGGTCGCAATGCTTGCCCCAAAGAGCCAGGCAGTATTTCTCAGCTGGGTCACTGGATGGCTTGCTATCATCGGGTGGTGGGCAAATACTGCTGCAGGTGTATTTTTTGGGGCCACGGTCACTCAGGGCCTTTTGGTTCTAAATTACCCGAATTACGTCTTCGAACGGTGGCACGGCACCTTGCTCATGTTCGCTGCATTGGCTGCCTGTGTTATGATCAACTCTATTGGAGCAAAGCTTCTGCCTAGGGTGGAAGGCCTTATTCTAATTCTTCATGTCATGGGGTTTTTCGCTGTGCTAATCCCTCTTGTTTATTTGGCTCCACACAATAATGCCGAGTTTGTGTTCGGCTCCTTCATCAACAGCTCTGGATGGAGCAACCCAGGACTTACCTGGTTGATTGGATTAATTGGAACAAATCTGCCATTCATCGGTACGAAAACATCATCCGAATGTTGGAAACAACTATCTAACAAACATTCCTGTAGGTTATGACGGTCCATGTCATATGGGTAAGCATACGTTCTCCTTCTCCTCTTGACATCTTGGCTAACCTATTGTAGCCGAGGAAGTTGTTAATGCGTCAACAATCGTACCATGGTGTATGATTAGCACAATATTACTCAACGGTTCCCTCGGATTCGCTATTGTCCTTGCATTCCTTTTCTGCATGGGTGATATGTCGGTCCTGGAAAGCCCCACTGGGTACGACTTTATTGAGGTTTTTTTCAATGCCACAAAATCCCACGCAGGAACATCTGTCATGACCGTTATTCCAATTGTGCTTGTCATTTGTGCATCTTTTGGATTTCTAGCTTCTGCATCGCGCCTTACCTGGGCGTTTGCAAGAGATAAGGGGCTACCATTTGCGGACTTTCTTGCCTACGTAACTATCCCCTTGTCTTTCCATTCCTTCGTTCAGTTAGTCACTCTGTGTTACAATAACTGATTTGGATTATTCTATAGGTTAATCCAGCCTCAGGTCTGCCTTTTCGCGCTGTCCTTCTGTGTACGCTTATCACAGGCTTGATTTGCGTCATCAATGTGGGATCAACCGCTGCGTTTAACGCGATTATCTCGCTTACCACGGCTGGTCTCTTTGCATCATATGAAATTGCCATCATTCTGATGGTGATAAAAAAGATAAAGAACGAAAACATTCCATACGGACCCTGGACCCTCGGTCGATTCGGTATCGTCATTAACATTTCCTCGATTTGTTTCCTGACTATTACGATCTTCTTCTCCTTCTTCCCGTCGGCTTTGCCTGTTACTCTGGCAAACATGAATTGGTCAGCCGTGGTATTCCTGGGTGAACTCTTCCTTGGTCTGATTTGGTACACCGGGTGGGGAAGAAAGATCTACAATGGACCCATAGTTGAGGCCGGTGTGGTGCCGGTGGGCGGGGACTTTGCTTTTGCTCCAGTTCGAGGGTAGCGGTGGAACACTGCTGAGTGGTGCAGAGATGGTAAGGTCTTTTTATAACTGGATACACAAATACTAGTTGTAGATCGAAAATTGGACTGTTGATGATGCTAAAGAGGTTGGGGTTTCCTTTTACATACTTCTACGTTAATATTGTTCATTGTGGATTTGTGACTGCATTTGTGAGAATATATTACTGAAGCAGTAAAGCTAGAATTTGAGAGGGCATGATCTCAGCGACAGGGTTTTTGATGAGCCAAGTACAAATCCTTCTACTCTCTATAGTTGGGAGAGATCGACGCCACGAATCTAGCCGGATATTACCCACCGCCGTAAGATAGGATGCGCCAACCTAAGAGACTCACTCGCTCAAGTAGATCTATCACCATAATTTGATTGCTAGTTCGGGTGCTTAACTATGCACTACTCTTGGTGGGTATCTAGAAAATTTGTTGCTAGCTAGATCCTTGGATCGAACACTTGGCCACAGCAGCGTTTCGTATTAAGCGCTAAATATCCTGTTCCAACTATCGCTTGTAGGATGAGGAGTGGGTGAAAGTCCACAGGCTACATCCACCGGAGAGATCTATATACAGAGGGGTTAGGTTTTGTGTCAACCCCAATGGGTTGCTACTCGTACCAAACCAAGGATAAACATCACATCAATTGTTCTCTAGATGATGTAACATTTTTCTATGGCAAATCCCAGCCATTTATGTTGTCATCAGGCACCAGGATATTCAACATCCGTGGACCTCTGTTATACTGTAAGTTCATGGGCATTTTAACCCCCATGAGCGCCCTCATTTTATGTTCTTCAATCAATCAATCATACACTCAATTTCTCCCCTTTTGATTCCGTTGCCCTGATTGGCCTATTTCCAAGTACTCCGTAGCTGTCACATTGTTGATATTTTGAATCAATGCAGGGGAATAGGACGGCAGGTACAAACCATGTCGCCGGAAAATTAGGCAATTCCTTCATCTACAAATGGGTACACAAGAGTTGCCCTCATCGTGAACGCAATGGCAATAAACTCAAGGACTATCTGTGCAAGACACTTCTTAAGGTGCAGTTTAATGAGCTGTATATACCTGGCTGTTCCAAGCGGTTTAAGGGCACTAGTGAATGCCTCAAGACCGGATGGTAGTTTCCAATCGCCAGTCAGTTCCGATATCTTCAAACCTCGCTCCTTGGTCGAAGAGGGAACCACAGTTTCCATTTCGGGGGGCAAAAATTGCGGCTCCGCTAGAGTAAGTGTAATATATGTCGGGAGAAGGGCTAGAAAGCGAAAGGAAAGCATGGTAATCACGGCCAAGAGCTCTGCTGCGGCCCAAATACTTGTATAGTGTTCGTCTTCTTGTCGAGTGATAGCCATTGTCACAATATCATAGAGCTGCTCCATTGAGGCCCGTGAAAAACCGTACAGCAAGGCTGGGATGACCAGGTGCTTCCACCGGGTCTGGCCAGATTTTCTCCATAAGGACCGAAATGGGATCTGCTTGGCCGAGACAGTCGTACAAGTGAATACAAGATGGAGCTCACATAGAATTGCACAGGAACAGGCATAAGCTAAGGGTGTGAATAATCCACGTCGAAACAGAATCCATTGTAGCGTGCCGGTGACGGTACTAGTCGCCAGCTCGTAGATGGAGCCGATGACCAGTGCGCGCACGAAGGTGTATAGGCTCTGAGCCTGATAAATGAGGCGAAAGCTGTCTCCAACGTTTCTAAAACTAGCTCGTTGATTGATTATCTTCTCTGATTTTTCCGATACGGCCCCATCTTGCTGAGATAGCTGGAGAATCAACAGTGTCGGCGTGACGTGCCCGAGGAAGTAGCGAAGCTGGTTCGGAATGATTAGTTACCAACGGGGGAGTCGGTGACAAGTGGAGAACAAGGGATCAATAGAAAGTGGAAACCATACCAGGGGCGGCAGACCTAAGTAGACCAGAAACATAAAAACGAGGAACAGTGGGAGGTTTATCCCTTCCAAACTGGGAAGATCATCAGTAGTGCCAGGCGGTCGGGCTAGTTGCCCACGGCCCCCGGGACTGATCAGGATGTTGAGCACTCTGTTTGGGATGGTCCATAGTATTTTATGGCTTAGACTCATCTTGGGCATCATTCTGGGCAAGATCCCTGAGTGTGCTACTAGAGTCGTCAAGGGACAAAAATAGACGAGCTGGTGGGTAGTAACCTGTGGAGAAACTGCAGGGAGGAGCTGTGTATGTACTGTACTGGTCGTGGGTCGTGCAGATCATGCAAAATCAACAAAAGAGAGATTCGTGCAGAAGGCGAAACAAGGGAAACGAGTACGGAAGACTGATTGTCACGTTCATCCACTTAGCTTGGCGCCGAGTTTTTCGTTTCGGCCCCCGCCATATATCGAACAATTGCTGCCTCAGGCTATTGAGCGAAGTGGTTCTGAGGTTCTGGGGTCCCGATGGCTAAGCTCCAAGTCAACACGTGCGCGCGGGCAGAAGTTCCGACAAAGAGCACGCCTGGACCAGGCCCGTGATTCATGCAAGCAAGCGCGAGCCGAAATCTGCTCTACTGTATCTAAGCTCTGGGCCACTTGGGTCTCCCCGAGCATGTCGCTGCGTTCTAGATGAGAAAATCAGGTTCAAGTCCCAGCCAACCTACATCCACAGAGAAACGCGGCTATTATTGGGTGCCAGAGGGATGACTGTTGCAGGTTGAGAAATCTGGGCTTAGAGGGGGATGCTCAACCTAGGAGCAGCGATACGCCTGACAACAACTGAATCAAATCCTCAGCAGCGTCTACGCCCCCGCGATCCCCAGCCTAAGTCACAAGGCAAGGTTCAGACTGCTGGACCGACTGCATCATATCTCGTGTTGCCAATGACTCCATAAACCCTACACTGTGCTGCCAATCCTGACTCCTAATATCTGTCATCACTAGTACCTAGTATTGATGCTTGGTTTATGCCTGCTGCCAGGGTATTTCCCCTCGTCACCTATTCTAGAGGCTACCCAGACTTTTGCCTATGTATTTCCTTGTTTCAACACCTGATCTCCCCTTTATGCTGTGCTCATTAATGATCGTCCGAACCAAGATATCGATGATTTAGCACATAAGTTCCCATCTCCTTCTCCAATCCTGTGCATCCAATAATTTGAGGATCTCCGGGGACAAGATCAATGCGGTTGTCACTCAGTTCAATCCCGTCCCTCTCATCAAACTTGAGTTATTTTGTCGGGCGCTCAACAATGACCTTGTAATTACCGGGCTCTGTGGAAGCTATGGCTACCCCACGTTTCGAAAACGAGAGAGACTCGAGCTGCTGCGGCCAGTCGACGTCTCGCGACACGCGCTCCTCGTGAATATTGTCAATGATGCCAAACATGATCGCTGTCGCGCGGTTGGTTGTAAAGACGCAGCCACCTTTAATGATCGGAGCACGAAAATCCTGGCCAGTGACCACGGAAATGAAGCGGGACTGGATTTTGGCGCAGGCATCTTGCATCAAGCTGTTGGTGACCCAAGGGGTGTATGGAGAGGACTTGCTCGGCCTTGCGTTGCAGACAGTCATATCGTTCTACTCACGTTGCACAGAAACGGCGAGAGGTCCCATTACCTGCGAAACAGCGTAGAATGCGGGCTTCTTGCGAAAGAAGCAATCCACACTGGTCCATAATGTGCCGGTCAGCAGTCGTTGAGCTGCCACACGAGGGCGCCGCCACAGCGCCGTTCATCGCCCCACTGCCGACGCCAGCCTCGGTAAGCGAAAGTGATTGCCTCAATTTGGAGCAGTTGCGTCACATAGCTTTGTGACTGTGCGAATAGACGTGGCGGGTCAGCTAAGTACGGCGAAATGATTTGACTCGGCTAAGGATGCTCACCTCCAATCGGGCCGTCGCGGGAAAGTTCTCTGCCAAATAAAGCGCAATGCGACGGGCATGGCCATCAGACTTGTTGATGGAAGTCGATAGTTTGTGAGTGGGAATACAATTGAAAGATATTGGTGACAAAATGACTGATTGTGACAAGGCCTGTAATGCTTCCATGCCAAAGGCGCTGTTGAACCTACCTCTGTGTGCCATGCCAAACTATGAGTTGATCGGCAATCGTGCAAATGTGATACCTGACAACCTCGTAGTGCATATAAACTTACCATTCCACTGGTGAATATCACCGACCCTCGAATCCGCCCTGTGATTGCTGTTGGAGAACGGAGAGCCGGGCCAGTGCGGTACACTATGAGGGAAGCTAATCCTATACGATGCTATTATTTCCCTGTCCACGTCCTATTCCGGGAAAATCGAATCTAAAACGACATACAACAAAAGGGTTGACTTGTGTACCATTGTTCTCGACCTGTCGCCTTACAGGGATCGTGAAGATAATCACTTTTCCTTCCAAATTTACGGCAACGTGATAAATGCGAAAGCAACTGTTTAAAAAGACATCCATCTGGTATGTTAAACTGACATATTGGCACATCCAGGAAGGAATATGGTTCACTTGAGTGCATTTGAGCTAACATTGACTAGGCAGAACTATACGCAAATTATTGAAGCCGCCATTGCGAGCAACTTCAACATTCTGCGCGTGTGATCTTCGGGCAATTACTACACAGATAATTTCTACTAACTACCGGATGAGCGTAGGTGCTTTTCCTTATCTGGTTTGAAGAGACTAGTATGACTAACTATAATGCCGCGCTGAACATTCTAGTCGGTATCCTTTTCTGGTGTGAGGTTCCAGTTTATCGATAACTACTACCCAGTGTTTCCATTTTTTATCCACAATGTCGCTGAGGGAGTCGAGTATCAGATGCGCCGCCTGAACCGGCATCCGTCTATGGCCCCTCGATTGCAGCAACATGCGGTCATTGTCTTGGCTCACGGCAACTGGGTGGATCGCAATGAACTGGAAGCGCTCACCATAGTGCTACCGAGGACTACAACCTGGGCCTTGGCCAAGTTTTTAACCACGCAGACAATCCAGCAGGTCGATTTGCCGTGGAATCTGGTGCCATGTGAGTAGCCTATGAGACGGTCCTGGGGTAGTGACTTAGTCACTGACAAAACATCATCAACAGGAGCTACGACTCTCTCGAATCCAATCAGACCATCTTCAATGATGATAAGATTTGGCCAAAGGGAGATGTTCTTCTCAATTGCTGTTATTATAGAGGTTGGTAGTTCAATATGATGACGATGATAGGTGTGAGGACGTCTCAGGTCTACCAGGCCGATGAAACATCAAATCGAGTCTTACCGTGAGATTTCTAATCATTGTATATCCATCTGGCTGTGTACAGATTTGCTGAGACACAAACTGACTACCGTATAGGCTGCTCTATCAGTCTCCCTGAAAATAATCTTGGCCAGATTTTCTGGCAGCCATGGACAACTCTTACGCTTAATTCCATCGAGTACACGGGTCCCTGGAAAGTTCCTCAATACGTGGCAGAGTAGACCTTTCATGCAGTCGCTGTGAGTAGCTGGTTTGAAGCACCGAACTGGACATTCCGTTTCTGGGCTGCCTTGTACGCATGGGAACCAGTTTCAGGCTCCATAACAGCCAAGTAGATGGCCTGGACTGGTGACTTCCTATCCGTTGAGACTCATGATTTCTCACTTTCCGCTCTCGATAGCACTCAGGTTAGCGAGCATGTTGGCTGGAACACAGTCCTGCCATCGGATGGCTCAGCCCAGGATGTTGTGCTACTCATAAACCTCACGGCATGCTCCTCCCAGTCGTGGACAGAGTACACAAGCCAAAATCTCTGGGTACCTGGGTATTCTAGCAACGGAACCTCGGTCTTCCCCTGCCTAAAAATCACCTTCTTCGGAGATCTTAGTTGTAAGGTGACTACTACAAAAGGCGTCGTGGCCTATGTTGGGCTCACAGTACCAAAAGGTGTGATAGGATTCTTCGATCATAAGTTTTACTGGCCAAAGGCAAGGCGCGTGTTTTGGGATTCACAATGCAACAAGCCCACGAGGACGCGAAGTGGGTTCAAGATGTGACTGTCAGTTCTTTGTGGGATGATGTTGTATCATCGTGATCATTTTTTCGCCTGGACTCATGGAATTGAGGTTCCCAATTAGTCGCCAGGAGAAATGATGGGAAGAGCCATATCAAGACCTTCATTCACCGATACCTAGAGCCTCTCATATAATCGAAATTCATAAGCCACTTCTACCCGCTGTTGTTGGGTAACATAATATTGAAATGATTTGTGCAACCTCCATGTACGAAACAATTGCTCAAGGTATACAAAATACATACCCACCCGGGCCATGAATCTACACACCATTGGGGTAGGCAATATTAGTGCAGGTGGAGACATCCACTGAGTCTGCTAACATAAAGCTCAGTGAGTTCTCCGAATCATGCTATACCTACTTCCGTGGTGAAATCCACTGTACTCCATAGTAGGTGGAGGTCCAGAAAGCAGGGAAATGCCCGGGAGGATGCCGCACATGCGATGCAGAAAAAGCTAGAGCAATAAATCCTAACTCCGGGATTCTATCTTAAGTAACACCTACGTGAAACTATTTTATTATTTTACCTGCCCCTTCTTGATTCGAAATTTCATTCAATCTTAAAACAATATGCCTACCTACACGGAAACTTTAGTGGGAACCAAATGTCAATGTCAGGAAAGATATATATCCTTGCATCGGGGTCTACCGGCCACAACTCACCCATATCTGTAGATACCTATGGAAAGTTCGGCTGACAAAATACCTAGGTATTGCTAGGTATAGATGACGAACTTAAATTGTAAAAATTTAAAACAACAGCTAAAGAGTAGTCAGTGGACATGCGGGAAAGAGTCATGGAATGAAAAATGGCCGAGAGGGGAGGGGGCGGGGGCAGGCTAGGGACTAAGAGACCGTAGGTACCGTTATGGTGCTAAGATACGACAGCACCGCGCTAAGGCAATCTATGCAACGGGTTTAATTATGGCAGGGGGAGTACAATATACTTTCTTCACAAACATCAGAAGCATATATCTATACGGGTGGATGCAGGGTCCGCTATCGGCGCCGTCGCACCCCGCTCCGGATTGGGAATGGGAACCTGCCCCCATTGACAACGCTAGCCTCGATGGTTTTTTGAACAAATAGGCCTATGTATTGTCCGAAGCTTGATTCTACCATTAGTATTGCGCTCATATCAAAGCAGAAGTAGGTATTGGGAGTAAACTCGCCCATAGAAAACCAGATTTCCACTTATTTTTGCCCAACCAATAGGCACAGCGGACAAGGCGATCTGCCGGTCCGGTGGCTGACTCTGTCATCAGTAGTGCGCCCGACCATCGTATCTCTTCAACACGAGAACGCATTCCAAGCACGAAGTCTATCCAAAGTAGGCTTGCTGATCTAGGCACCGGTTGAATTCATTCCTGGTTAGGCGGTTGCTTGTGGTTCATTGGCCTATAGATGGGATGGTTCTTGTGAGACTGCCTGTTTCAAGTCATATCGGGCAGATAAGTATACTTTCTGCATCCATGGCCAGCGCTTTAGGCGCGCTAGCTGAGCTCATCAGGCTATGTACTGCTACTCCGTATATGCGTGTCAGACTCGCTGATTCGACCTCGACAACCGTCTACCTGTCTCTGTGCCGCCCACCACCCCCTCAATTGCTCCAGACCACGCGAGTTCGTATGCGTGCTTTGGCTTTAGCGGCTGACCAAGATTCTGGCACGGATTTCACTCACTACATCTGACCCGGTCGGTATTACCATTTAGGTACTATTGCAAATTAATTAAACGTCCAATATCGCAGACGAACTAATTTCTTACGTACATCGGATGTCAGAGGCGAACCATTCGGGGGGGGGGGGGGGGGGGGGGGGGGGGGGGGGGGG